>JAMKCH010028620.1:0-368531 GCA_023653785.1 Ophioderma brevispina | reverse complement strand
GTGCCAAAGTGTGATTATTTGTATATGTTATGTTCCCGGGTGTAGATGCGGGCTAATCTCATACCTACTTTGTACATACTTTTTCTCAAACAAACAAAAAAACTAAAATGTTAAATCAGAATTTCGCCAAAATAAACGTGCGTCGAAATCGAATCTGCCAGCAAGCTTTTGAAAGGAAAAACACCCAAAAAAGTTTTCGAGCCTCTCTTTTTATTTTCAACAAGCCGAAAACGTCACAGCTGATTATTTATTATTTCATTACCAAGAATAATTTCAACAAGAACAAGAATTTCGAGGTTCCCGGCTTTCGACTGCCGCATAAAAAACAACTTAAACTTTATGTGACACAAGGACACACACACATACATACCACACACCACATATTACACAGCAACAAAAGGATTGCAAAGTGGTCCTGCCGCGGTCCACAAAACATTTATATTGAAAAATAGTGTTTTTTTTTAATTTATTAATTTTAATATTTATGGCAGTCATAATACAGAGTAGAAAAACAGCTTTTTTGAAGCACATAACATTTTAGTTAATCTAGCTTACGGATGAACATGGTTGTTAAAAAAGATAGTTTTCTCCTCTGGACATAAAGACTTGAAATACATAGCGCTCGTTTCTCAGATATCCACGTGGTGGTAAACGCAGGACCCTCTGTGGTCCAGAGGTAAGTATCACGCCTAGATAGCGAGAGAACCGGGGGTTCGAGGACCGTGTATGTTATTTATCTTTATTTAATTCTGTGGCTCGACAGTTTGTCCAAGCCTTTTAATATTCATAAAAATCACCAAATATAGCACATGTTTTTTTTCAAAGCAACATTCTCTAAAAAGTAAAAACAAACATCTTTTCGCTTGGGGCCAGATTCACGAAGAAGAACTTTTAACCAAGTGGGGGCGCGTACTTTCTTCTTTTAATTTTTCACATCGTTTATAGTCTAGTACATAGCTGAATTTTAAAACGTATTGTAGCATTAAGTGTCACACAAACCCAAGACATTCAGTTTTTTTCGGTAGGTAATTTCAACTAGGGGAAGTGTTGAGTAGTGATTTTTGACATGTCCTAAGTATTGCACGCTCCAGCTTAGATTGGTTCCCCCCAGGGCCAAAAAAAGTAGAAAGCCCGAAAATCCGGCTCCAAATTGTTCAACAACATAATATACACTGATTGAAAAAAAAACAATAATTGAAACTGTTTGATGAACATGTTTGATGGACTGAGAAGTGAAAAACTAAAGTTTCTACCATTTTAATTATGAGAGGTCAAGGTCATCCTTTAAAGTTGAACTTTACAGTTCCTTTGGGGTCAAAAATCTAAAATGGCCGTCATAAAAATTCGGGGAAAAATTGCAACTGTAATTATTAAAAAGGCTAAACTCATAAAATGGTACTACTTTTAGGTTTTTTGGTCAGAGAGGTCAATTTTCAATGTTATGTTAATTTAGAATGATCAAGTTTATCCATCGAAGTCGACTTAAAGGTCATTTTGTGGTCAAAATTTTTATTTTTTTCATCAATATAGGCGCCTGAAATTGGTATTATTCTGGAGGACAGATTGTTTCATTTAGGGTCAAGTATCAACTGTTCCTAATACAACATTTTAACTACGACTGGCAACTGCTCTACTGGTATATCTACTAGTACACTACGACTGCTACTACTACGATCTACACACAATTGGTGTCAATTTAAGTACAGGATAGTGGACAACAATTTAACGATGCCAGATTATATGAATTAATATAAGCCAGGTGAGGATGAACAGTTTCCTTGCTTGAAAATGACAATTATGAATAACTGCTGCCATATCCCCACACGACAGTGTCTTGTTTGAACGCAGTTGCGCAGCCACTGTGTGCCCCTTAATGCATTGTAGAATGCCCGACTTCGTTCCTGTCTCACGGACCCTAGGTCACCAGGCTTGGTGGGTTTTTTCGGATTCTCGAACCGAAAAAACTGACATTTCGTCATCAGGACGGGACTTAAGTGAGAGGAAACGTTTGTGTGATTAAGTCTATTTTTGCCCCTCTGTACGCCGCAGTCCTTCGTAAAACCCTTTTTCTTTGGATCAGATCTGTAGAAATGTTTAAAGTTGTTCCGCTTTATAGTATCGGATACTGTTTTGTGAAGCCATTTCGAGCCTTTCTTTGACCTATTCGGCATGAAGCGGCTGCCGGTTCATCGATTTGGAGATAGTGAAGTAGAGACAGCTTCTTCCATTACACTCCTGTGATCTAGTGCTACAAGCTCTGATTTGTTTAAGCAGGAAAGATAGCCCAGCTGAATGATAGCCCATCCTTTCAAAACTTGACTTGCAGGCTGTGTCCTTCCTCATGATGTAGTTCGGTCGATACAGATGGTGGGTCGGCAATTTGCTAAAATTCCTCAACTACCCGCGCGCAATCAGGTCCGGCCAGCATTAAGAGTGTAACAGCGTCGAGGTTCTCATAGAGCCCTGCTGCTCCACCTTGTGTCTGGAGGGTTTTGTTTGACTGTTCATGGGCTTGATTACATCGATCGTAAATTCTTTATGGAAACGGGCCCAGGAGTTCTACACAGGTTGCCTTACCAACCAGTCCTTACCCAAATCTGGAGGAGGTTACTATTCATTGTCCTCCCAAACCAAACAACCTTCGACAACCCTAAGAAACTACCGCCCAATATCACACTACTGTGTGTTCCTTCAAACTCCTTGAGAGGATGATCCTGGTCCTGCTGGAGCCTCGTCGTCGAACCCCCTCGCCTTACGAAAACAGTCTTGCCGTGCCAAGCACTGTACCAGATTGTAAAACTCACAATGATATTGAGGAAAGCTTTGAAAAGCGTCGTAAGGCATGCGGCCACCTTGTGGACCTTCTGCAGCATACGACACCATGTGGCCCAGGGCCTGACACTCAAGCTCTCAGACCCTCCGGGATTGTCACTTTGTACAATTCATATGTACATGCCTTGCAAACCGTAGCTTTATTCTCAAGACCAGTGATGGAACCTAGTAGTCATCTGCTTCGTCTGAAGAACGGAGTCACAAGGATCTGTCCTGGCTCCCATCTGTTCAACTTGTATAATCAGCGATTTACCACCTCAACAACATCTAGACAATATGGGCTACGCCGACGACCTCTCCACTCCGGACAACAGCTGGACGAAGTAGAAAGTACACTTACTGCAGATATGGCCCTACTTGCATCATATCTCACTCAAGACCTGGAGACTGACGCAGCCAAGACCACCCTCTACTGCCTTCCATCCATCTTAACACCATTGGAGATGGAAGGCATTAGAGGTGGTCTTGGCCACCTCTACTCTACTACTACTTGCCTCTACTCAGGCAGTAGAGGTTGTGTTCTTGGCTGCGGCTCAGTCCCCGCCAGGTCTTGGAGATATGCTGCAGTAGGGCCATATCTGCAGTAAAGTTTACTTTCTACTTCTGCCAGCTGCTGTCCGAGTGGAGAAGGGTCGTCGGCGTAGCCCATATTGTCTAGATGTTGTTTGAGGTAAATCCAGCCATATATACAGTTGCATCAGCATGGGAAGCCAGTACATATCCTGTTGTACTCCGGTCCTCAGACACGCTCATTGCCAGCTTCAATCAACCTCAATGGCGCGCCTCTGTCATACAATCCTACACCCGCTTTCTTGGGAGTGAACTTGACCGTCCAGCTTACTTACCGGGAGCACTTCGAGTCCGTATGCGCCACAAGGTATCTTTCAAGAAATACCCTCCATGCCCGACTTGCTGGATCCTCATTGGGTGCAGCCCAACGACTTCTACGCACAACCGCTTGGCTCTGGTCTACCACGCTGCTGAATATTCCGCCCCAGCTGAGTGCAACCTCAACCCACAAAGAAGTTGGATACTGTACTCAACGGGACCTTGAGACCATTACTGGTTGCCTCCGTCCACTCCATCTGAGTTTTTCCTACCAGTGGTTTCAGGCATTTCACCTGCAGCGCTTCGGGAGAGAACCCCACACACACAAACTAGTGAATAAGGCTCTGCTGGACAATAACAAGCAACCTGTCTGCATAACACTGTCAAAGAATTACTAACTCGGCAGACAGAGACCTCGTCGACCTTTCTGTCGACACGCGCTGCTAAACTCTCCAGCTCACCATTCAGCATCTTACAGACTTGGAATACTGCCTGGCTACATAACTTCAAGACCAGACCAACTCACTATTACACCGATGGACCGAACTACCAACTGGTAGCAATCTTCCGCGCAAGTAATGGGTCACCTTAAAACAGGAGTCGGTCGCTTCAACATCAATATGCATCGATGGGGACTTGCGGCCATCCCAGCCATGCCAATGTGGTTCTCCGTCATAGACTGCGGATCACATTCCTCAATGAGTGCCCCTACCACCTTTTGTCCACCGGTGGACATAGCCTTTTCAAACCCCACCATCAAAGTGATCGGCTCCACCCTCTACAACATATTTAAGCTGCTGCCTCAACCCAAGAAGAGATCCGATACATCTCGCGCATTTCTGAGAGTTGAAATATGGTGAGTTGTCATATTTCAGAATGTTCTATCAGGCTATAATACCTCTCTGACCAAACAATTCATAAACATTGGTATCATTTATGAGTTATATCCATTTATATTAATTACAGTTGCAATTTTTATGCCGGCCATGTTTGATTTTGACCCAAAATGACCTTTCCGATTCAACTTTAAAAGATGAACTTGACCTCTCATATTAATATAACATTGACTTGGATTCTTGACAACAAAACCCTAACTATGGTATCATTATTCTTTATTAGCCATTTATAATTACATTTCATTTTTATAGCGGGCCATTTTGGATTTTGTTCATTTGGCGACTCCATGGGGCGCACATTTTTTGGGCTCATCAGAATCAAGAACGTATGGTACAGGCAACATCTGGGCAAATTTGGTGCTTTTGGAAAGAAAGTGAAACCAAAAAAAATCCATAACATCTCTAACTACTGAACGTGGTGATCGAAGAAAAGAATCGCTTTCATGTCCAACTCACGCATCGCCGGCCATTCCCCTATCCTCTATAACTGAAACCATTACAAGTGTGCCAAAGTGTGTATTCTTTTGTATATGTTCTTTTCCCGTGTAGATGCGTGGCGTCATTTAACACCACCTACTTTTGTAATACTTTTTTCTCAAATTAAACAAAAAAAAAATAAATCCGAAATTTCGCCAAAAACGTGCGTCGAATCGAATCTGCCAGCACGCTTTGAACGAAAAACACCCAAAAAAGTTTTGGAGCTTATTTTATTTCAAACAAGCCGAACAACGTCACAGCTGATTATATTATTTCCTTACAAGAATAGTTCCACACGAACACAAGAATTTCGAGGTTCCCGGCTTTCGACTGCCGCATAAAAAACCGTAACATTTTAGTGACACAGTCCACCCACACCTAGCCACACACACACACATATACACAGACAAAGGATTGCAAAGTAGTGCCATGCCGGCGGCCCACAAAAACATTTATTATTGAAAAAAGTTTTTTTTTAATTTATCTAATTTTAATATTTATGGCAGTCCATAATACCGGAGTAGAAAAACAGCTTTTTTGAAGAACATCACATTTTAGTTAATCTAGCTTTAAACGGATGAACATAGGTTTTTTAAAAATCTAAGTTTTCTCTCTCTCTGAAATTAAAAAAAAAAGAAAAACTGAAATACATTAGCGCTCGTTTTCTCAGATTCACGTAATCAGCATGACCTCTTTGGGTCCAGTGGTAATCTCACTCCTAGATAGCGAGAGAAACCGGGTTCGAGCCGTGTATTTTCCCCATCTTTATTAATTCTGTGCCTCCAGTTTTCCAAGCCTTTAATATTCATAAAATTTTCACAAAATATAGCACAGTTTTTTTTCAAAGCACATTGTCATAATACAAAAACATCTTTTCGCTTTGGGCCAGATTCACGAATAACTTTTAACCAAATTGGGGGCGTACTTTCTTCCTTTTATATTTTTTCAATCGTATTTTAGTACTATAAGCTGAAATTTTCTAACGTATTGTAGCCTTTAATTGTCACACAACCAGGACCTTGTCATTTTTTTTTTTTCGGGTAATTTAAACATGGGAAGTGAGTAGTGATTTTTGACTGTCCTCATAAGGCCCGCTCCATCTATAACGGTCAGCAGTACGAAAGCCCCGAAAACCGGCTCCAAATTGTTCCAAAACATAATATACTAATGATTTGAAAAAAACCATAATTGAAAAGTTTGATGAACATGGTTTGGATGTACTGGAGTGAACAATAGTTTTTACATTGTTGAAATGGTCATTGGGAATCAAAAAAAATAGATTGAAAAAGAAAAAAAAATAATTGCCCAATGAAAACATATTTTCATATAATTTTTTTTTGTAAAAAAAAAAAAAAAAAAAAAAAAAAAAAAAAAAAATATTGTCCAAGTAAAAACGCTTTTTTCTTTTTTAGGGAAAAATTAAAAAAAGCATAGTTTTTCTTTGGAAATCGAAATTTTTGTTTTCATGCTTAGACTTGTCATTGTGCTTGTCATGGAAGTAATCCACGCACATTTGCCTATGATGCGTAACACGGAATGACGCCATCATTTGGTTGTTTTGCGTTTCCAACATAATCAATTTCTCGAGCGACATTCGTAAGGGAGGGCGAATTTCAGATGTTTAGCGGTACACGTTACATAGAAAATCTGGGAGTATCGTGTTTTTAAAATCTTATGAGGCACAGACTTGGCTGGTTTAAAAATAATCCATTTGCCATTCACTTCAATAATAGTAGTGCAAATTAAAGTTGCGTTATGAATGGTGTACATTTTCGTTTATTTCGTTTCTTTCGTCCCGTTGCCTATACAAACAGGCCTAAAAGAAGATTGGGAAATTGAGATAAAAGCTACTAAAACGAGAAAAGACAAACCTCTATGAAAAAAGTATGCATTGATAGCTGTGAATACTTACAAAGGCAGCTAAATGGGCTTAATGTATTGTAGAGAGGGCGTTTTTATTCTCAACAGCCACGCAACGCACTATAGAATAATCAGGTGGTGAGTGAGAAGGAAGCATTTTCTGGGCCCCAATACTTTGATCCTTTATTTGTCCTCTTTAAGATAATTACCTGGAATATCCCGAAAATCGACCGGAAGTAATTTAAATTTTAAGATGCGAACAACATTGTCTGCAAACAAGTATGATCACTAATGTTATTCAAATCAGTCCAGGAAATTTAAAAGTTTTGGACCGATGACCTAAGCAGTCATTCCCTATGGAAGTCAAAGCATGTTTAAATACAGATTTCCTCGCAAAGAGTACAATATGTGAGAGGCCTGATTGGCAAGACGTTGGGAATTGGTTCTTTCACACAAACGTTTGATAATGTGACATATATTTTGGGCTGGGATGTTTAACCATTTATCCGTAGAGGTATGTAAATCCGTACTATATCTTTAGTAATACCGTCAGCTCAAAATCAATGGCTGGCCTCTCTGAACGGGATACTAAAACTTTAGACCTGGTTTTTAAAAACCAGGGTTAGTCCTAACAAGAGGGGACACTTTTTTCTATACAACCACTCTAAAAGTGTGCGTCAACACGTGGTGAGAAAATTCCTCATGGATGGGCTGTACCAGCCATCCAAGGAATTTTCTCACCCGTTACATTAACTTTCACATATTTGGAAAGGAAAAAAGGTTCCTCTTGTAGACTACCCTGGTTTAAACCCAGGTCTAAGTTAGTCGCCCTTTCAGAATACCAGCCATTGTTTATAATAAAACTTAAAATGGTTTAGGATGGGACACCGCCTTAAACAATCCATTAAATTACCCATCGGTGAATGTTACGGGTGCACATGTCATATTTAAAAAACCAGTTAAAAAATTAGCATGTTGCTTATTGTTTATTTCTAAGGAATTGTTTGTCCTATCCGAGAGAAATTGCTTAATGTTTAAAGAGTTAAATAAAGTGGGATGCTTTTAGCAGCACGAAAGGCCCATTTAATTATTATCAGAGTATCTCAGAATGACTCCCATATGGACAGCAAACATGGTAGCCGTTGAAAATGGTAATGCAAGTTACCTGTAATCGATGTTACTAATAAATAATAATGGCATGATATTAGTAAATGGAACAGCTTGACACTGGATGGTCTTTAAGAGCCATTCGAGAATATACTACTTTAGCTTCCAAACACATTTGAGGGACTTTTATAATATTGTAATCCATAATGCATTAAAGGTGAATTTCGTGATTCTAGCATCTTCTGAAAAGCGTATTCCCAAAATTATTGTGGTTTGTTGTTATATTTCTGTCCTTTTACGAACAGAAAGTACAAAGGGCGAATTTCTTAACAAAATAATCCCATTTGAGATTAGGTACACCCTGATTACGAAATGCCCCTTTATATGAGCAATTGACAATATGATTCCCGCTAAAATCTATACTACTAAAATGGGATCTGCCTGTTTGTCCGGCTATGCGTTTCGTTATGCTTTGATATTTGGGGTTCATATTTGGTATGAAGGTGGGGAGGATAGTCTGACCTTTGTTTGCAGGGCTTTGAGTGACCCAAAAGGTCAAAGGTCATCTAGAGGTCAATTTGCGTAGAAATGACCTATGACCACCTAATTTTGTCAAAGGACCGCTGACCTGAGCAAAGAACAAATCTGAGGTCAAAAGTCAAGCACAGGTCAAAGGTCATATCTATAGTCAGGAAAAATAAGGCGGCCAATTGCGCGTCTGACGACAACAAATGTCGGCCGTGAAGAATAATCTGTGAATAAAGCTGATTTAAAGCTGATTAAAGCAGATAGTTTACTTTCGTGAATTACTGTGTCCGTTAATCGAAAACCCGACTCAATAGGAACATTTTTGAGATTTTAAATCATATTTTGTTCGAACATGCCCCACCTATACTACACATTCAAACTAATCACAATCCGCGCCGCGCTGATTGACAAACCTTGACATACGCGCAATTGGTCGCCTAATTCTGTCCTTGCCTATAGTTGGGCAAGAAATTCGATAATCGCGAAAACCGGGTGACCGCCTAGTACGGAATACAAACCTCAACACATAAGACCAAAAAAAAAAAAAATCCTAAAGTGACCATGCATGATCCGTTTGTTTTATAACCTGCGATCCATACGCACATAATGTTTGTGTTACTGTTACAGGTAATTCGAGTTACCGGCCCGGGGTAATGTGACGCGTATGTAAGGCTGTTAAGACCACCCCCTTCCAGCATCGTTGTCACCCAAAAGACCCCATATTTTTTTTTTAAAACTTCACCCAAAAGACCCCATATTTTTTGGGTAAATTTTACCACTGTCACCCAAAGACCCTTATTTTGAGGGGAAAAAATCAACATCTTCACCCAAAGACCTCTATTGTTTAGAACATTTTGAAAAAAACCTCGCCCAAAGACCCCATTTTTAAAAAAAAATTGCAAATTTGTCACTCAATAAACCTTTATTTTAGGGAAAATTTGCTGTCTCTCACCCAAAGACCTCTCTTTTTTCAGTCCTCTGCCACCGAATGCCCTGGGTTTGGAAGCGCAAGCCTTACACCCATATCCATTTCATATGTGAGTGCCCCCTCCCCGGGAGTTACCATTTGCTGTGGAATCGCCGAAAGTAAATGTATAGCTGCGTAACCTGGACCCGAACCCGGAATGACGCCCTCATTTGTTGTTTGCATTATAAAAGTACAACTTTCCAAGCTCTCTCAAGAGGGCACATTACTAGATTTGTTGTAGTGCTGACGGTGGCGACCAAGAAATTATAAATTGACGTCGCTATTGGTTTAACACGTATCACAAAACCCCTGACAGAAAATGATTAATACACCCTAAACGGTGTTCGAGTTTTTAACACCAAATGGTGTTATTTATTTATTATATTGGAAATTTTACCCACCTTACCTGTATTTTCTTGTTTTAACAGTGTCTCGTATGCAAGAGTATTGAAAAAGTAACAAATGCAATTTTATTTAATTTTGAACACTAGTGTTAAGAACATTGCAGAAACATTGATTAGATATTTTAATATCTAAAACACCTTTCTAAACACTATTTTCCACAACGTTTCTAAAGAGTTTGAAATATATGTTTAATATCTAAAACACCTTATATATTTTAATGCTAAACATATTTTGGTATTTGATATTAGGTATTTAGACATTTGAAGCCAAGTGTTTAGAGATTTGACACGTTTAATACACACACGCGGCGTATTTGTATACGGCACATTGACATCAAAACGTTGGTGCTAACCAAAGTGATAATCAGGGAAAATTCAAAGAGCGCCATCGCTAGTGTTCCACTTAATATCGTAAATGGAGCAGACTTTCCTCGGTAACTCAATCTCTTGCATAACCTGGCTAGGTTGGGGCTAGGGCCGGGTAGGCTATAGGCTAGACCTATTTTAGTTGTTGTTTGTTTGTTAAGTAGGCCCGCTTCACTTTTAACCAATCTTATTCAGGATCTTTGTGGAATCTATTTGTCCTCCCGGTAGAGAGTACCCCACGGGGGCCAAAAGATTCCACAACATCACTCATGATCATTAAATATTTGTATACTACTTGGGGCTTTGTTGCTTATTCTGGTCCTAGAGTCAGCGGCATTTTGTTTCCTTTTTTGTGTGCAATTTCTTCAGCTTTCCATATTTCAATATTGTAAAATTTATAATTATCCTATATGTACCTGCATGTAAAGGGAGATACCATCCCTCTCATCATAACGCAATTGTAATTTATCACTACTACTACTACTACTACTACTACTACTACTACTACTACTACTACTACTACTACTACTACTACTACCATGGCCCATGTACGACTTCGTCCTCGTCCGCTATTCATATGTAATATTAAAAAAATACCCTTACAGTAGAATTGATTCAACGGCAGATGTTTAGGCTTGTTAACAAGTTGACTGTGTACAAACCTGCCAAAGCACTTCCTTCATGTAGTTCAAAAAAGATCTCGCAAATCGCTTCAGCAAATTCTTCGATCGAGAAAGCCAACCTTAACGTCGAAGACTTAAATAACTTTCGTCCTGTTTCCAACCTTCTGTTTCTTGGGAAGCTCATTGAGCGTGCCGCTATGATTCAACTACAATCTTACATAAAAACAAACAATCTCTACAACAAGAACCAGTCTGCGTATTGCCAGTTTCACAGTGTAGAGACTGCAATGCAGCATGTTATGAATGACTTCTTGTGTGCTGTAGATGAGCATGGTGAAGCCATTCTTGTTTTACTTGATTTATCCGCGGCATGCGACACGGTGGATCATGAGATGTTGCTCGAAAAGACTGCGATCACGATACGGTGTCTACGCGGGTTCGGCTTACGTTGGTTTGCATCTATTTAAAGTACTATACTTAATACTACTACTACCATGGCCCATGTACGACTTCGTCCTCATCCGCTATTCATAATAAATATTAAAAAAATACCCTTACAGTAGAATTGATTCTCCAGCTCCAACGTTTTTGGATTAAGAAAGTGTTGCTTTTGTAAACATATAAAATGCAAAAAAAATGTTTCTCAAATTTTGGTTTTAGTAATTAAAAGCAATAAATACGACATCTATATATTCAATCACTTTTATTAAGCATGGTAATACGATAAAATCACAATAAGGAAGGACATGTAAAAACCCAGAACAAATCTCCATTTCGGGGAGTGAACGCAGGGGACAATATAAAACAAGGTGAACCAAAACAACTAAGACCTAACAAAGACAAACAAAATAGATTAAAAGGGAGAACACCAAGGGACCCACCCCCAAAAAATAGCAATTATGCCACAATAAGAAGGGGGTGGTAATTGTCCCAGGTAGCGTTCCTGGTGGGCTTCGTGGAATGGAAAAATAGGAAAAATGATGATAAAATTGCTTAATTTATCTGATATTCACCAGAAATTTTTTTGAAAGAAGGGGTGGGATGATTACACAATTTGAGGATACATTCAGCTCAAGTTTTTGGGAGAAATGCTACCCCCCGGCCTACCAATGTCTAAGCAATCAGCTCCCACTCACAATCATTTATTTTGAATATCAGCGACAAGAGCTGCATATTTGTCAGATTTCTATTGTGGGCTTGGTCAAATTAAGCTCAAAGGGTACTGTAAGTTCAATGATGTCCAGGCCTCCGTGAAGACTCCCGGAACACACAAGATCGGGATAAGAGATGGGACTGTACAGTGTACAGACCAATTGAATGGTTGAAGCCATCCCCTCCCTTGCAGACTACGTGTTTAAGATCGCAGACTATTTGGGATCTTGGTCGACTGGAAACCGGTCATCATCGTTTTACATATAGTGAAGAAATATTGTGGCGCCAAGGGTACCTGCCCTGATCGAGAGAAGAGAAAAGAGCAATGATTCAGAAGGTGGTGAAGGTTAGCCCTGTTCTTACAGTTTACACTTGTCGTCGATAGCTTTACCCCAACGTTTAAATTGACCTATTGTTGAGTGTATCACATAAGGAATTGATAACAAATTTCAAACGCCGACCGGCAGGTTATAAAACAACGCTTTTCCAAATGTAGGATTTGGCTTCAGTGCATAATAAATCTAAAAATCTACCCTGATCCAGCAGAGGTTTTACCTGAGGTGCCAAAAGCTAGCGTAGCCCTTCTTCATAATATTTTTTGCGGAGTTTGAACATTGCTTTAGAGTGGTAGCATTTTGCATGGACTAAGAAAGATCTTCGGGACTTGAGAACAAAAGATGTTTGTGAAACCCATTTCCTTTCCCTATAAGACGGGAGTTATGCAATGATTTAACTACCTCTAACCCTTCAACGAGATGCATAGGGCAGGATGTCAGGTGACTTTCAAGATACAGATCGGAATTCTTTTGATGGCCAAACCATGGGCATATGAAGGAGGCCAGGGTGCGGGGTTGTGGAGAAGCCCCGCTCCATTTTCGGAGAAGGAAACGGTTAGCCAACGAATTCAAGATCGGTAAGATGGGTTGCGCACGTATCATTGGACAGAGTGAGGTGGAGAAGGCGGGATGGGAAGGAAAGTAATCAGCATAGACTTCAGTTTGTATTCCTTTTGATGAGAGATTTGTTAATGGTAAGCCTTTGTTAAGTTTGTCATGGATGTATTCATAAACCTCGGCAGGTTTACTTTTAAATGTAACCAAAGAACCAAGAAATTTATGCGGGTCCTGATCAATTGTCGAAATCTCATCACCAGCTAAAGAAAAATTAACGTTGTTTGCCGACCCGCGGCAAATTGACAATGACCTGCATTTGGAAGGTTTGAGTTTTAACCCCATTGATTTAGTTTGGTCAGAAATCTTATTAATTAATCTTTGGTGGGTCCTTTTGTTACCGGTAATAAGACAGAAATCGTCAGCGAAAGGCGTTGTAATGATCTTTGTATCGTTCAGATTGTAACCGTGACCAAGATCATTTTCAAGGGATTTGATGATTGGATTAAAACAGAGAATAAAAATTATTGGGGAAAGAGGGTCGCCCTGGAAGATACCTTTGTTAAATTCAAACGAATCTGAAGACCACAACTTGGTGGATACACGCCCATTGAGGGAAGAGTAGAGGCTATGGATGTATTTCTGAACCTCGGAAGGAACGTGATTAAGACGGAGCGTAAGCCGAATGAGATCGTATGAGACTGATCCAAAGGCATCTTCCAGGTCAAACCAAGTTATGTGAACGGTCCTCTTTTTTGCTTTACTATGACTTACAATTTCGTGGAGGACCTGGTTATGCTCGACACAACCGTTTTTACCTTTAAGAAAAACTTTTTGAAGTTTAGTATTAACAATGTTGTTATTGACGATGAAATCATAAAGTCTGTCGGCAATAATTTGATGAAAAAGTTTGCCAGTACATGCAGATAATGCGATCATCCTAAAGTTGGAAGGCACATTGTTATCTCCCTTCTTGTGCAGCAACACGATTTTACTCTCGGCCCATGAAGATGGGGGTTTGCCGCACTGAAGCACTTTTGTTGTAGAGTGTCGCTAGGAAGAGGTGCGTGCATGTCAACCGCTTTAGGAGACCGTAGGTTATGCCATCCGGCCCAGGAGAAGATCCAGAGCTTTTCATTTTCAGGATGTTTTTAATATCTCTTGGTTTAATCGGATGTTTTTAATATCTCTTGGTTTAATCGGAGACATATCAAAGTCATGAAGCATAGCATCTCTCTCAATATTATCGAACCAGTTAAGATTATTGAAATCTATTGGGACATGTGAACCATATTTAGAGCCAAAATATTGGTCCGCAACAGTTTTATCAAAGGAAGGAAAGATGGGGGATTGGTAAACTCCCAGAATTTTGAGCGGAATTGGTTTTCCTCATATTTCGCAGTTCTTTTTGCGTCATTCTTATTTTTCTCTTGCTTTAGGTAGTCATACGCACGGAGAGTTTCAAAGAATTTCTTGTGTACTTCGGTTGATGCGTGAGGTTTAAACGCTTTTCGACGGAGTCTATTTTTTTGAATACGAACTTCATTCAGAGTTTTTGATTCCCTGCGTTTAAATAACGGTTTTTTCTCATTATTGGTAGATTTTGGGTCAACAAACTCAGGATTATCACAGAAAAATTCCCGAAACAATTCAATAATATTAGCAATAACAGAATCGTGGCAAAAAGGAGATGAAAGAGATCACCCGGTATTTGCTGATATCAGTGCAACTTTGCCAGACTTCGCCATTCACCAGATACCAAGAATTGGACAATCGGATGGTGGTATTTGTGTTATAATGCATAAGAACTATGAAGTCAAAACTGTATCATACAAATACAATACGTTTGATTGTGTTGAGCTCTCAATTTCAACGTTCCAGAGAGATGTATTTCAGCTCTTTGTTTTATATAAACCTGGATCCACTGCGCATACCAAGCACTTTTTTACTGAGTTCTCATCCCTTCTTGAATCTGACATACTTGCCACTGGTAAACTAGTCATTACCGGCGATTTCAATGTCCATATGGATGAAATTGATTCTCGTGATACAAAAATAATGAACTACATCTTATACTCCACAAGTTTGAAACAGCATATTCGTGAGCCTACGCACAGACTAGGACACACGTTGGATTGGTTAATAACGCGGTATTTCCAAGAATGTGTTGATCAAAGTTGTCCGCGATCTCCTATCTGATCACTTCGCCCTAATGTGTGAAGTTGACTTGTCTCGGCCTCCTGCTCCTACACGTGTCCATCAAAGGTGCGTAAACTCCGCTCCATTGATCCTGATGAATTCGCAACTGGTTGCAAATTCTCTAAATGTGAACTCTCTCTCGGTTGAAGAGATATCTGAGTCATTTCAAACATTACACTGGCGTACTCTGCTTATACAATCTGCCCAGGTCTGAAAGCTTGTTTTATTTCCTTTACAACCCCACCACGCAGCCCACGCACCAGTGGAGTATGATGAACTTAATAAGAGGCAGAAAGTGCAAAGAACGTCAACTTGAAGCGTAAAATGGCTGAAACCAACTTGCAGTTGGATCAACATCTTCAGGGCTCAATGGCGAAGAAGTTCTTAAACCGTGCAAAAACTGATTATCACTGCGCCGTATAATATCTTCTTGTGACATCCGGCAGATGTGTACTTGGTTAACAGTTGACTGTGTACCAACCTGCCAAGCACTTCCTTCATGTAGTTTTCAAAAAAGATCTCCTCAAATCGCTTCAGCAAATTCTTCGAATCTAGAAAGCCAACCTTAACGTCGAAGACTTAAAGAACTTCCTCCTGTTCTAACATTCTGTTTTTTCTTGGGAAGCTCATTGAGCGTGCCGCTATGATTCAAGACAATCTTACATATCAAAAACAAACAATCTCTACAACAACAAGAACCAGTCTGCGTATTGCCAGTTTCACAGTGTAGAGACTGCAATGCAGCGTGTTATGAATGATTTCTTGTGTGCTGTAGATGAGCATGGTGAAGCCATTCTTGTTTTACTTGATTTATCCACGGAATTCGACATGGTGGATCATGAGATTTTGCTCGAAAGACTGCGATCACGATACGGTGTCACGGGTTCGGCTTACGATTGGTTTGCATCATATACCGTTGGCTGGGTGGGTCCCCGTGTGCATGAGATGTGCCCTAAGTTACTCTTCACAGCCATGGACTAGACCATCAGACATACCAAAAAAGTTAGGGTAGACTTTTTGCTACCCCGGCACTTTTTTCGCTAGAGGGCGTTTTCAAAATGGCCGCCAAAATGCCATTTAACACCATATAATGACGTTTTCATTGCCACTTAATGGGGTGAAATGGTCCATTTTTGTAGTGCTTTTTAAAGGAAGACATGTAAAAAAATTTCAAAATGGCCGCCAAATGCAATTTAGCACCTCATAAATTCATAATGATGTTCTACTAGCACCATATAATGACGTTTTCATTGTCACTTAATGGGGTGAAATGGTCCATTTTTCTAGTGTTTTCCTATATTTGTTGATGTTAAATGTATAGAGCGGTCACATTCACCACATAAATGTATTCCTAATGGAGGGCGCTTTTCAAAATGGCCGCCCAATACTATTTAACACCTTATAATGATGTTTTAATTGCCATAAAATGGGGTAAAAAGGTTCAGTTTTTCAGTGTTTTCCTATATTTGTTGATGGCAAATGTATAGAGTGGTTTCATTCACTACTTTTTTTTTCAAAATGGCCACCAAATATAATTTAACACCCAATAATGAAGTTTTACTAGCTAAAAAATGGGGTAAAATGGCTCAGTTTGTTGGTGTTTTGCTATATTTGTTGATGTCAAATGTACAGAGCGGTCAAGTTTTATAATTTAAAGGTATTTCTAATGGAGGGCGATTTTAAAAATGGCCGCCAAATGCGATTTTTTAATTGCATAAAGAGTGAAATGGTCCAGTTTTTCAGTGTTTCCTTATTTGTTGATTTTTTTCTCCTTTATTTGTTGAATTACTTCATTGAGTTCTAACAAAGGTGCAGTTTCATTTTCTCTTTTTTCTTACAGTTAATTTTAATGATTTTCTAGTGATGTTTCAGTTTAATGGATTTGATGATTTGTTCAATACTATGCTGTTATTGATGATATAATCTTTGATTCTTATAATGACAAATCTGTGAAGGACTCTGATAAAAAACAACGTCAAGTCGTGAATACCAATTAAATTGAATTAACAACATTCAATTGGGATTTACCCCTTCCTGTCTAGATATGAGTTGAAATGATCTAGTTTTGTAGCGTTTCCCCATTTGTTGAGGTAAAGTGTATAGAAGGGTCAGACTCAACAAACAGACTAATAAACAATATCCTTGATAGAGGGTGCTTTTCGAGATGACCAACAAATTAACAGATTTTTAAACAAATCTAACTAGACTTAATTAAAAAAAAAAAAACTAATTCAGATCATCTGCCGTAGCAACTCATCATCCCAGGTAGCAACAATTTCTGCAAGGCAAATGCAAATCATAGTAGAGTAATAGCACAAATGCATCAGTAAATGAAAACAGCACTATGATCGGTTGTAACTGGCATTGACTGCATACATAGCATGATGAGGAATGATACGAACATCAGCCTCTTCTATATCTAAGTTAACCACATTACTGGAACCACCATTAGGAAGAGAAGCAAGGTATCATCCGCTATCCTATCTTGAAATGAAACTTGAGTATATTTCTAGGTGAAGTTGGAGCTGCCTTACTCATGGAGAAGTGTCTGGAATTTCTCCTTGTTACTATTTGATGCCCATAACCTGTCGATCTGGACTATTTATTGGTGAGTCTTCTATACACTTTACCTCAACAAATATGGAAACTCTACAAAACTAGACCATTTCAACCCATATCTCGATAGGAAGGGGTAAATCCCAATTGATTATTGTTAATTCAATTTAATTGGTAGCATGACTTGACATTGAAGATAATAAGACTTTCAAGCAAGAAATCACATCCTACTACAGAAACACAGCTCAATAATTTTCAATCTCTAACGCAGCGCACCATATCCTCCTCGGTTGGCTCCAATTGGAGCGTTGAGGAGTACTAAAGCAGAAGCAGAAGCAGGCATTGTTTTCGCTCAGAGTCCTTCCCAGATTTGTCATGGTAAGAATCAAAGACTATATCAAACCTGTTTGCAGTTGACACAGACTTCTACACATAATCCAAAGCTGTGTCTGTGAAATCCCCAAATATGCTGCAGAATTTTGTCCTCCTCCTTCGAGAAGCTTACAGCACGATAGCCAATTATTATTATGCTGACATCAGGAATCGTCACAATCATATTGCATCGTCGAGGTGGCAGCTGGCTAAGCGCACAACCCTATATCAACCCTTGGATTGTAATATCACCAATAACAGCATTGTACTGGATAAATCAGATCATTAAATCCATTAAACTGAAACATAACTAGAAAATTATTAATATCAATCAAAATAATTGTAAGAAAAAGACAAAATGAAACCGCAATTATGTTAAGTACTGAATAACTCAACAAATGATGGAGAAAAAGAAATCAACAAATAGGGAAACACTGAAAAACTGGGCCATTTCACCCCTTTTTGGCTATTAAAACATCATTATATTTTGAAAAGAAGCCTCCATTAGGAATACATTTAAGTGGTGAATGTGACCGCTCTATACATTTGACATCCACAAATATAGAGCAAAACACTGAAAAAATGGGGCATTTCACCCCATTTTTTGGCTATTAAAACATCATTATGAGGTGCTAAATTGCATTTGGCAGCCAGTTTGAAAAGCGCCCTCCATTACCAATACATTTTAGTAGGGAATGTGACCACTCTATACATATGACATTAACAAATATAGGAAAACACTGAAAACTGGACCATTTTATCACATTTTATGGCTATTAAAACATTCATTATAGATGTGTTAAATACATTTGTTGGTCATTTTGAAAAGCGGCCCTCAATAAGGGAATAAGTTATTTGAACCGTCCCTCTAGCTGAAAAAGTGCCGGGGTAGCAAAAGTCTACCCTCATTTTTTTGTTATATCTGATGGTCTAGTACATGGCTGTGAAGAGTAGCGAGGGCACATCTCATGCACACGGGGACCCACCCAGCCAACAGAGTAATATTTAAAGAACATGAAACAATTCGTTATTATCGATAGTGAGGTGTCTGACCCAACTGGTCTTGATTGCGGTGTCACTCAGGGCTCCGTTGTTGGTCCTGAAATGTTTGTGCTATATTCATTCCCCCTTGAAGACATCATTGTTAAGCATGGTCTTTCCAGCATCTCCTACGCCGACGACACGCAATTGTACGTCGTGATTAAACCTTCTGATCGTAATATGGTTGTGGCCAAACTTGAAAATTGCATTGCAGACATTCGCTCGTTTGAGGGTTCGCAAACAAACTAATGCTCAGAGATTCTAAAACTGAGTTTCTTCATGTGAAATCGCGTTTTGCAAGGAATGTTACCGACATTAATATCAAGATCGGTGACACAACCATCGCTCCTTCCAAAGAAGTTCGTGACCTCTGAGTTGTAATTGACAGTTGCCTTACTATGACCAGTCACATTAATAACGTTTGCAGGAGTGCCTCTTTCGCTATCAGAAAAATCGGCAAGATTCGGCGTTACCTTGACAAAACAAATGCCGAGAAACTCGTGCACGCATTCATTTCTTCGCGTCTCGACAACTGTAATAGATTCCTATATGGTCTTCCGGATAAAGAACTCAGCAAGCTTCAACGCGTTCAGAATATGGCAGCGAAAATCATCACTTTGAGTAAGAAGCACGAATACATAACACCCATTCTGTTTATTCTTCATTGGCTTCCCATCCGCGAGAAAATTGATTACAAGCTGCTCCTATTGACATATAAAGCACTTACTTATTTATCTGAGCTTGTCACTAAATATCTGCCATCGCGGACTTTTCGCTCGTCTTCTCTTCATCTTCTCCGAGACATTCAGTTACTTATGGTAGAAGCTTCGCGATGGCTGTTCCAAAACTCTGGAATTCACTTCCTTACCAACCCCGGACTCCACAATCCACAACTCAATTCAAATCTAAGCTGAAGACGCACCTCTTTAAGACTGTTTACGGGGTGTGATATATTTTTCTGTTCTACTGCTTCCTTGTGCAATTGACATTCCTCAAATTGTGAATTCTTCCCTGAAGTTTTGTCTGACTTTTATCATGTTGTTTTAAAGGTTATCCTTTTGTAAATAATTTGTGCAATATGTTTATAAGGCTTTTTGTATTTTTAACTGTATGGTATTTGAGGTACACTGTAAAGCGCATCGATGCCACTGCTGTATGCGCTCTACTAATTATTATTATTATTAAATTTGGTATCTCTTGGCCGCCACCGTCTGGTTGCTCTAAAACACATTTTGGAGGAATTGCGCCCCCTGCACTGCGATAACTTTGGGAATTTGCACAATTTTAGAAATGCGAACAACAAAAGAGGGTGTCATTCCACGTTACGCAGAAATCAAACAGTGGCGGCCGATTCTTATTCAAAGTGATAACAGCTCTAAACGAGCCTATTCGGACAGCAAAACAGACGGCAAAACGACATAGCGTGTAATTTAAGTACCCATAAAAGATAGAATTGTTATATTCAACATGATCAATATTTGGGTAGATTTCATCTCAAAAATTTAATGTCGCTATTAATGAGGAATTAATTAGAAAAAGGATGAAATTCCCTTTTGCAAAAATATTGTCGCAGGCCCCTTTCAAAGAAAATCAGAGAGAGGAATGTAGGTTTGATTCAAGGTAGTTGCGTAGGCGCAAGATGTTTATTGCGTGCCCCAATGAAAGCCAAGTTCAAAATTTATATAGTTGGTAAAACTGTAAACTTCTGCACACAGGATAATTCTGCATTTGACATAACGTCATTAATTCAAAATTTTGCATAGTTTTACAGTTAGTACGGAAGTTATATAATATACGGTAAGTTGGATGTTCAACTCCAGCGTTTTGAATGAAAAACAAAACAACTAAACAAAGACGCAACAGGTGTTCCATTAATCGTTGTGCTGTTCCGCAACAACAGGTAATAGGTAATCAAATCGATCCACTGATCTTAATGCGAAATATTTTTCTTAGAATTTTTGTAAAATAAGGGGGTAAAGTTATACAGGTAGTGAAATTGTGTTTAATGTACACCTTTACATTTGTCTCGTTATAAGGAGTAAAAATTATATTTTGTCCAGACCTTCAGTACAGAGTTTAAAGCGTAATCACAAAACCCTACACTTTAATAAATAAGTAATCGTCTCAAACAGTAATTTTTCATTTAAACGTTGGCTTTGAGAGTCAACTGCAGTTTTTTCTATATAAATAACACGTATTACCGTGTAAAAGAGCAGCCTTTTGATTAATTGACGTAAGGTTCCAATTTCAGAATTGTCACGTGTGCAAGTTCACAGTTCTTACCAAGATCTCAATTTTGAACTTTGGCTTCATAGGGGAGCGACCACGAAACAGCTCGCGCCTACTCATTACTTAATCAATCTACATTTCACCCTTCTCTGATTTTCTTTGAAATAGGCTTCGCCAACGCATTTTTGGCAAAGGGTCATCTCGTTTTATCCCCTGGCTTGAACAGCCGAAGGGGGGATTAGCTATCACAAGGCGGCGTCTCGGCGGCGTCCAACACACTCTTGTGAACGCGATAACCTGAGACCCATAAGGGTAGGTTGATGTAACTTGGTGGGTAGGATCGGACTGCCATGCCCGTCATCTGATGATATGGGCGTGGCATATGCTTAATTGGTACCTATTTGCATAATTAATGAGTTAATTGGGGTATAATCTTGTCAACGCGATAACATGAGAACCCATAAGGGTTATGGTGATGTTACTTGTTGGGTGGGATCGGACTGCCATGCCCTTCATCTGCTTAGATTATGGGCATGGCAGTGGCATATTGCTACATTAGGTACCTAATTTGGCATAATTAATGAGTTAATTTGGGGTTTATTTTTACCCAAAAAGAGACCCAAAAGGGTTATGGTGATGTACTTGAGTGGGTGGGATCGGACTGCCATGGCCCTCATCTGATTAGATAATGGGCGTGGCATATGCGAATAGGTACTAATTTGCATAATTAATGAGTTAATTTGGGGTATTTTTAACCAAAAAGATTGTGGGTGAACAAACTCTCTGAAGATCCATAGTCCGATTTTGGGAAGGAGGAAACTTGGTGGAGGGGTGGGGAATCATGTACTCTCGCATTGATTAGGTTTGTGGCGCAGGATATGCTATCGTAAATAGCTAATTGTCATATTTATGGGCTAAAAATTGGGAAATTTTCACCCAAAAAAACTTGTGAACTAACTATCTGAAGACCCATAGTTCCGTTTTGATGTTGAAATTGATGGAGGGGTGGGGAATCATGTGTTACTCTGCGCTGATTAGGTTTTAAGGTGGGTTGTCTGTCGGGTTGGGTTTTTAAAGGGGGTTTTGTCAGGTTTTTAAGGGGGTGGGTCCGGGGTTTTAGGGCGTTGTGGGCTTTAAGGGGGGTGGTGTCCGGGTTTAAGGGGGTTGTCCAGCTTAAGGGGGTGTTGGGTTTAAGGGAGATTGTTGGGGTTTAAGGTGGGTGTCGGGTTTAAGGGGGTTTATGTCCGGGTTTAACGGGGTTGGGCCTTTTTTCTGGACTTAAGGGGGGATTGTTGGGGTTTAGGTGGGTTGTCCGGGTTTTAAAAAGGGGTTGTCCAGGTTTAAGGGGGTTGTCTGGGCGTACTTAAGGGGCTTGTTGTGGTTTAAGGGGGGTTGGACGAGTTTAAGGGGGTTGTCCAGTTTAAGGGGGTTGTTGGGTTGAAGGGGATTTTTGGTTTTTAAGGGGGGTTTTGGGGTTTTATTGTTAATTTAAGGGGTTTTGTGGCACATAATGTGGCTTAAGGGGGGTTGTCCGGGTTTAAGGGGGGTTGTCCAGATTAGGGGGATTGTTGGGTTTAGGGGGGATTGTTGGGGTTTAAGGGGGGTTGTCGGGTTTAAAGGGGTTTGTCCGGGTTTAAGGGGGTTGGTCTGGGCTCTTAAGGGGGGGTTGATGTGGTTTAAGGTGGGTTACACGAGTTTAAGGGGGGGGTTGTCCAGGTTTAAAGGGGGTTGTTGGGGTTTAAGGGATTTTGGGTTTAAGGGGGGTTTTTGTTTAAGGGGTTTTGTGGCACATATTATATTTTGTTATGCAAAGAGCCATATTTGTTACTCTCATTACACTTTACTCTCTTCGGATGCCCCTTGTTTTATCAGCTTAGCCATTAAACCCAGATATCTAGCAAACAAAAAATTGACCCACCTCCCCTTAACAGAATTAGAGTTTGTACCAAGGAAGAAAAATGGGGATAAGGGCAGAATGGGGTTACTTTAGAAGATTAGATTAACTGTAAAAACAAATAATGATTAAATCACCAAGGGTAATGACATTTGCAGGTGATTATTAAAAATTGGTAAAACCGCTCCCCGCCAGGGGGATTAGCGGTTCGAGAACCGCGACCGTGTCTTTTTATAATTAAATCCTCACTAATAGAGACAATTTTCTGATTGTTACAAATCTACCAGCCAAACGATTTGAACATTTAGAAACATCAAACAATAGAAGCATTTGAGGGTATGCAAATAAACGCTATGTCGTGTTGTCGTCTGTTTTGCTGACCGAATAGGCTCGTTCACAGCTGTTATCACATGAATAAGGGTCGGCCCGCCATCGTTGATCTCTGCGAACGTGGATGACCCGTCTTTTGTTCTTTGCCATTTCTAAAATTGTTGCCCCAAATATCCAAAGTTTCGTTGGTGCAAGGGCACAATTCCAGATGTGTTTTAAAATTGTATCAGGAGGTTCTGGGACTAACATAAATGTCAAAGTTTTGCTTCAAACAAATGCTATATTCTCCAGAATCTCGGAGTGCGAAAAACGTTAGATTCGATGTCATGTTCTATATTTGACGAATTAAGAGAGCTGATAACTGATAGCTCGTCGATTATTACTTCTGAAGGAATCCGGAACAGGAACGACCCAAAGGCTTCACAATAGCTGCTAAAGGAATTGGACGGATTCGTTTAGAGTTTACTCTAATGTTACGGCATCTGACAGTAAGTTGTAAGGATAAGGGACCGGAATGAGATAAACGTCAATGTAAGGATGGGAGCACCGTCCCATCACTGTTGACTCAGGAAATTAAAAGTATAGGAAAAAGGTCACCCTGATAACTTGAAAATTACTTTTTAATAACACCGTTGACATTATATTGATGTCATGGAACGAGATTGCGCATACCCAGTCAGATGGGATCATCACTGATTTATCATTCAAATGGGATTTCGGATATTGTATCCATTAATGGATGTCTCAAATTTTTGCGGATTTTTTTTTAAAAGGACGTGTTTTTCATGGACGACAGAAATATCATCCAGGCAACCAGTTCAATTTAGTGTTCGTCAAGGTTCGATACGTAGAACCTTGCTTTTAATCACTTCTTAGATATTGTTAAGTAAACAAGTGTAAAAGGAAGCCAAATGCCAGGTCTTTTAATAGGCAAACCTAGTTCATGTCAAAATATGTGTGTGGGGATGAAACATTTTTGGGTTAAGAATAGCACAATTTGGCCTAAATGCCATATTGTAATGTTTGACAGATTAGGAGATTATTAGGAGATTAAAGGGACACTGCACATTTGTAGGGCGCCATCGTTTTTGTCAAAACTGAGGTTTTGCATGTTTGAATGCCTTTACATTGCGTTAACCCTTCCTAATATGAATAACCCTAACAGTTTCTTTGAGTGTAATCAAGTATTTTTTGTAATAAAAACCATTCCGGAGTGGTTTATTCCATGACTCAGGGTTGCACAAACATGTAGCCAAGAAATAAAGAAAACATACACATCATGTGTTGTGTAAATTCCCTGTAAACACTTTAGACTGGTTCATGACCTTATTTATATGTCAATGTGACATTGTCTATATGTTTTCAATTTACTAGTATTTCTGTATATTTATTCTTTGACTGCTGAAAATGAAAAAACAAAAGGGAAAAGGCTGAAATGATTAAAACTTACGTAGACTCGCAGGCTACAGAGTGGTGCAAAAAGGTTTACACTTTTTGTATTAAAAAGTTCTCAAAAGTGAGCGGACATATCAAAATTTGTTTGAAGATATTTATGAACTACAAGTATATTGTTAGAACCTGTGTGAAATGGAAAAATGACATTGGAAACAAAGATTCAAATACAAAAATGGCGAGTGCGAGAGAAGAATAGTCAAAACCACTTTGCACACACGTTAAGCCTTTGGCAATCGTGGTAACAATAACCAATACCACAGCGTGAACTGTAGGGCCTACTCAAGGAAACAAACATCTGACACCCTTCAAGCTTTGTGTGAGGTTTGTGTGTTTTTTAACCCTTTGCAAATGAAGAGAGAAATTTTCAATCATGAAACTGAACCATGCAAAGAGACGTTACACTTGAATCACTGAATACACTTTCAAATGTCCATTTAAAAAATTAAAAAAAGAAAAAACCTAAAAAATTTTAATTTAAATTAAAGGGGCTTGCGTGTTTCTTGTCAGTCACTTTATCAGCCATTTGAAAGCGCAGTGTTTAAAGCGCAGTGTTAGCTCTAGAGAAGAAAATAAGGCAATTTACAACAGAGGAAGGTTTTTTGATTGCAAGAAGAGTATAATACCAAGGCCAGGACGAGGGTGCGGTTGTCAAAAACTTTGAGTGTATCAATCTGATTACAAATTTGGTGATGCCAACAAAGTGCCATAGGCTTACGTGTGTGCAGGGGTTTAATTTTTTTCTCATAAATGCGGCCATTTTGTCATTTTCAGCTTTGTTTTCAACGCCATTTGCACTAGGTTCCAACAAGATATTGTAGTTAATAATATCCTCAAACAATTTGATAGCATGTCCGTACCACATGAGAAATTTGCATAAGAAAGTGTAAGCTTTTTGGACCACTAGTTTAATGTTCCTTTGTGTGAAAAGTTTTAGCGTTCACTGCAATCCCCAATTTATCCATTTCAGCTATTTTGCTAGAAATGTGCCTGTGTCTCTTTAAGGTTTCAAAAATATACCTTCAAAATGTAAGACACACATTACACAACCAAAAGGACGCTCCACAGTCAAAAGTATATAAAGCCAAGTAAAATGAGTCGCTTATGATATATTTCATATTCATGTTTACCAGGACGGGTATTTTTGACGCCATTTTCATTCAAACAGCATTAATTAGGCTGAAGGTCAGAATATCAATATAAAATATAGAGGTTCGTGTAATTGTAAGTGTTCTTTTTTAAGAGCAGTATTAAAATTTCTCCTCATTAAACTTTATTGCATGCGCAGAAATTTAAAAAAAATACAAATTTGCAACCCTATTTGGACCTTGAACACTTTAGAAAATCAAAGAATCTGATTGTTGACCAACTTTCAAAACCAGAATGTATTCCAATCAATTCTGCTGTGATAAAGTGATTTCCCCTATTTGAATGGCGTTTAAATCCCGGATAATTAATCTTCTTGATGAGTGTGACTAAAAACAAATATGGATCATTAAGATGAGAATATTCACTAACGGATTATTGAGAGATTTGTTCAACTCATTCATCTCCAAAATTAAATTTTTTACTTTTGATGACAAATTGTAACTTATGGAAATTCCTCTCCGTATTGTTAGAAAGTAACCAATTAGAAAGCTACAAAACGCAAATTACATCACTTACTTATTGGCTAAAAAATATATATCATGGAATGTGCAAAGATTGATAGCTTGGAATATTTCTGCTAATGCATTCGAAACAATTTTGTTCCCCTGGCTGCACCAGTTAAAATCACTGAGGTTCAAATCTTCGTCGGGCTTGGAAGACATCTTCCTTTTTTGATGTTACATTGTTGTCAAGCATTCAAGAGAGATTACAAACATTAACACTGCGAGCTACTGCGCTTTATCTGTTGCATACAAAGATGAATACCAAAACGATGTGAATATCGATAATTTATGTTGTTCTTGTTTTTTGTTGGTTGTAACAAGGACATTAGTTTACCAGCCCAGGATCGCTCTTGCCAGTTTTCTAAAATGTTATAGTTTAGTCCTTGCTGTATAAAAATGATGTCCTTCCCTGAATCTTCCGCATATGATCTGAGTAATTAAAGCGCCAACAAAACCATAAACAACCATTATGACTTTTCAATGAAGCAATACTACATATGAAAGGAGACCATACACTTTGTATTCATTTAAAGTTCTTACTTATTTCAAAAATAATATCGGCCTAATTTACAATCTATGGAATGTGGTTAAACAATAACCAATACCAATGCGTGAAACTGTAGGCCACTCAAGTAACAAATGACCACCTTCAAGGTTTGTGTGAGGGGTGTTTACCCTTTGAAAATGAAGAGAGATATTCAATCATGAAACTGAACCATGCAAAAAGGAGACGTACACTTGAATCAATTGAATACACTTCAAATGCCATTTACAAAATATGTTCATTTCAATTGGAGAGAAATTTAAATTCAAAAGGGGATGCGTTGTTTTTTGTCAGTCACTTTAATCAGCCATTTTGATAAGCTGTAGCGCAGTGTTTAGCTCTAGAAAATAAGGAAATTTACAACTGAGGAATTTTTTTTTGATTGCAGAAGAGTTAATAAATACCAAGGCCCATGACGGGGTGCGTTGTTCAATCTTTGAGTGTATCAATCTTTGATACAATTTGGTGATCGCCAACAAAGTGCCATAGACTTACGTGTGTGCAAAGTGGGGTTTTAATCTTTTTCTCTAAATGGCGGCCATTTTGTCATTTCAGCTTTGTTTTCAATGCCATTTGCACTAGGTTCCAACAAGATATTGTAGTTAATAAATATCCTCAAACAATTTTGATATGCATGTCTACCCACATTTGAGAAATTTGCATAAGAAAAAGTGTAAGCTTTTTTTGGACCACTCTGTATAATGTTCCTTTGTGTGAAACTGTTTTAGCGTTCACTGCAATCCCCAATTTATCCATTTCAGCTATTTTGCTAGAAATGTGCCTGTGTCTCTTTAAGATTTCAAAATATACCTTCAAAATGTTAAGACACACATTACACAACCAAAAGGACGCTCCACAGTCAAAAGTATATAAAGCCAAGTAAATGGCGTCGCTTTATGAATATATATATTTCATATCTCCTGTTTACAGCACGGGTATTTATTGACGCTATTTTCATTCAAACAGCAATTAATTAGGCTCTGAAGGTCAGAATATTCAATATAAAATATATAGGTTAGTGTAAGTGTTCTTTTTTAAGAGCACGTCTAAAATTTTCCTCATTACAACGTTATTGCATGCGCAGAAATTTAAAAAATACAAATTTGCAAACCCTATTTTGACCTTGTAACACTTAAAATCAAAGGAATCTTGATTGTTGAACAACTTTCACACCAGAATTCTATTCCAATCACATTCTGTGATACAGTGATTTCCTCCTATTTGAATGGCGTTTAAATCCGATTAATAATCTCTTGAATGAGTGTTGACTAAACAAAGATGGTATCATGATGATGAAGAATATTTCACTAACGGATATTGAGAGATTTGTTCAACTCATTCATACTCCAAAATTCAATTTTTACTATTGTTAGAAATGATAAACTTACTTACCGTATTGTTAGAAAGCTAACCAAATTAGAAAGCTAACAAAACGCAAATTACATTCACTTAATTGGCTAAAATATATATCATGGAATGTGCAAAGATTGATAGCTTGGAATATTTCTGCTAATGCATTCGAAACAATTTTGTTCCCCTGGCTTGCACCAGTAAGACACTGAGTTCAAATCTTCGTCGGGAAAAAAAAAAAAAAAAAAAAAATTTACTAGTATTTTGTAAATTTATCTTTGACTGAAAATGAAGGGAAAAGGCTGGAAATGATAAACTTACTTAGACTCGCAGCTACAGAGTGGTTCAAAAAAGGTTTACACTTTTTTGTATTAAATTTCTCAAAAGTGAGCGGACATATCAAATTCGTTTGAAGATATTTATGAACTACAATATATTGTTAGAACCTGGTGAAAATGCAGAAGAGTTAATAAATACCAAGGCCCATGACAGGGTGCGTTGTTCAATCTTTGATACAATTTGGTGATCGCCAACAAAGTGCCATAGACTTACGTGTGTGCAAAGTGGGGTTTTAATCTTTTTCTCTAAATGGCGGCCATTTTGTCATTTCAGCTTTGTTTTCAACGCCATTTGCACTAGGTTCCAACAAGATATTGTAGTTAATAAATATCCTCAAACAATTTTGATATGCATGTCTACCCACATTTGAGAAATTTGCATGAGAAAAAGTGTAAGCTTTTTTTTGACCACTTTGTATAATGTTCCTTTGTGTGAAACTGTTTTAGCGTTCACTGCAATCCCCAATTTATCCATTTCAGCTATTTTGCTAGAAATGTGCCTGTGTCTCTTTAAGATTTCAAAATATGTGATGTGATCAAGCAAAATGAGTCGGAAGTCGCAAATATTGATTTTGAGATATAGCCAAACAAAGGAGAAAATGTCTTTTGTTTCCTATTGTTTTGGCCACCCTTCAACTGATCATATCTTTGGAAGTAATTGGTCAATTTCAATGGGGGTTTCAGCAAAATGTAGCTTTTTAAATGGTGCATACGGCTACATGAAAAAATAGAAATTGAATCTGACCGACTTCAGACTCATTTTGCTTGATCGCATCACATATACCTTCAAAATGTTAAGACACACATTACACAACCAAAAGGACGCTCCACAGTCAAAAGTATATAAAGCCAAGTAAATGGCGTCGCGTTATGAATATATTTCATATCTCCTGTTTACAGCACGGGTATTTATTGACGCTATTTTCATTCAAACAACAATTAATTAGGCTCTGAAGGTCAGAATATTCAATATAAAATATATAGGTTAGTGTAAGTGTTCCTTTTTTAAGAGCACGTCTAAAATTCTCCACATTACCACTTTATTGCATGCGCAGAAATTTAAAAAATACAAATTTGCAAACCCTATTTGACCTATGTAACACTTAAAATCAAAGGAATCTTGATTGTTGAACAACTTTCACACCAGATTGTATTCCAATCACATTCTGTTATAAGTGGCTTTCCTCCTATTTGAGTGGGCGTTTAATCCGATTAATAATCCTTGAATGATGTTGCCTAAACAAAGAGGTATCAATGATGACTAAGATATTTCATCTAACGGATATTGAGTATATTTTGTTCAACTCTTCATACTCCACAATTAATTTTTACTTTTGAGGACAAATTGTAACTTATGGAAATTCTCTCCGTATTGTTAGAAGCTAACCAATTAGAAGCTAACAAAACGAATTACTTCACTGAATTGGCTAAAATATATATCATGGAATGTGCAAAGATTGATAGCTTGGAATATTTCTGCTAATGCATTCGAAACAATTTTGTTCCCCTGGCTCACCATTAAAACACTGAGTTCAAACTTCGTCGGCTTGTAGACATCTTCCCCTTTTTTTATTGTACATTTGTTCAACGCATTCAAGAGAGATTACAAACATTAACACTGCGAGCTACTGCGCTTTAGTCTGTTGCATACAAAGATGAATACCAAAACGAGAGAATACCAAAAGGCGTTGTAACACGTACATTTAGTTTTACCGCCCATGAATCGCTCTTTGCCAGTTTCTTAAAATGTTCTAGTTTCGTCCTGCTTATAAAAACTGTGTCCTTCCCTGAATCTTCCGCATATGATCTGAGTCATTAAAGCGCCAACAAAACATAACAAACCATTAATGATTTTCAATAAGAAATACTCACATATGAAGGAGACCTACACGTGTATTCATTAAAGCTTGACTTTTAATTTTCAAAATAATCGTGCATATTTACATCACTTTGTCAGACTGTCAGTTTCTGAATAGACTCAGACTATATTTTGTCCACTTGGCACAAGTTCAAGTAGTGACGCTTTCGTCATAGATCGTCATAGGTTATTGTGTCCTCACTCAATATGATCCAATAATTCCTCCATTTCTCGAACTTCCTTTCACCAGGGTTATTTGAAAATACCCTGTGAGCATGATTTATAATTCCAGACAAGTTAATAATACATATTCAGCGCACAATATCCTTTCCGTAGACATCGACTTATAGGAATACGACCGAGCTGTGACTACATAATGTTTATTGCAGCGTGTTTTTAGTTCTGCTGTATTTTCCCAAATCCTCCCTCAGCCATGCAGTGGATAAGAATATGGATTTATAATGCAGATATCATGATCACACTGCCCAACTTTTTTGGATAAATTCCATTTCATTTTTGTAATGAAAAGAATAACAATTTGAAAAGTCTAAGGTTTTAGGTTACAGTTGTACAATACATAAAGATATTGTAATACCTCGCATCATATGGTACAATAATTGCGTCGCAACAGTTCAACTCTTATTGATTGCGTTTGTCGAATCAGAGTAAGCCAGATAACATGTCTTATGCATTGCGAAGAAAAACTTGCTGACCAATCAATACCAGAAGTCGTAATAATTTTGAACCCAACGCCATCCTACGAATATACAATTGAACGCAGTTTCGCCCTATTGCATTCGCCTTAGCCAATCACACCATGCTTTTAATAAAATGTTGTGAAGCGATACGATGTGATAACCGCCTGACCTGCTTGGTAGGAGTTTTGACTTCGCCTATACCCATGGAATGCGAATTGTCTGTGTCATATTTTGCCTAAATACCAATATAGGATCAAGAAGTGTATCTCCAGAGAAGTGTATCTCAAGAAATACAAACACAATGCGGAATAATTTGTAAAGGAATACTTTTGAAGGAGTTCATCAAGTACGGCGACATTTGGTTTGTTGTCATGGTTGTTTGTTGTTTTTGTCAATTCATTCAGTTAGTTTTAAAATAAAAATGAGCTAATTAAACAATGTTTTCAAATGAGGGGTTTAGGGTCGGAAAGTCTATGAGACTGCTATATACGAGGATTGTTGGATTGTGCTACTGGAGGGGCGAATGGACAGTGAATTTAGAAAGATGGGTAGTGAATCGATTGAAAGGGGTTGGGGTTAGTGGAGAGGAGGGGATGGGGGAGAGAAGGGGGAATAGGGAGGGAAATAGTGGTTGGGTGTTGATTTAGGTAAGAGTGGTACACGATTGGGTCGGTTGAGAGATAGTTACTGATAACGGGGTATGGTAGGTAAGGTTGTTGAACAAGGGTGGTGGCGGGAGGGTAGTTGGTCGGGAGGATGGAGACGGAGGTAGAACGCTGGGGTTTGATATGGTGTATAAGTGGTTAATGTTTCCCCCCCTCGTGGGAGTTAGAGATCAACTCTATGTAAATACTGTTTTTGAATTTTGCTGTATGAACACGGTAAAAATATGGACTGAACGAGGTCGTGTATGGGCCATGGGACCACGTGTGCTCGACCCACAAAACATCGCCAAAATCGGCTTGTGGTTTAGAGTCTGTATTAATGTAGCTATTTTTCGATCATTGGGGTGTGGCTACTTGAATAGGTTCACCCGCCGTCGTCCCTACAAGATCAGCCATTGCATATTATATCGCCCTCTGTTGCCCGATTTCCATAGAGAACCGCGTTAATCTTATTTTAAAAAGTAACAATTCTGTTTGTCACATGGACTTTCGTCAATTGTAACACAATATGTTATCTATGGAAGAAATAATCAGAAAACAGAATCAACCTCTTGATTCAATAAAATTATTTGGTTTTATCGCTTTTTTGCATAAGAAAGATACTTTCAACAAGTATTAGCATTCTACTTGTTTGAGCTACGATTTTTTAATCCCAGACCTAATTAGCATTGTCATCGAAAGAAACGTATTCTATGGTAATTGCATTTATGTTTATGGGCTTTATTTATACAGCTGGACAACAACGACCTACGAAAAAATAGTTGGGTATTTGCATTTTGATTTTGCAAACCTCTGACTACTTACAATTTTAACTTGTTGGTGGCACAGAAATGCAAAAACCTTGTTTTAGGCATAAAAATTAGCCATCAGCACCCGGGTGTGCTCCCAACCTCTAATTTTAAAGTATTTGGGTTACTCCATTTTTTTAAATGACCGATTACCGGTTTCCCACAATGCATTGTATATGTGACTGATGACCAACGAGCCGAATAAACATAGAGCGCCCTGCTCAGCGAGGAAGTGGCGTCGACTCAGCGAGCCATGACGCATGACGTCATACTTACATCGTCTGCTTCATGATCTGATTTCATGAAAGCCGGCGTTGTGACCACTGTATATCAGTGAGGTAAACTACCATTTTACATGAAACTAATCTTACAGAAAGGTAGAGAAATATCATCGGAACAAAAAATAACCGAAGCTGGTATGTCGAAATTGCCGCAAAGGGTGGAATTTTTGATCGATAGCCTTACGCTGTCGCTTGCCAAATCATGAGATATCGGCATCTTAAATTTCAACGTTACCGTTTGTTAACACATTACTTGCAATCGTATACTAAAACCCCCTTCCGAAGTGTCAAGTAACAAGAACAAACTGTGAGTCCACGTATAATTTGGCGGGCTTGTTAAGATTAACAAAACAATTCTGTAAGTTTTAACGTGTTTCAGACGTTGTTGTTTCTTTACATAACTGAAGTATTGACCGCAAAACAACAATTCACTGAATTCAGTAAATTCATTCAGGAAAGTGTTCTCTAAATTGGGGCCAAAGAATTGGCTTCATGGCCCCAATTTAGAGAACACTTTCCTAAATGAATTTACTTGATTTGGGCATATGGCCTGCTTCATTCATTTCCATGAAAACATGGTAAAATGAGGATTGTTTATTAAAATTGTAATACAAATATATATTATTTACATAACCACGATTTCCTGTAAACAAATAAATATATTTTTTTCTAAAAAATAATGGCCGTCTTGGTAATGTTTTCGATTTGCCTTTATTTCAGAGCATGAGGTTTTAAGTTTGTTTGTAAACAACTGGCAATAACTCTGCCAACAGTCAGCGCTCTACTTTTATCCAGCTCGTCGCTGATGACATAACATCAACGCAAGTACGCATGTGTATCAAGTAGTTCCACGATTCCTGAAATTTCGAATCCAAAGGTGAATAAATTAAGTTGGCGGCGGCAATGTTTCAAATGAAATTTACGGTAAAGAAATGTAGAGGAATATCAACGGAATGAAAAATTGACGACTGAAGGTGGAATTTGTGATCGGAACGTTGACGCCTGTCTGATAAGTTATCGCCATTTTGAATCTCACTGCGCGTGCGTACTTTTACAATGCATTCTGCGGAACTGAAAATCGGTCAATTAGCTCTTCAGTGTTTTTTGTATATTTATATATATGGGGAAAGCACAAATCCTTTTGGATTAACACAAGTTGCTATAATATATAACCAATTATTAAACAAAATTAAAAACCATAAAATGTCAATTCCAATAACGTCATCTGCCAAGTTACAGCTCCTATTTCGTAAAACAGATCTTGGTTGTTGTTGACCTTCTTTGTATGAGAGATGAAGGCAAATACTCATGGTGTGTTACTTGTATATTTTAGCTTTCGTCTAAAATACGCTGATTTTGTAGATCAAAATTTGAATAGAGCAAAAGCGATTAATGGGCTAGTTTGCCGGTTGTCTTTTATAATCCCAGAGGTTTTGGGTTTGGTGTCGCAAACAAACCGCCTGCATATCTTCGTGAGCTCCGCTAACTGACATCACATAGTTTCATATCTTTTCAACAAGAGTGAAGGTTTATCTAAGAAAGCTGGCATATAGCAAGAATTTGATAGCTTCTTCTAGTTCTAACCTCTTCAAAACCCCTTTTGAAAAATTATTGTAGCTTAACTACACGAGTTGGTGTTTGTTGAAATAGCGGTCATTTGGGGGGGGAAGGGGGGGGGCAACCTAAAATCGACTGCCTCAATACTGTCCCTGTTTTAGACTCATTTGAATGCTTTATTGTCGCATAATTTTGACATTTTTTGAAAAATTGTAACATTTATCTCGAGCACTATAGATGCCAGGAGACCCAAAGCTTTGAGCACGCTTGCGCACATAGGAATGGCTTCCTGCCTCAAATGAAAACGTTGTACAACGGTGCCGATAGACGGCCTTTTTGGACGGACATTTGCGAAAATGAACATGTTGGACCCCCCGACTGGTTGATCATACCGTTGTGCCCGCACGTGAAGCACATGACATACACGAGATTCTATTTACTAGTATTTTAGCTAGTCTATAGTGTCCCAGCCTTCAAGCCAATTAAAGTCGTATATCCGACGCAAGATTGTTATTAGACCTTTCGTACAGCTGCGCAATGTGGTAAGGGACAGCTTCAACACACAATCAACCGGTGTTGCTCTCCGGTTTTGTCCAGTTCTTTTTCCGGTTGAACCACCGAATTTTATAGGTTCTAAATATAAAACATGGTTCAAACGAATTGATTGAGTTTTGAAGGAACCCTAAATCAAATCTGAAACAACCTGTGGGTCTTACGTGTGCTGCAGTGGATCATCGCTTGCGCAAAGGGTGTGTGTTCCGAGCCCCGCTGTCGGCATGGTTGTGCACTTTGGCAATGCACTTTACCTCGCTTGGATCTCTCCACCCAGGAGTATAATGGGTACCAGCACATGCTGGGGATGCAAACAGACCCTCGCTGTGCGAGGAGGGGCGAACCCCCCCCCCCCCCCCCACCAATTTATATGAGGGAGTCTGGCCCAACCCAATAACAGAGAGATGGCACTCCACCTGCGGACGCACCATTTGCATTTTTCTTACGTCAGATCGTGTACCATTGGCTTGAGGTAGTGTAATTACCCGTATATTCATGAGTAAAATCGGTGGCATTATACTCGATTCATCTGATATTGACCCCGACCATTTCTTGCGGAGGGTTAAAATTTCATAGGCTGCATGGACTTCTGTTAATCATGTATTGTGAGGAATGTTAATTAAAGCCTGAAATACACAAAAGTGCGTTTCCATGCCTGAGTGAAATTGTATTTAGTGTCAGGTGAGTGATTAAATGACCGTGTGTCCTCCAAATAATCCGGTGTGGCACGTGCATTTGCAATTCTTTAATTTTCCCGGTGGAGCCCCTCTCCGACTTATTAGAATATGTCAAAACTCTAGGGACGTACGTAAGCAACGCGAATCAGTATAGTGTTAAATGGACCAGTACAACTAATCCATTTACATTTATATATTCCTCAATGGTAACGACCTCAAATGGCTTAACAAAATATTTGAAAAAAAGATCTCATCCCTGTATTCAAAAAGGTCCCGCTGAATTTTCTTAAAAATTTGCACAGGATGTTGTTAACTCACACATGTAAAAATTCATATTGTCATGACATTTCTTTATATTGATTGTTTTTTATAGAACAATTAAGAAATACATCACGCCGTTTTGAAACAGCTACCATCCGGAGGTACATGTACCCACATTGGAGGCAAGAGTTTGCAGGCATATATATCAGCGTTCCGGTGCAGGGCACTTTGGAACTTTTATGATTCACACTACATTGACCATAGTAATACCTGCTTAGGTAATGACCGCAAATTGCATCATTACCTTTTTATAATACATAACGAATGTATCGTATAAAATTTCACATTCAGCATTATAGTCATCTGTACACGGAATGTTTAGTTTCTTTGTAAGAAAATCATAGCTCTCTAACTAGTGGAATATATCTACTTTAATTTGAACGCTTTACCTTTAACTTAGTTTTTTTTAACTTACTTAAATCTGATGGAAATCATGTCAATATTTGCAAGCCACTTTACCAATATCTGTTAAACTCTGTGACAGATATTACCTCAGTTATAATAATAATACAAGTTATCTCAATATTGATTTACATATATAACAAAAATATTAAAATATATACTCTCCTGCATTCTACTATTTTTTTAACTTCAATGAACTCGCAGTTAGTTAACCCCATGCGTCATTCTATTCCTTCTCAGTAGCTAACCCACATCAAGCGACTGGCTAATATATAATAACTTGATGTATATAATTGCACTTCGGCAACTTTCGTTGCTGATATTGCCTGCTTTAGGAATCATGTGTGTTATTATTAAGCACGAAGTGTCAATGAGTTACGTGAGAAAAGAGTAAATTATGGTTATGATACCAATACCAAATGTTGGTGAAAAAATAGTAGAATTTAACAGTGAAACAAGCGTTCATGTTTAAACCAATTGATTTCGATAAAACATATGACTGATGAAAGCAAATACTCAATATAATTGTAATCATGACTATTGACCATCGACACTTTTGAATCAAATGTTTTATCAAACGTGATAAAATGCTTCACGTTGCTAAAGATATTTTCTGTACAATTCATAAACAAAACTGACTCAAACATTTACACTTCCTAAGTTGGAAATACCGAATCATATACTCACGTTTCTTAAGTTTCGGAATGCATCCTCGATGACAAGTTATCAAGCCATCGTCGAGGATGGCGAAAGCTCAAGAAATATAATTCTTGCATTTCACAAAAGCTTTCTAGTTTAGTACCTAAAATGCTATCACTGCACCTTTTCAATTAATTTATTGTTGTTGTTTAAAACATTACCCATATATGTAACTTTTTTCTGCGACACCCTGCCGAAGTAGTTTAAAATTTTAGTAGCTGCGTGTAACATTTTTATTCCTTCTCAGAAGCTATTCCACATCAAGCGACAGGCTAATATAATAACATGATCTAAATTGCACTTGGGCATCTTTCGTTGCTGATTTTGCACGCTTTAGGAATTACGTGTGTTATTGTTAAGCACGAAGTTTCAATGCGTTACGTGAGGAAACACTAGTTATGGTTATGCTACTAACACCAAATGCATGTGAAAAATAGTAGAATTTAACACTGAAACATGCGTTCATGTTTAAACCAATTGATTCCGATAAAGCATATGACTGATGAAAGCAAATACTCAATATAAGATAGTGGAATTGTAATCGTGACTATAACTTAAAGACACTATCAGTGATTCACCTGAAAGAATCAAAATATTTGAAATTTGCAGGAATAGCTTAGAAGTGAAGGATAAGTCTACTTAACTCTCATAAGTCATGAGAAATTGACGAAAAATGATATGAATCGTCATTCAATTACGTGTTGTAGTATGTGTCCGTACGGACAGTAATTACTAAAATATCCAATTTTGTCGTTAATAGGATGCTTTTGGTCTTATCATTTTCGAGATATGGTAGGATACCAATACTTGTTACAAACATGCAAAAATCTGATTTTTGATGAATTTTTCGATTTTCTGATTTAGCAAATCACTGATAGTGCCTTTAACCTGTCATCACTTTTGCAAATACTCAATATAATTGTAATCATGACTATTAACCATCAACACTTTTGAATCAAATGTTTTATCACACGTGGTAAAATGCTTCAGGTAGCTAAAGATATTTTCTGTACAATTCATAAACAAAACGGACTCAAACCTACTCTTTCTAACTTGGAAATACATGTTTGTCGAATCCAAGAATGTACTCACGTTTCTTGAGTTTTCGCCGTGCACCTCGATGACAAGTGATCAAGCCATCCTTGAGGATGGCGAAAGCTCAAGAAACATAATCCCTGCATTTCTAAAAGTTTTCAAGTTAATTAAGTACCTAAAACGCCATCACTGCACCTTTTCAATTTATTGTTGTTTAAAAAATTACCTCAAAGTTTAACTTTTTCTGGGACACCTGCCGAAGTAGTTTAAAGTTTTAGTAGCTGAGTGTAACATTTTTATTCCTTCTCAGAAGCTAATCCACATCAAGCGAAGGCTAATATTATAACATGATGTAAATTGCACTTGGGGCATATTCGGTTGCTGATTTTGCACGCTTTAGGAATTACGTGTGTTATTGTTAAGCACGAAGTTTCAATGCGTTACGTGAGGAAACACTAGTTATGGTTATGCTACCAACACCAAATGCATGTGAAAAATAGTAGAATTTAAAGGTGCATTTCGTGATTCCAGCACCTTCTGTTTTATTCATTGTTCACTAGATATCCTTGAGAAAAGCTTATTCACAACTTTTTAGCTGATCCCGACTTTGCGGTTTTGTGTTATGACCAAATGCGCATTTCCCACGGTCCCATAGGCCACTGTGCTATAATTTCTGTCCGTTTACAGACAGAAAATACAAAATTGCGAATTTCTTACAGACACGACCGAATTTGCACGTAAGATTTGGCACACATGGATTACTAATGTTAACGGTTCAGATGATATGAAAAATCTCAACTTTTTTACTGAGGTAAGCCTGGGGGACGAGGCTGTGGATCACGAAGTCCCCCCCCTTTAACACTGAAACTGCGTTCACTGTTTAAACCAATTAATTTCGATAAAGCATATGACTGACGAAAGCAAATACTCAATATAAGACAGTGAATTGCTAATCGGAATATAACTTAACTATCATCAATTTGGAATAAAATGTTTTATCAAACTGGTACACTGATTCAGGTAACTAAAGCTATTTTCGTTACAATGCATAAACAAAAACTGACCTCAAACCCCCGTTCATAACTTGGAAAGTATGTTTGCCGAATCCAAGAATAAACTAACGTTTCTTGAGTTTTTCGCATGCGTCATCGAACGCGAAGTGATCAAGCATCCTAAACCATCTCGAGATGGCGACAGCTCAAGAAAACATAATTCCGACTTTTAAACAAGATATTTCCTTAAAATTACCCAATCCTACTAATGCACCTTTTCAATAAGTTTATTTTGTGTTGTTTTAAAAAATATCCCAAAAGGGAACTTTATCTGCGGACACTTGCTCGCGACGATTAGGGAACGGATACGGTATTACCAAAACGTGCCGGGTTACTTGTTGAGGAAAGAGACAACGAGTATCAACTTTTCCATGGAAAGATCATAAGGTAGTTGGGCTCTGTCTCACAAACCCATTAACTAAAGGGCATTATGATGGCCCTTCTTCGATGTGTCTTACAATGCTTCCGAGTAGAATGCCAACAACCATGGATAACAGGACACATCTAATCTGCAGTTGTTGGACACCCGCAGATCTGCAAAAGTGCGCATTCGGTAGCATTTTCTCTCCACCGCACATTACCGATATATGATTATAATTAGCATATTTTCAGATCGGTGACGTAACCAAAAAACTAAGCGAGTTGTAATAAGCTAATCTCTCCCAAGCAAATCTGTAGGAACTTAATAAGCGGTCACGATCTTAATGTTACTTTATGGTAAGTGAAATTATCAACGCAGCTAAATCATGGTGAATGTTTTACAATATCAACGATTTAATAACATTGTTCTTAACATCAAACATTAACATCACGATTGTGTATTTTTTTGTTTCGAATTCTGCAGGCAGTTCATGGTTGATGTATGGATGAGCTGGCTTAAATTTAAATGTTTGTCCAAAATCTAGAATGTTATCACGCTTGAAAATGGTATTATGTTTAAAAAAGAGATCTTGCACTAGCTCATTTGGCAAATCATATTGCAAATAATATGATATTAACTTACCAAGGAATTAGTGTTGAGAGATACGAGATGAGGGGAATGTTAGCTTACCACAACTAGCTTTGTTCTGCACCCCCACCCCCCAAAATGTTGCGCAGCTATGCTCTATGTGTTTTGTTGGGAAGGCGCCCCAAAAAAAACCGATCTGGAAATACAGCTAAAATAATATTATACTGTTTGATTTAAACCGCAAGTGACTGATCACATGGGGGGTTCCTCTCCCCTGATTGTTTGTAAAATTTCTGATTCGATAAGAATTAAATTACATGAATCCAATTGTTAAAATGCAAAAGGAAAAAAATAAAAAAAGTAAAAAAAAACTCTATGATTAATTTTAATTTACATAAAAAAAATAAAAAATTGGAAATTTGAATTGATCTATTAACAATATGCATATTCAGTAAACTTCATCGGCAAATACTTTTGCTTTTATGGTGTCTTGTCTGAAACGACTGCTGTGTTCTTTAAAACTAAGTGACTAGAAGAGAAAGTCCAATCCATCTGATTAGTGAGTTGTTTTATAGTCAAAATTGGGGACGATGTTTTGCGCAGTCGAACTTCCAAACAACATCAGCGTTTATACAGGGATTGCCATGAGAAGAAGGAGATACCGCGAGTAACGCGTGGTTTTGGGCTCGTGTGTTCCTAAGCAGGTGGCGAGAGAAAAATTGGACAGATGCACATGATACAACATCATCTGTTGATCAAACTGGTGCGTGTTGAGATGTAATACAGCTTAGACTGGCATTCCTCTTCTGAACCAAATGTCTGTTGACTCTATTCGACGGCTAAACATAGCACCTGATTTGCATCTGAAAATATTCATGTAGTACATATGGTTGGTAGGTCAAATATCTGTCACGTTACCCATTACTTACATTATACACTGTTAAAAATTTCCGTAAATTAAGAAAACAGATTTTCCGTAAATTTACGGAAAATCTGTTTTAGAAAACAATAAAAATAAAAAAAACAATAAAAATAAAAATGTTAATTTACGGAAATATTTCAAAAATTTCTGGCAGCAATATTTCCGGACTTTTTTTTTGGTTCCGTAATTTTAAATTACGGAAAAATTCTGTTAAATACACATTTTTTCCATAATATGAGACAAATTTCTGTAAAATTACTGTCAAAGTTCCGTTAATTGACAGAAATTTCTGTAAATTTACCCTAAAAATGTCTGGAAATTCTGCTGCCAGAAATTTCCGTAAATTTACGGAATTTTTTTTTAACAGTGCATCCACTCATTCGATTCTTGCACCTACAGCTAACTCAATGGGTTTTAAATTACATTTATTGTGATAAATCAAGATTACTTATACACTGGTGTACAAACAGAGCAGAGAAGTCTTTGATCATGTTCAACAATGCTTTGAATATCTCCCGGGGAATATCTGTGGTGCATCTTATTTGACTTCAGCTTCTTTATACTGTACCACAGAACAAGTTTTAAATGTTCGTTTACAATAGATAACAGTGGAAATATTCACTAAAACACAGGAGGTCATTTTGGTACAGACATTAAGGTTGGTCGGCCACTTTCAGTAATGCAGCAGGGGGGAATGTTTACCTTTCACCGAATAAACGAGATTCTTAAACTGGGATGCTGTCCTCCATATTACGTATCACATGCTAATTATCGTATCCTACTCCTTATCATTCGGCTGCGATAACTGTGCATTCAAAAGATGAATGGTAAATTCCAAACACGAAATAGGCGGCGTATAAATTATTATGTTGAAGGTTTAGGATTGATTGCTATAAGTTAATGTATAGAAGAAGTCCACTGACACTCTTAAGACATTCTTACTATTTATATCACTGCATATTTCTTTCAAATGAAACGAGTATATTGGTGGTGAACCTCCTTAGGGATAACTTTAAATTGAAGTCACTAGTGGGCTGATGGTTCACGCAGTTGAATTGCGGTTTCCACAATGATTAACCGTGGGGAGATGTGCAATCGTTCTGTTCCATACTCGGGTAAATGTTCTTTGCGATCTGAGCTTCGACAGAAACTATATTTTACCGATATCAATATCAATATTTTCTTAATTTCTTAATTGAATGTCGAACGCTTCAGTGTACACATGACAACCCAAACTTAAAGATCTGTTGAAACATTTTTGCCTACAATCGTTTACGATAAACCATTGCAATCAGCTACGATTCATTGATTATATTACTACAGTATCATACAAGAGCTTTCATAATCTATTACTATGTCGGTCATGTTTTTTGTCTAGAATTAATTTGCGTTGTGTAAGCCTTTCACGGACATACACCAAACAACATTCTATAGTATCTTTGTCCAAACAGCACCCATCCCTTTCAAACAGTTGTGATTGTGCAATGTATTCAACCGATTTTAAGCCACATACACATGATCAATTTACACAAAAGAGTAAAGTAATTTTTTGGATCACTAACCTCTTCTATTGACGCATATACGTATTGTACTAGAAGCATTGACGTTAAAATAATGTTTTATGCTTTGTTCATACACGATACACATTAATCAATTTGAGTTGTCAGACTGCATAGCATAATCGCACGTCATACCAGAGATACGTTCTCTCCCAACTCTCTCCTTTACTTGCGGGTTAAAGGAATTGCATGTTATTCATCGGCTAGAAAAAATAGCCATATCGTATCATACCTGATGTGTTTTACACATCAAAGATTTGGCTTAGAATGTTTTCAGTTTGTCAAATTCTATTGCATTGTAGAATAATACATTAATACATACTATAAAATTCACACAGTTGATACACAGGGCGCTCATAATTGGATATGTAGCATATCACCTGAGCTAAAAATCATTGGAAAATAAAGAAAAATTATAAACATCCAAGGTATAAGTACAAATGTTAAGTTACTGTCACACGTGGATTTGTATATCGTTAATCGGTCTTAACTGTTGACCCGCTTGCGACATTGTATCTCTGTATACCCAAGGAGAAGAGGCGGTTACAGGTCCCGCTCTAGCGTCGCGGAAAGCGGCATCCCCGTCCATTATTTTCTCATATTCCGTAAGTGGACCTCTAACTCCAAAGGCTGGCGCCGAACTGGTAGTCGGGGTTAGAGATGGCCGCTGTCCGTATCCACCATTGTGCGGACCACTGCTCAGTTTTATATACTGAGTATTGTATCTTTCACCAAGGCTGGTCATTTCGTGGGAATCACCACCTTCTTTATTATCCATCATGTAAGTAACAGCCTGTTTTTCGGCTTTTCTTCGCTGTGCCATCATTTTGGCTTTCTCACGAGTTCTTAAACAAGAATGTCGACAAGTCATCACTATAGTAACTACAGTTACAAGAAGTATAATTCCCCATGGTAACACCTAGAACAGAGTCCACTTTGCCGTCTAGTAATCCATCTGGGTTTTCTTTTTCTGCAATTAAAGGAAGAACGAATTATATTATATAATCCTCCATCACATACGCTCATATTTCACCTTTGTAAGGTTTGGCGAAATGTCGCATGATTAATTTGTTCATCGTATTCTGCAAGTTCGCAAATTTAAAATTGTGACGTGACTTAATGAGTTTATAATGATTTTGTCTTTTTCCCGAACTCCATGAAGATTCGTTAGGGTTCTTTATAGAACCAAAAAAGGTTCTGTAGCCAAGAAAATGGTTCTTTGTAGAACCTTAAACTCTGGGAACCCTAAAATGTATTTTAATAAAGCACCCTTCAGAGGTTCTTGGTAGAAGAGAAAGAAATGATTTTTATTTGGCCACGAAAATATTTTAGAACCAAAGGGTTATCACTGCCTTTCACATTGCTTAACTTTCAAAATATATGTTAACACATACAAAAACAACATTCCTAGGCCTTTTAAATTTTGAAGGTTCTTCATAGAACTTTTTAAGGATCTTTATAGAAACTTAGCAGTGCTTAGGGTAAAAAATACAGGACAAAAGAGGGTTCTATGTTGAACCTTTATTTCTAAGAGTGAATTTCTATCGTGGATTATCGGATTAGTGTGCAAGTCATGTGAATTCTTTCAGTCTTCTTTCTTAACATGTTTTAAATGAAGGTACTATGAGGTGGGGTACACGAGGACCCCCCCCCCCCATTCGGGCATTTCCATCACTCTCGCTCAGGAAAAAATAAAACAAACAGGCAAGCAAAACATCGAAGTTGTCCTCATCTTTTCCCATTGCTCAACCGGCAATGGCAAAAGCCAATCTCGTAGAAACAGCGATCAAGCTATTTTCGATCTTACATTGTATTTACCTGCGGGATCACTTGACCGTTAAACACTGTAATCAAATAGGTATTATACATGAGTAACCATCGGTTCAAATGAGGATTATTAATTAACAACAATAATAATAAGTGTGTGGTGAATATGTTTTTATTTGTTTGTGATAAATGCCTAGCGTTGTCATTTATTCATAAAATTGTCTAAGATGTCAAATGAGGTAAGAAAGTCCTTAAGAGAAACATACGAAGGTACGTTAGGCAATTGTGAAATGAGAGTACATGAACTATGTAATAGTATCCCTAAAGTAAGTTTCATCTGTGAAATTTTTAAGAAGTGATTTTAAACTGATTTTGGTAGGTATGGAGTGTCAACTTACCAAAAAAGTGAGTTATGTAGGGGGTGGGGAAATTGTTTTTCGGGAGTCAAAGGTCATAACAGGGGTCAAATTTAAATTGCTCCTCAATCGTGTTGAAAAGTAGACCAAGTAATAGTTTAATCATAAGGATTCCAAAAAAGGTATAGTTGTACTATCTGTGGCCAAAAGTTGGGATTATAGGCTACAACAGCAAAAATCAAAAAAAAGAATCATTTTCAGTTGTTTAAAGGGGTCAAATTTTAAAATACTCGATTTGATATCAAATGTGCAAAATTATAGATGGAGCTGATAGGATAAAAATAAGGAATAGTTTTTAGGTCTTAAAATGCTTACTTTATGAAAGTAGGGGGGGAAGAAAACAAGTCAAGCAAAATTGAATGCATGGATGTTGACCTTTGGTGCCCCCTACATGGGAAAATAAGCATTTAAGACAGTCAAAAAACATTTCGTATTTATTCCTATGAGCTCCATCATAAATTGCCCCATTTTGTATCCAAATGGAGTAATTTAACATTTGACCCCCTGTACAACTAACCTTACCGGTTTTATTGATTTTTGCTGTTTTGCATATAGTTACTCCAAACACTTTCGGACGCAGATAGTACAAAACTATACCGTTTGGGAATCAGTATGATTATAAACTATTAACTTGCGTAGACTTTCCCTATGTGGTCAATTTCCAAAGTGACCACTTGTTATTGACCTTGACTCCCGAAAAAAACCAATTCCCCAACCCCTACGATAACTCACTTGTTTTGGGTAAAATGTTGACACCTTACCTACCAAAACTCAGTTGAAATCAGCTCTTTAAAAAATTTTTTATTACTTTTGATTTTTTAGAATATTTTTACTTTTGAGTTACTAAAACTCCTCACCATTCAAAGTTTGACTCAGTGTGTAAATACATTTGAGATTAATTCAAGAACTTAATCAAAAGGTTCTTTTGATAGTGATATCAAATGATATGGAAAGGAATTCAGAATTATGCCACGCTCTCACTTTTAGTTTTGCCGAATCCAATAAAAATTGAAACGAATTCATTGTTGATGATCATAATTGTTACCCTTTAAAGCGAGTTATTGGTATAAATCTACCGGTACATGAAAATCCCTAAATCAAAAAGTACCAGATGGGTTTTCATGGCCATGGAGTATTCCTTGCGAAAAACTCCGATTTTATTCCGACCATATAACACAATTATACCCTTCATGAATATTCATGAAACATTTTTATTTTTTTTATTTTTTTTCATGCTGATTCCTATTACACGAAACTATTTCCTAGGAAATAGATTGAATTGTTTCCCTACAACCTCGGTCCCCAGAGCCACAGTGAGGTGTAAGTAAAACAAATAATACATGGTGTATATCGGAAATGGGGCACCTATTTCCCTTGCGTATGGCTACGGGCCTATCACCCTAACCCTTGGGGTCGGGGTGATACGCCCGTAGCCAGTAGTATGTAGTATTGTAGTACTGTACAACGCTCAGGAAGCTACCATGTTCTTCCCTTGGTTATTTCCAACGCCGCATGCAATACTGAAACAGAAAGCAGCGAAAATATATCCCATACGCGAATATATCACGTGCAAGTTTGAACAAGCTCATCCTACAAGGATAGGAGCGAAGTGCGTTTAGATTTTTTTTATTGGAAAAAGCTCAACTTTTAAAACCTGCAGTGATAGTTTGAGAAAAATGTTTAAGAGAGTGGTTAGATATTAATTTTTGATTTTAAAAAAGCGTTTTCCTGTATGTTCAATTAATTAGATTGTCTGTTCGTTTATTATTATTTCCAAAAAAAATACGCACGCTTCGAAATGAAATAACGAAAAGAAAGTTGGTTGGTATCCTTGGCGGACTAAGCGTTTTTAATGAAAAAAGGAATGCTACATTTTACCACCTTCAAATCTATGAAATTCTGGGTAGTTCTCCCTCGTTTGAAAATGAGCGAATAAAGGGTTGGTACCATTAATAAGTACGTTTTGTGAAAGGTTCCGTTGACTCCACTTTGTAGGTAGTAAGAAGCTGTAGTAAAAGTTGCGTCGAGGGCCGATGATTTACGATTAATATTGTCCGCCACTGGTATGAATAGAATATGCCAACTTGTTCAAATAGATTCAAATCGAACCTGTTATTTGCACTGAATTGTGCAATTACAAAAGAGATGATATTCAAGGCGTCACGCGGCAGTATTAACATGAATGGACGGCGTTACAGGCTGTATGATTCTTTTGTTCATAACCAAATGAATAAAAAACAGACAGGACCTCTATTAAAGTATCGGTTATTTCAACGATGCATTTATATACCCATGCATACTGCACGCGCAACACATGAAATCAAAAGCAAAGCTCCACGAATCAATAATGACGTACGAAAACGTAATTTTGAAGCGCCCCTAATTCATGAATGGGCCTGCCATAAAGTTTCAGAGTCAAAAGTCAATATTCACCTTGACCCAGTTTGTCGTTTGCCAATAAAAAATCAGTGTAAATGAATTTAAAAAATCCAAAGAAATATGTTTTTTTCAGTGGGGAAACCCAATGATCTTGTTGTACCAATGATTTAATAGCAACTTTTCTTTCGTGATTTTTTTCGAAAGCGTATATTTTTGAATAATTAATTAAAACCGCACATCTAAGTTAATTGAACAGACAATAGTTTGCGCCTAAAACCTAACAATCCATGAAACGTGGATATTTGAAAAGGGGGTCGGTAATATTTAGTTTTATCCGCAGTCGCACTGTAACCCCACTGATCTCTATACAGGATTGGCTACAACAACAGTTAAATTGTATATTAGATGATGGAGCAACAGGCGGGAATCTTGGTCTACCGAACCACGTACCAGTCCAGAGCACCTGTTTAACAGGAAGTTGTATCCGGTGTAGAAGTAATTATGGTCCGGCCGTCGTACTTCATAGTCCGGGAACAATGGTAACAATAGGGCAATCGATTCAGTTGACTCTCACGCAACCTAGTTTCACGCTTTATTCCGTTATCGTCTACTGAGCCAGGATGTAGCTCTGCCGGACTATATGCTTTCACACCGGGTGCACCCCCAGTTTTAGAGACATGCCATTCCATACGCGCAAATACAATGAGCTCCAATGAATTGGCTTGACGCATAACCCCCGCAGCGCGCGCAAGTGGCTGAAGCCTGCTAAAAACTATTACGGGGACAGTCTGCTCATACAGTCCACGGTAAAGGTATTAAGCCGGCTAACTATGTTTTCAGTTTGTAGGACTTATGGACCCATCTTTCACATTCATGCGGGGACAATGAATATTAATTATTAAAGAACAATTTACAAATGGTGAATCTAAAAGGAATTGTATTAGGAATAACAGCAATTTTGAAAAAAATAAAGATTTGATGACGTCACGGCATTGATGGTTTATTATTTTGCTCGGGGGACCCATGTCAGGTAAAATGGATGTACGTATCCTACATTGGAAAAAAACAACCGATTATGGTCATAGTACGTCGGTTTTTGAACAAGTAGGGAAAAGGTAAATTTTTGATTTTTAAAAGTTTTTAGTTTTTGGTTTTTGGTTTTTGGAAAAATTAATCGCACTTTGGGCAGAGGAGTCTCATCAGGTAACAGACCCTTGATTTAACATAGTCGGATTTATAGATATCGGCGCCCCGAGAGCAAGACAATTGATACTGATAACTGACACGTGACCTGGTACCTTGACACGTGACAACAAACAATTCATCTCGTTACCGTTTATAAACTTACATACGGCAAAGCAGCAGCATTCTGCATCTCCGTTGTCACAGCGTATCGATCAAGAATGTGAGAATATGAGTTGAAACATTTAAAATCAATGATAAGCCTTTTCTATCGCATGTGAAATACAATGTGAGTACATATGGTCCAGTTGATACAACAACTGACTCATGATCTGAAGATTGTGGGTTCGAACCCCGGTGCGGCCAATGTGTATCGCCTTTTTTTTTTTTAAAGAAATGTAAGTATTTATATCGCGCTTTACCCCACGTCTCAAAGAGCTTTACATATTCCGCTTGTCACATAGGATATATCACATTTTCACAAAATTAAAAATTTGGCAGCCAATTATATGGCGCACTGTACATGGTGGAGTCTGGCCCAATCGCTTTGCAAGAGAAAGAGAGATGGGCAACACTCTGTTCTTGTGTGCACAGATCCGTCACCTTTACCTTTTTACTGTCGAGCTTTGCCAGGGGGTACTATCTTTTAATTGAAAATATGGAAAAATGAACAATTGCTTGTGATTTAGATAGAAATTAAAAAATTTAAAGATTAAGTTAAAAAACTTTAATTTTAAATCAAATTTTTTTTTACAAAATTAACAGCAATTAAAAATTAGGCCTACATAAAAAATATCAATAAAGAGAAGTTATCGGAATAAATTAAAACAAATTACTAATAAAGCATTCAAAAAATAATATCAAAGTGAAATGAAACAAAAATAATACAAATTCACTAATAAAAAATACAAGTAATAAATGAAAATACAGCAATAAAAAAACAAAATATTAAAATAAAAATGAATATAAAATAAAAAGCAATAAAACCAGATGAAGATGAAAACAAAAATGAAAAATACATTATAAGCTAATAAAGATAAATAAACAATTAAAAAAAAGGGATGAAAATAGATTGAAAAATACAACAAAAGACAATGTTCTTTGGAAAGTAAAAGCATCCCAAATTATCAACAACAAAAACGAAAAGAAGAAACAATAGAAAAAATACCCACCCCGGACACACACACAGCGGAGGAGAAGTTTTTGAATATTATATACATGTATAAATATAGATGATTATAGAGCTATATAGGGCCTAACTCTAACTGCCGCGGTTTTGACGTGACGGTGTGAACAACAGGGCAAAATTTAGGTTATTTTTATCGATATGGTGCGAATACAGAAAAAAAAAGTTCTTATCGCCACACCACGGTGCGAATTACAAGAAAAGTTTACTTATTCGCTATGGTGGAATTTACAAGAAAAAAAAAATTCTGATTAGCACCACCACGCGTGCGAATTACAAGAAAAGTTTTTCTTATTCGCTATGGTGCGAATTACAAGAAAAAAATTATATTCGCACCACCACCGGTGCGAATTACAAGAAAAGTTTTCTTATTAGCACCGTTTCGGTGAGAATACAAGAAAAGTTTCTTATTCACACCGATACGGATGCGATTACCGGAAACATGCTTATTCGCCACCGTCACGGTGCGACGAGACGTTTCCTAAGCTTATACTGCCTCGGTGACACCATCACAATGTGTGACTGGGTCATCTCAACGCAAAGACTGGCATGGCACCGCAGGCTTCTAACTCGCTCCATTTCCTGATCCAATATAGCAAAATGTTAACTGATTTGTAATCGGGGTTCTTCCTAGCGTCTTGGGTTATCTTCATGGTGAGGTGATTTGTATTACCATTGGAATCAAAAGTGTGATTTGGAGGCCAAATCTTACCTTGCATGCAATAAACATTGGGTTCAGAATTTGCAACATCAACTTTGTTTACATTCCAGATTCAGGTGATGAATTCAGCTGTGCTTTTAATTTGGTGTGTACTATGTAATGACACTGTTTAAAGAGGCTATATATGTTGAGGAATTTTTTTAGGCTTCTTTATTTTCAAATATGTCATTTGTCAAAACTCAGAAATTAGGGGCCTAAGGCACAGGTAGACGAGTTCCACCCAAACCTCAAAAATATCAGTAGTCTCTGGTGATGTGGATAGGTAAGTATTAAACTTACCTCTAGTTCTGTTCAAAGTAGTAGTTCCGCAGTTATGATCTTGCAGATCAATTGAATTTTTTTGAGGGTGCAAAAGTTTGCACCATGTGGAGTCCTCGCAACGGAATGACACACATGCTTTTTTTGCCATGAAACACCTTGGCATTTCTTTCTCTCTTTGACTGAGTGCTTTTATTACTACCAAATGATATGAGGGACAAAATTCAAAAATTCAAAAAACTAAAAAATTAAAAATATTTTTGGGAAAAATATTTTTTCGACCGTCTACGTGTAGGAGATAGGCAGTGAACTCAGTTCCATATTAGAAAAAATATGGGACTGAAAAAGAGTCTAGCAAAGGCTATATGCACGACAGTCGTGCACAAAATTCTAAATTGGCTATACTACATGACATACCACAGGATTATCATTAAGTATAAACCATAGAGTCGTAACACCACTCAACATTGTTAAATTATGCTAAAGCAATGCAATAATGGCCCTACGCACGGGTAATAATCAGTACATTTTGTAAGTTGTGCTTAAATTACTCAAAAGTTAGGCCCCAGGCCCACGGCAGTGCCACTGTTTCATCGTCACGGCTATTAAAAGTTCACATCAATACTGCTTCTGTTAAAAGTACCTGTGGATAACTCAAAACTCCAGAAGAAACTTCCTGACCAAAAAGTAACTCTATCAAACATAATAACCCTTGAACATACGCGCCATGGCTACAGAGCTATGCGCCTGTAGCCATGCGCACGATACAACTCTAATATCAAAACAGCCCTATTATAAGTATTATACACCCCAAATACCAGTGCATCCTGGATTCTGTAGTCTGTTATGTCGATGTCCACATTTCAATGAGAACCAATTTTGTATAAATGACCGTCTCTTAACAAATGATTGGGCTCTTTTTGGATAATGACCAATTGGCCATCAGTGCTCAATACGAAGCTCAAGGTTCCAAGTGCATTGTATAGGCGATCAGGTGCGAAAACCACTAATGCGCGGTTCAGCAATCTACGTGCTTTTCAATGTACCGAGTAGCGCTCCTTTGTATGATGTAGGTTCTAATGTTATTTTAAAATATATTTCTCAAGAATCCCAGCTCATTTTATAAAAATTCAGGCACAAATGTATGCACCCTTTAATAAAAATTTATTATGTGAAAGGAGAAAACCGTTTTAAATAAAGCTGTGTTTTAATTTCCAATGTTAAAAGTCAACGCGATAGTTTCATACAGGCCAGAACTTGACTAACACACGATCATCTTTTCACTGGGTGAAGACTAACATGGCTTGTGGCAAAAACGATAGGTAAATAAATAAACGGGCGGCGTCCTTAAATAGTCATTGCTTCGAAAGGTAAGGTTGAAAAGGAGTTTATTCGCAAAGGAATACTCAATGACAGGCAAACCATCTGGTACGTCAGGAGTAGGAATTTCATTATATATGTGCCGATAGATTATACCAATAAATCTTACTGTGTAACAACTTTTTTGTTGGAAACTGACTTGTAGGAACCCCCCCCCCCCCAAAAAAAAAATCTGAAAATGCACTTTTTGTACTTTGCTGTTTAACTTATCTCCTCGATTAAAAATATGATACTCCTATCGGGATGCCTAAGAAAATACGCTTTTGTTACTGCGAAAATCGTAATGTGAGCATAACCCTCTGAAAAGTCTTGAAGAAACACTTTGCAGTGATTAATTTAATTTGTGTATGTCATTGGTTATATTGACACCAAGGGTGTTATTTTTTTTTCTTTTTTTATTAATATTGAGCGGGATAATCTCAAAGCTGCATATGGTATTTTCTTTCAAAAGGGTGTCAATAACATTTGCTTACGTCTGTTCTATAAGGAATGCCAAATATATTTACCATACGGAATTTGTTTGCTGAAAAACATAGTAAGTTACTTACTCCAATCCACGTTCATCATACCAAAGTCCAACAATTAGCGACCATTGCATGTTAGGCTATAGTCAAGACACATGAACTCTGCGCACGGGAATGATACCGTCTCATGACAGAGAGCTGAAAGGAGTAAGAAGAAATAATATGAAATGGAGTAAAAAGATGAATAAAACCCGAATGAAAAAGGTTGGTGTTGCCAATTTTGAGATGTTATGAAAATAGAAAGAATGGTCAGAATGGGCAACTTTTCAGAACAAATGGAATTGTTGTTGTTGGTTTGTTTCCAAAATTGTTTTTCGTTTTATTTTGAATACTATGTAATTAAGTTTTTTTCACTTATTATGGTGATTATTTTTAAAAAGTTCAGCAGAAATGATGCACATGTATATTTCCGATATTGTAGCACATTATCGCAAATATAATAGATTTTTAAGAGGAATTCTACTCGGACAAAAGGCATAGAAATCATTTCAACATACAATATTAGTTTGTTTTGTGTACCGCCATACATAGGCAAGTGTACAGTGTAGTTATCTAGAAGAATATTCCGGATGTTACGATACCGGTGTAGAAGATGTTTTGTGTTTGGAAATTAAACATGATACATGAAATATTTATTTTCATGATGTTAACACATAGTTACACGTTCAAAGAAACTAGCAAGTGTTAAAGGAATATAGGCGCATTGCAGTATTGAGAAAAGAACACGGAACCACAAAACGGAAGCTGGCAAGCTATATGTATAATGAACCCATTGTATACTCTCGAAGGGATTAGTTACTTTGTCTTTTATAGGCCTGCGAGTCTCTTCGTTGTAACTTTGAAAGTATTAGGAGACAGTACAATATTACGTTAGGCGTTTTATCCCCATGTTACTCAATGCACTTGGGACATCCTGAACATCAATTGTTTTTGACATTGAGCTCGCCTGCAACAACCAACTTAACCCTTGTGGTGCTGTGGGTGGTTTGTGGACAGCGATGAATACGCGATAATTTCAGTCATTTCCAGTCAAGGTGCCATTTATAAAAAAAAAGGTGCAAAAAGATAAGATGCGTTAAAAAGAAAGAAAGACGCATTCAGGTCGGCACATTACGCATTTAGAATGTTACGCAGCAAATGAGACTTCAAATGGAGTTGTACTCCGCTGTACTAGAACTGGGGTCGTTTTAACAGAACTCGATTAGCAAATATCCGGGTTTGCACAAAGTGCATATAGTTGATTTACATTTAATACGATCAGTACCAAATTTAGAACTGACAATTGACATTTATTGGTTTATGTCACAAAATCGTTGATTTCAATTTTCGGTGAAAGTGGGGATGTCACAAGGCATTAAAGTGAAGTCTAGATGTGATGATTAAAAATTATCGAAATAAACTTTGCATAAAGTCAAGAAATCAACGCAAAATGGTAAGGCATAGATATTTTCTTGTGGATCTTTCTATTGGATTTTTAGGCAAGGAAATTAAATCAAACAACACTAACAAATGTACGACAGCTTAAAGGGTTTGAAAATAAAGATGGACAAATAAAATTTTCAGTCAAATTTAAAATTGCGAGGCATTATCAGCACGTTATGTTAAATTCATACTTGAATGAATGGATTGATACATTTCCAGGGCAATGTACCTATTTACTTTTTAATATTAAACATTAGTTTGACAAGATTACTGCACATTTTAAGAATGGGATTTTAGTTTTCCAAAACATTTACTAACAGTTAATGAAACCCACTCACTTTCCACTTATTTAAGAAACTTTTTGATGTTTATTATATACACTTTTTTAGATTTTACTAATAATAAACCAAATTTAAATGTCGGTTTTTTTTTCATGACTTCTACCTACAGTTGAGGTAGTAATCCACTTAGCGCTTGTCAAATCAATATTTATAAACATATAGAAAAGCAAACAATCCAAAAAAAACAAACACCTGAAATGGTTGTTGAACCATTGCGATTTTTTACACACAAGTTTTTCAAGCATTGGCAATCTATAAAATTAATGGAAGCACTTGCCGCACCTCCTTTATGTCTCCAGCTTGGATTACAAGGTAACACAGATGTCAAAAATTTAAAATGCTCCAATCATGTTGAAAAGCACACGATTGTCTTTCTCAGATTACAGGGATTCTAAAAAGGTATAGTTTACACTATCTATGGCTTATAGTTTCGAAGTTATGTGGTAAAACTGTAAAAATGGTAAAAAGTAAATATTCGTGTGCACATTGGTCAAAAGTTAAAAGTTGTTTTGATTCAGGTAATATGTGGTACAAATTGTTTCCCTAGCTTGAATGATTGAGATCAGGAATAGTTTGCCTCATCTGTTATGCATAGTTTTACGTTATTCAACAAAATAGGTCACAGGTCAATAGAATCCAATAGCTGCCAATAGCTGTTGACGTAATTTGCCATTTTGGTTAATAACCAAACACGTAAGATAGTCAAACTATTCCTATATTTCATTCTATAAGGTGAACCAACAAGTTGCACCACGTTTTACCAAAACTGGACCCCTGTACAAACCAAAATATACCTTTTTACCATTTTATACAGTTTTTAACCCATAACTCCAAAACTATAAGCATATAGTATAAACTATACCTTTTTGGAATCCTTGTAATCAGACAAACAAATTTTCAACACAATCGGAACATTTTTAAATTTAGACCCCAGTGTAACCTTGAAAACCAAGCTGCGGGACGTGAAAGGGGTGTAGCAAGTTCTTCCATCAATTATCATTGCATAAAGTGCTTTTGTGCCAAAATTCACAATTTTATCTAGATTTGCACACTCACATGAGTTCTTTGCACTACAGTCCCCACTAAAACTGTTGACCATAATGTGCCAAGAAACGTACCAGGTTCTCAATGGATAGCAGTCAACAATGAATGCAATAAAATGGATACATTCGCAATGAATGTAGTCTCAATTAGTGCAGTCACAACGGAGACAAGTCAACAAGGTTTATATATTCCCTTGGAATTTTCACATAATGTTATCATCCAAATTGCTTTCAAACAAGAAGTGATTATAGTATAGTACGGTTTTGTTTCAGCATGGTTTAATATTTTTCTATGATAAGGGTACACTATCGATCATCCTCTGGATGCATTATTATCTTACACTGTTCTTTATTTAATTCACACGTCCCAAAGACAAAATGGAAACCTTATTTTGCAGTTAAACAATATTCCAAATTTTAACCATATACTATAACGGCATTAAAATCATAACTATACGAATCCACTTGGCTTTGAATTTTCATGTCAATAAGCCCAATATTTAACTATAGAACTGTAGAACTTCATAACAAACTGCAAGTTCTTCATAATCAACTTGCCAGGACAATTTTATCAGCTGATATTAGGACACCTGTAAATGACATGATGAGTATGTTAAATTGGGTAAAACTTAATGAGAGATGGGAAAAACATCTTCTCGTTCTTGTGTTTAAATGTTTAAAAAACTTCAGTCCATCATACTTATCATCACAGTTCAAATTTGTCCATCATAATCACACTTATTCTACAAGAAATTCCACAACAAACAGTCTTATTGTTCCAAGATGTAAAACAAATTCTGGTCTGAGAACCTTCCATGTAAGAGCTGCCAACAGCTGGAATGGTATCTCACAACAAATTCGTTCAGAACTGTCCATTATGTCTATAGGCCAATTTAAGGCACATCTTACGAATTCAATGTACATCAGTAGTTAAAATTTCTTGCTTGTGTATGTGTATATTTTGCTTATTGTACATTAACTGATTTTGTATCTCATATATTAATTTCCTCACTGTTACTCATTTGCAATAATTTATATAACCTTGTACATGTAAATATTGTCTTTGTTAATGAGGGCCTACTTGGAAAACAGTGCCTGACAATGAAGTAGTTTTACCCTCACTAAAGAAAGAATAAATAATAAATAAATAATATCACTGATTTTCTTCATAATGCAAGCAAACTACGCCCCCAATTTCGAAAGAAGCAGAGTTTTTTTGCACCGTTGTATTGAAAATAGTCGCAGAGAAGTCCCCTGTATATGATAAAGGGGACACGGAATGCCAACTTCTTCATGTTCAGGCGAAACAAAAATGCGGATAAAAGGCTACTCTGGGTAAAGCGCTGTGGTAATTGCCTGTTAATTGTTTTCAGTAATGTGAAAGAATACTGCAGTGTTTAGTTTGAAAACATTTCAATATCAAAGACCAACATTTCCTCCTCTTCAAAGCTATTATTCAATTCTATGTTTGAATAAGTAATCAAAATAGTTTCCGTTACATCACACGTCCCGCAAACATAATAAAATCGAGTTCCACGATAAATGTTGTGATTAATAAGATGAACAGACACAATACAAAGCTGTAGTGACCAGGTACACGACTGAGTTATCGTGTACAGGGTGACTCAGAATGGTGCGTCTACTCTCTAAATGTAAACGAGTGAAAATTTCACTCCCCAAAAGAGTGAAACTCTTGTAAACCACTTCAAAATGAGTGGTTTGTACTTATAAAGATCGAATTTCCACTCAAAAAGAGTAAAAGTCACTCCAAAAACAGTGGATTTCCCAATCGTTTGAGGAGAGTGAAATTTTCACTCGTTTACATTTAGAGGGTTACCCCAACGCGGGCCTTAACGTTATGACAAACAGGACAGGCACAGCCCTTTGGGCCTACAGGAGATTATAGGTCTCTTGCCTTGCATAGGGGGTTAATAGGCTAACTTGGCAAACCGGTCCTCCATACTGACCTCTACACATGGATAGCGGGTCTGAGTCGCCGATTGAAACATCAGGAAGTTGCTTTTTCGCCTTAGCAATATGGCGGGAAACAATGCATACACCTGCTGGTGCACATATTCCACACAGATGTTCTATTGTTATACAAAATTCCTTTAACTTGGACAATAAGGTGAAGCAACATTGTGCAGGGCAAAATGCAACTTCCAGTGGTTTCAATCTGCGGCTATTCATGTGTAGAGGTCAGTGGTCCTCCAGAACAACCCACGAATGCAGAGTATACAAAAGAATCAGCTGCAAGAATATCTGAAATGTTCAGGTGAACCAGGTGCATGTATTGCATTCTTCGCATGCTTGGATGATCTTGGAGGGCAAACAAAAGTCCAAAAGTCAATTTAATAATTTACCTTCCGTGAAAGGGCCCTATAGTCGCTCAGTGATCATAAGTTTTATATTTTTTGTCAAAAAAAGTGTTGAAAAAAATATGTGCGCTTGGCCGGACTTGTACTTGTACAAAACAATAAAATCTAAAGAAAAAAAATAAGCAAATAAAAAACCCAAAAGCCAATTAAAGCTTCCAAATAAAATCATGCATATTTCATAATGATTTACCTATTTTGAACTGTGACTTATACTTAACCGTTACAGTCAGCGGACCTTTTAATTGTTTATTGACTATTGATTATTTATAATCGCCTAAATCTACTGTTTTTATTTTTTAATACTTTTCATTTGGTTTCGGCAGTGTCAAATCGAAATAAATCGGACTAGTTCTATGGCACTGTGTTTCTACCAATGTTCAACCACTTTCGACTAAAACCTTTCCTGTATCGAGTAACCTATGAAATTCTACGTTTTAGGGGCGGTATTCTGTAATAGATTTAGTGCTGTGATATTTTATTCCGCTTCAGATACTCTTACGGAATAATGCACACAATGGCTAGAGTGCATGAGCTTTATTCCGTAAAGGTCCGTTCATACTTCCACTGCACTGCATTGCTGTGCAGTAAATTTACTGCAATGTTCCGTCACTTCCGTTGCACTCCTAATCGATTTACTGCAGGTCAATCCAGGTCACTGCAGGTCACGGGTTGCAATACGTTGCAGTAAACTTGCGGAAATTTGGCATACTGCAACACTGATTGCACCCCACTGCATCTTGCTGCATCGCCAGTTAAAATTATTTTAACTTTGTTGCAGTACTGCATTGCGATGCAATACTGCATGTGATTGCTGTGACAATTTTGGTAGGCTGCATTGCAGCACTGCACTGCAATGCAGTGAAGTATGAACGGACCTTAAGACTACCTGAAGCGGTAAAAAATCACAGCGGTAAATCTATTACAGAATAGCGGCTTCAAACCCAACCGCCGGTTACCCGGCGGTTCATGACAGTTCAACCATATTTTATTGTTTAGAACAATAGAAACCTGTTCCAACCGCGGAGAACCATGCGAAACCGACGAGTAGGCGGTGGTTGAGTTTGAAGGTGTTTTTACTTGCCTTACCTGAATTTTCAGCTTTAGTCTTTTTTCAAGTATTGCCCTGCATATTTATTACTACCAAAATTGGCCTTTACGTAGTAGAAAAATAGGGACAGCGGTCCCAAATAGGTCGTCCAATTATGTGGTCAATGAATAAGTGTAGAGCAATATAATGAAAACTGAGTGGCCTCTGAATGTCCGTTGACGTCCTAATCTGTTACCCCACTTAAGACTTCTTTTCTCAATGTATACGCATACCAAGTATGAACTTGACTTCACTGCACTAAAAATTTATTATAAAATTTTAACCAATAGTAGCCAATTCCAGCCTAAGATCACAATATGCAAATGAATTCATTAACATAATTATGAACATGCAAATGAAACATAACTGCAAACCCTTATTGAATTGATTATGACCTATACTTTGATTACCACCAAATAGGCGGGAATTATTCGGTTGTTATCGTTCCCCGCGTAAAAGTAAACCAAATGTACTCGAGCGCTTGCACAGAATCGCGCGCGCCACGCATAATATACACACTGCGTCTCCTACATTATTCCATATCAGTTTGCACTGTTATGAGGGCCGCCTATTTGGTGGTAATCAAAGTATAGTATCCCATGAAGTTTGAAATTAATTGGTCGATGTACTGAAGACTTTCAGTAAGTTAAAAAGTGTCAACCAAAAGGTGTTTACAATAGTGTCAACCAAAGTATACTAAATGTTTGACACACACACGAATCACGCAGACATAAGGTGTTTCCGATTGCATCGGACTACCTAATAAAGCTAGTCTATGGAGTCTATGGTATCGTCCATGCCCATGAACGCTAGCGATAAGAGTTACAGGCGAACTAGTGCCTTAGTCTCTGCAAAATCCCCTGTAAATAAGTTCCGGATAACACTAATAGCCTATATAAAACTCGCTTTTAAAAAAAATTTCAACAGTTCTGCTTTCCACTTTTCACTTAGCCATTATTACATCCTACATGTAGTGTGTATGTGTATTTATATCAGTTCTTGTATAAACTGCCATAATAGCGTATGCGTAATCTTTTCCTAATTTTCAAAATAGTGTGAATCAAACAAATACTTTATTCAACGACACCTAACCAGGCTGTACCAAAATGAATAGTACCGAGCAATACCCATTCCTATGAAAGTTTTAGAACCATTAGTGCAAAAAAGTTGGTTTTGACCGAAAAAATGCAACAGAAACAATTCTACGTTATCATACTTCTAAATTGCCACATAATAATGTGTCAAAAGTCTAGAAAAAAACAACAATGGAGAATATGTAAAAAAGAGGAGGAAAGTTTTGTACAGGGGTCAAATGTAAAACAGGTCTAATTGTTTTGATACCTACCCCAACTTACTCATCTGGTCATGAGGATTAAAAGAGGTATAGTTTGCCATATATGCCAGTTATTAGTTTCAGGTTTATATGCCCATAACGGTTCAAGGTCATCCTGTGGTAATTCTTTCAGAGTGCTCCTATTTTGACGAAACTAGTCTCAAATTGTTTGTCTGGTTATATCTTATAACAGAAAATGCATATTTGAACTATGTTTGACATTTTAGTATGTAAAATGGTAAGCATTAATGACCATTATGTAGACCATTGTTACATTTTGACCTCTAATTACGTGGCCAAATGGTGGAATTAGTGCAAGTGTTATATTCCCTGGTCCTTTGAAACTGTATGAAGAATTTGGGATCATTTTGAAAATAATCGGAGCATTCTGAAATATTACTGCAGAATTACCTTGGACCTTTATTGCCTATAACTATTAAACTATAACCCGCAGTCCTTAGGACATGGTAAAAATGTTGGTAAAGATTTCAGTACAACTATACTACTTTATATTTCCCCCTTGTACAAAACCTTGCCTCCCTACAAATACATGTTCCCCACTACTTACACTTCTAGACTTTTATTTTCTCATTCTTTTTTAGTATAACAACACCAAAATTGTTTCTGTTGCAATTATTTTGAGGTCATCACATTATTTTATTTAAATTTCTTGCACTTCTAGCTCTAAACGAAAGGAGATTCATCTTGCAGTCGATAAAAGCCACGGTGAGACATTTCTTTCTTATTAACTTTCTTCTACGCATGTCAGTAGGGTGGGGGGAACTCCTAAATTATAATCCCTCATAAAAATGTTAAATATTATAAAATACAAGTTTTATAATTAAGTAGTTTTAATTCTATAATGAATAGAATAGCATACCCAGATGACCCAAATGGCGCCGAATTACACTTTTACGTCAACCTCCTCCCATCCAGTCCCAATAATTCCTGACTATGGGGTTTGTTTATACATAATTTTAGCTGTTCCGAAAATTTGAGATTTATATTTAGCCAACGTTAAAGGTTTCGAAGTTAGGCCTGCTCTAATAATCTCATGAGTTACTATAACTGAGAAGAGAACATCTGTTTTGGTATGTCTTTGTTATCCTGATAAAAACAGACTTTGTTTTAATGGTAACAAGACAAAAATGGAGAAAGGGAGATTCAGTAGTGCAAAATAAACATGCAAAAGAACATTTACTTTGCCGTAAGTATTCAATTTCTTAATATAATACTTTGAGTGTGTGGAAAACATCCGAAATTACCATTTGTACATATTTAAAGTTGTTTGATTGACATTAAGTGTTATGGGCACTGTTGACTATCAAACTCATGTATGTGTCAAGAGTGCTGGGTAATATTCACGAGTATAGATTGTCAATAAAACGAATGCCACACCAAAAGAAAACGTGTCAATAATGAAAGTCACAGAATATGTAGCTGATATGCTTTTACAAGTGTTACAATTTGCAGGTTTTTCAATCAGGGGATTATGCGTTATTAATAATTTTGCACAAGTCTGTAGAGATGTATTGCAAATGCATTCAGTCCGTTGACTTGATTTTTATAGTTCGTATTTACAGCATCCAATACAGATACAACGCCGGATACAAAGTTATTCAAAACAGCGCATCCCGCCACCTTAAGAAATCTTTCACAGGTATCAAATGCGCGGTCCTATCAGACTATTACCGTATTTGCTCTAAATTGAAATCGCACAAGAATTAAATAAATGGAAAGGAAATACACGGCGAATAATGACGTAATCAATGGGATTAATATGAAAAGGGCATACTTTCAATGACACGTGATAAGATTCTACCAATCAAATGACAGTTCAAGTGTACTATATCATCAATTTAGGGATAGCAACGGGAGGTCTCGGGAGGATACTATAAACTAAACCGATCTTGTCTTACCCAATTGTAACAGTGACAATACACCTTACCTATATTTGGGCTATGTAAAGCAGTGGTATACTTTTGTATGGTCACAAAGTGGCAGTAACATCTTCATGACGCAAAACGCGCGCCCCGTCAAAAATCTTGTTATTTCTTTTGCAGATTGGTCAAATTTAACCCGGCGTTTCGTGTGTCAGTAAATTCTAAAATTCAATTAGGTTTAATATGTCTAATAGGGGAATAAGAGTTTGAAAGCGGTTCTAATAGTATACGGTTTAGTTTGAGAAGAAACATGATCTCATTTCTATTTCGTTGGTGATGTCAAAACCTCATACCTTTTCGTCAGGACACTTCTATGATCTCGTTGTTAACGCTATAGCTACCATAACATGTACTCACTGTAAACTATAATGACATTCTGATCTTAAAAGGTGCAATGAGAGATTTTAAATATCAGCTGTCCCTTAATGATGTTTGCACTGATGTGAAGTATTCCATGAAAAATCTGAAAGGATTAATCTAAGTTATATTTCTTTGGTACAAAAATCGTGAAATTTCAAATTTTGTATTGCGGCAAATACGAAATTTAGCCTAAGTCTTATATTGAAATATAACAAAATCAAAGTCACCTTTTGTTTTCACTTTTAGGTCATTTCTATATCCAAATACAAGGTAAGAAATATATTGAATGTCTAATCTATGAGCACCTACACATGACTGAATTTATGGAATTCCTCGATATCTCTCGTTGCACCTTCAACCATCTTTACTGCAAAACCTCCTGAATTCTATTGAAGTAATCACATTCAACTTAGAGTGAACAGGCTTTTGGAAGCTACGTGCTTACCATCTCTATAGGCTGTATAGAGCACCCTGAAACGGCTGCCCGTGCTGGTGTTGCTTACTACATATCTGACAAAAGCACGGTTACTCAATGTCATCAGCGTTGGTGCTGTAGTACTGCAATAACTGCGCAATAGACGCTGGGGTAGATCATAGGTGAACAAATCATATATTTCGACTCGATTCTTATTACATTCGTTAACTGCAGCCAATCTAAAATCCTGAAACTCTATCATAATCTGTAATGATAATAATAAAAATAATTAAAACGACACTATATGATTTAACAATAATTTATGTAAAGGAAATTACGCTCCGAATTTCGGTCAAAGCTAAGATTCAAGCACTTCTGGTCAATGGTTGGCGATATTTTCTGTTTTTGTTATTACATGGTACAACACCATGGAAATTAGTCCTGTCTCTGACGACATTACAAGAATGGCCATTTTGAATGATTTCACACATACGCATTAAAACACGCATTTAGTGTTCGCATATTACCTTATAATATTCGGGCATATTTATTTCCCATGTACAGTCTATGGCTGCGTTGGGGTTGTCACTACGGAAGAACAATCTTGCAGTTTCACTTTCAATGAAACCATCAAAGCCACTTAAGGTTCTGGGCTCAGTGCCGCCTACGTTAAAATGACATTCTGTCATAAAAGAAAGAAAGAAAAATATAGTGATTATTATTAAATTAAAGGTTTTTGATTGATCAATCGATCGATTGGACTTTGAACTTATACGGTAACATTTCTGAATACAGCTGGACATGGGCGCTCTCACTACATTACCGCATCTGCATAAGCATGCACCCGGTTTTCTAAACCTCGTAATTCAGGATAAGCCTATTGGTGTTGGCCCAAGTTCTTAGATAAATTGCTGATATCTTCAGATGTCGTGGATGACTGCAGTCAAACAATGTCAGTGCAGTTATTGCAGGTTTGACCTGAGCATTTGCTGTGTTCTCGGTTCTCCGGGGAGGAAGGAAGGGGTAAAGGGAAGGAGGTAAATAAGATTGGACGTCTTGGGTGGGCACCAGTCCCATGACTAAGGATGGCAAGTCACGAGGGTATCGCTGGCCCGACCAGCGATTTCGTGCTCATTCGATTTGAGACTTTTCTAGCCTCAGCTGAGTGAGATTTGTTGAGTTTTGAGCGTGTTAGAGTCCCGGTTAGGGTCAAGCTGCAACAGTCTACCTAGGTTTCCTACACCCACATGACATGAGATGATCTCACAACCATATTATGCATTAGTTTGAACCCCGCATAATACCATGTTCAAAAACTTGTCAGGGAAAACAGGGAGGTCAGTTTCCACTAGGAGGGTATCATCCTGTGATATAATTTTAATATAAAACTGATGTCACATGATTTCACTTCACGTTCAAGCTTGACACCCATGTAAAGATGTAAACATTAAAGGGGTTTCTTGTTTTGGTTTAAGTGCATTTTATTTTACTCCATTTTTCGCTCTATACTTGCTATAGGTGAATGTCAATTTGCTCATATTTATATGCCTCTAATCTTATCCTCTACACTACATATGTCCTTTACTAGCATGTCCAAGGAATTCCGTGACCGTGGAGAGCAGAGCATCATTTCTCAGTGGATTGGTCTTCTATGGAGGTTAATGAACAAATTTAGCGGGGTGCCCCCCTCGTGAAGGTGTGGGCGGAATACAGGAGGGGGAATTCATTATATACAGGGGTCAAAATGAAAAATACTTGGATTGCTGTAAAAAGGTAATCCAAGTGTTCGTTTTGTTAAAAATACTAGAACGAGAACCCTTATGCGGTTGCAACACGCCCAACCCATTAGACTAGGATCATAATCTTATACCCATTTTTTCATCTACTAGTAAATCGTCATGTGAGTGTAACAAAGTCTTAACTGACATTTTTGGCGAAAGTGAGTTATTTATATAATATGAAAAAGTAGATCATTACGCTTAATTTGATCTACATTTCAGGCGACAGTCTCAATTTATTGCAGAGTTATTAAACTAAATAGGCCCGATGCATTCAAAATTCAATTTCTGTTGAGTGCAACAGAGTCGTAACTGTGTAGATACAACTTTGTTGCACGACACGGGAAAACTAGTATGTAGATACGACATTTATTTCTTGTAAAGCGATGGTTTTTAAAAAGGTGTATAAGTAAAAAAGAGCAATTTCATTTTTACCAAATTTATGCTAATTTATGGTAATTTTGGCACAAAAAACTTAAAACATATCAAAAAATGTAGTTACGACCTTTTCCCACTCAATATTACACTCAGTACTTAATTCATTTACAAAAATAAATGAATAAGCACAGTTTTAACATATATTTCAAGTATAAGGGTCAATTTATTGCAGAGTTATTAGGCTAATTAGGCCTAATTAGGTGTAGATACCACTTTGTTGCACTCAAAATTGAATTTCTGTTGAGTGCAACAAAGTCGTAACTGGTAGATACGACTTTGTTGCACGACACGGGAAATCATGTGTGTAGTTACACAACTTTGATAAGCTAATTACTTCTTAATTAGTCGACTTAATTGGAAAATAAAAAAAAATTATAAGATATTTAAAAATATACATTTTTATCGTGTGTAAGAATTATTTTCATTTGAAAAGTCACAAAAGAATGAAACACAAAAATGCTTCTCCTGTAAAATCATGAAAATGTAGATACGACTTTGTTGCACTCACATGACGAAATGCTTCTATCTTGTTTCAATGAAATTAAAGATTACAGGCAAGAAAAGGAAATTGTTGGTTGGTCAATTTTGTTTGCATTGATAAACAATTACATCATCCAGCAAGTATCAAATTTCGACATACTTGGTTATCGATCGCTGAATGTTACAATAGAGAAAATGCATGAAAAGTGGAACACAAAGATAACTGGAAGAATATTCATTCACTACCCTGCACAGTGGCATGTACTAGCTGTGCATACACACCAAACGGAATACAAATTGCTTTCTTCATAAGAGATTCAAACTTACCTTTTGGTCTGGTCGAGTTTCCTTTCTTTGGTGGCGCTGTTTAAAAGATTAATCAAGTAAAAAATGAGTATTTTCTGAAAACGATAATGATACATTTTTCTTATGAAATATTATGATGAAACACACTCTCAGCTACTACTACAGCAAGCTCATTCCTTGTATTTTGCGTGTGTGACACATTTTGGTGTTATGAAAGCGTTGTACATAATTACATGTACACGGTAATTCCAAATGTCAGATGTAGTACGGAAAGTTGTTCTATCCTCTTCGAGTATTTTCATCAAGTACATATGAACTCACGATCTAGCATGCCCTTAAAAATCATTGCCAGGAACAAATACGACAGTTCTTGCTACAAAACAGGTCTTAAGACCTTTCTGTCACACGCTTACAAGTAATGAAACATTAATAAAATTCTGATTAAAGCTGAACTTAATCAGGCTGACTGCTGACATCTATCTCGTGTTAAAATAATTACCTGTACCATAATTATTTATTTTAAGATCAGTCATACCGGTTTTTAAAAAGCCATAAAAACCATTGACCTTAATTATATTTGGAACCAATGATTTTTTAAATTTGCATAAAAAACTCTTTCAATTTATAACAACGCCGATAATAATAAGCTTACCAGTTACACAAGCTGTCAAATAAAGATGTAGATAGATAATTAGTATGTGCATCACATGTTATAAATGTTATTTGCTCCGTTCAGTTTGAAATGTCCAAATTAATTATTATGAACGACTATCTAGATTGGCTATTTGTCGCCATGTGCAACAATTGGACCACAGAGTATTAGAACAACTGTTTTTATAAGTTTTAAAACAGACAGTCTCTGTTTCAAATTGAAATGAAACCAAAAAGGCGTGGAAAGGCATTGCAATGAAGGAGTTTGACCTTGATTTTAAAAAAAACACCATTCTAAAGGTGTAATTTTGCCAAAAATCCATTCCGTTGAACATATCATCGTTACAAACCATAGTGACATATAGCGTCCAGTAGAGGTTATCTTATTCGGTTCCTGTTCCACTAAAACGAGCTAATTGTGGCGAGGATCATATCGCCATCGTTATTAAGAGATATATATTGGCCAATTTTCAGAATATTTCTATGATCCAAATGGTCTCGACGTCGTTCAATTACTTTGATTTCGCCGTGTTAAAAAAGAAAAAAAAGAAAAAGCTATAATTCAATTGAAGAAAAGGTGAACAAACCGAGACAAAAAAGAAAAAGAACAAACAACAACAACACGAGATTTGTGACAAGATAAGCCTGGTGTAAGTTATTTGATATAGTGCTTATGAGTGAAATTTGTTTTACATAAGATTAGTGGACAACATCACTTAAATACGGCGGGCATTTGCCTGACCCATTATTTCAAATTGCCCCCAAGTTAAAAAAAAAAAAAAACCCATTTCCAACACTATTATTACTATAAAGATAACTTTAAACAAACTTACGACAACTAATATTTTAATTTACAGTTTGCAACTGTTATACCACCAGTGACTTTATATATAGTTATTAAGTGTCAATATAACAATTTTTTCTGATCCCAAATAGGTAATGATATTATAACTATAATCCTGGAAATAAATAGTTGTCACATTACTGCCGTACTATTTGATTTTCCTGTGTATTTACAATAGAAATGTGATTTTCCAAACTATGTGATCAATAGCATGTATCAACCTTCCACTTCACCCCTGCCTTCCCCACCCCATCAGACAATGTTGAGGGACCCTGCCAGGCTGCTGATGATAAGGAACTGATCACCACTGCATTGGGGGAAAGGGGGGAATGAATTCAAAATTGAGATTTAAAGTGTGTCAACAATTAATTCCAGGATTGTAGTTTTGGATCTACGGGTGCCGTCACCCTTGAGTTGAGAAAGTTGTTTGAGCTGAGAATATAAACACATCTAAAAAGTAACTCCCCTCCCCTGAAATTTGTTTGTCAAACAATATGGGATATAATTGGATATAATCGTATTTTGATACTATTGAGTATTGTTAAAGTTACGCCCAATTGACCGAACCCACCCCAGGATTTGAAAGTTGCAGTAAACCCTAGGTAAAGAAGAGGATTGCCCTAATTTCAATCTGTACTCAGCTAGTATGATTATCAATAGGATTTACTGGAACTTTAAAATCCTGGGGTGGGTTTGGTCAAGTGGGCATAACTTCAACAGCACTCAATCAATCGCGACAAATGAGGTATCAAAATAGGCGTAAATAAACACCGCTTTCAAATATATCCCGTAATGTCTAACACGATGTATCATTTGAACTTGACTGACAAATTTAATTGGTGGGGAGTTACTTTTTTTGGATGTGTTTATCTTGTAATTCAACGAATTACACAATGAATAATGTGTATTAATATTGTACCAGCTGTGCATGCTGTGTAAGATGTCAGGCATTCTCAGCTCAAATAATATTTTCAATATTCTGTGATATTCATTCGGAATATGGATTTCTATGAATTTTGCGTGTCGAACAAGTTAGTCCGCGTGTGTTAATTTCATTTTACCAGGTACATTAGTTGCCTTGTTCTATGTTTCGTCTGGTTGCAACGGATGTCCCATTAAGTGACAGAGGTATCTCGTGCCATGCACTGTTACAAATCTACGTAAATGTACATTTGGTAAATATTTGTTATTTTACAGATATGATGCATTTTATTTGCGGTCAAGTGGATATTTCCTGTCGATTTTTAAAACCTGAAAGTACGCTCCACAAACGTACGAAATTTGTTTTATACACCCTTCACTTCAAAACGTTCAATAACATGAAAAATATTTTGAAGTATGATTTTAGACTATTTTTTAACATCCGTCAAATTATACGGTAATTTACTAGCATTCGAGGATGCACCCAGACTGCCAGTACGTTACCGTAAATTTATCATGTTTATAAACAGTGTAAAATCATGTTTAATAATATTTTTTTGCTATTTTGCTGCCATTGTTTACAGCAAAGTTTTATTGCACCCTTGTTCAGTACATATTTTATGCTGAAAATATTCTGTAATAATGCCTATTTCCCATTCAAAATAGAGAAAAGTCTGTGAAATTACGGCATTTGACCATCAGTCTTGTAAATTTACAGTGATTTCTTAGAGTTGCAGGTATGCCGGTAAAGGAGAACCTATACATAAGTGACAAAGTGCTGGGCTCACACAGAAAATGTCATATTTTTGCAGATATATGGGAAATATTACATCAGTTGATCAAATACTCGAGCCACGATTTAGCAGAATGTCGAGGAACTACACTATTACCGTTCTTCACATGAGAATCATGCATTAAAAGCCCGATCCTTCCGTAGGATATGCTACAGCCGATTATGCAGTCTGGTTCAAGTATTATGTTTTGACAATGTAATTATACAGGAAAATTAGGCGACTAAATCCGCGTCCCACATGTCTGTCAACCAGGATGCCCGGGCCGTTATTGGCACGAGTGTAACTACAGGCGGGACATTTTTAGTTAGAGTATGATTTTAATGCGTCAAAAATGTACCGTCAGAGCGGTCGTTAAACTACAATACGTGGTGTTTTACTAAAGTACAATTTATACTTCAAAAAGCGTTGATTGTTTTGAATACAGAAATCTGGAATGAAACTTGTCCATGCTTATCCAATTACTCGGTGTCGAATTACATAGGATGTGCAATACTTGGCCGCCTTATTCTGTCCCCGACAATAGTACATCTTAGTTACTAAAAGAACTAGTTCAGTTTCGACATATAACATTATTTTCATACTCTACTAAATGTTGAATAAGGTGTTTTTCGAGCCACTAGACTCGCCTGCTTTCGCAATCAAATACATTGCAATAGGCTTCAACTTTCAGTAATTTAACATTTTCATCTATTAATACCAAGCAACTTGACCCCCCAAATGAAATTACTTAATGACTTCTGCCGGCGACCTGCAACATGGCGACTGGGTGTATTTATAAGACCATCTTACATCTTTGGTCCAATTTTAATTAGATTTGAAAATATTTTAAGAAACATTAATACCATGTATCTTTTACTGATAGATATTACTGTGGTACTGACATTTTTATGTAATGTGGGTCTTTTTATCATCGAGCATCCCTTTGAAGGAAAATAAGATGCGGTGTTTTGCCCAGAAAAGTCGCTTTTCAGGACACGTTTCGGAGCGTTATCCTGTAGGAGACAGCATGAGAACTACTTGGGGAATTTGTACGTGGGCAGAACGTATATTTGGTGATGGTATAATTGTTGAGTTAACAGAAACATGAGGTGCATTTACTTCGTGGCGCATCATGAACTTGTAGTTTGCTAGCCTTGTCAGAGCGAATGGTGAGCTTCATGACTTGTCTCTTTACCACGAATTTCCTCACTAAATACGCATCGTTAATTTGCGCTTCCTAAAAATTAAAGTTGATTTGTAACGAATGAACACTGTTCTCGGATGTGTTGGCAACCATCTCAAAACGTATGTTTTAAGCTCAATTGTATTTCCAGTGATAGCAAACACATTTATCATCGATTAAGTACATCCCCACACTTATTATTGTGTCGACCCTTCACTTCACTGCATAAGGGGGTACTCCTAGGAGCCCATCTTTGTTTTTCGGCCAGCGTATTTTACCGGTGCAATATATTTTGTTTATTTTTTGTATTTGTCTAGTTGCGCTTGCATCATTTGTGCATCTGAGAGACCCAAGACTGAGAACCAAGAAAAGACTTCTTAAATAATTTACTCAACAATTATTTTGGGGTTTCCGATGCTCATTGCATTGCGGGAACAAATTTCGGTACAACTTAATTTCCGGCTCGAGGATTAACATAAAAGACCATGTTCGTAATATATGCCGGAAAGCTTCTTTTGGTATTTATAAGATCGGCCGCATTCGCAAATACTTGGATAGCAATTCCACTGAGCGCCTCGTTCATGTTTTGTTTCATCTCATCTTGACTGCAATAACTCTATTGGAAAAGGAAAAATATAATAATATTTTGCTGAATTGCGAAGGGATTCAATTTTAAAGAAAATGTATTGTTGGGTGCAAAGCCATGAACAGAATAGGCTTTTAATCCAGTAGACTTATAAAAGGACATAAGAAGGGTCATTACCCTTTGCATATGTTTCAGTAAACTTCTTTGTATAACATATAATCAATTACATGTATACTTGTATTGAGCCTTTCACAACAATGATGCGATGGTGTTTCCCATGTTCTGTTTTAAGTCTACTGACTGAAAGGCTATTCTATTTACTGCTTTGCACCCTACAATACAATTTTTTTAAAATTTAAGCCCTTCGCAATTCAACACAATATTATATTTTTTCTTTGCCAATATTTATAGAATATACAAAACATCTGTGTGTGTGTGGTTCTGAAAAAATAGGTTGAGAAGAACATTGCTTTTTAAAGTTAGGTCTAAAATTGCCAAAATTCCCCATTTATAATTGACTTTACATGCGAAATTTAATATCCATGGAACCAATATCAAATTCATTTGATATGAAAATGCTTGCCAGAATCGTTTTGAGCAGCAAAATGGCCATAAAATCCACTCGTTTAAATAGAGATTGAAAAAGAAATGTTTATTTGCCCACTCTAGCTACTTATGGGCACTACGAAATTTGCTATAGAGTTGGTTATTTGGTCTACGTCTATAAGAGTCTTGAATAACCCTTTGACTCCATTGCATAATTTCTAGGACCTGGTAAACGGAAACGCTGTCGCCATTTTAAATGGCACATCACATTGAGACGACTATGTAGGGTCACTTAATGAGTGGCCGTTGGGTTAATAAGTGAGCAAAGACTGTCGGCAAGTAGTGGTACTTTTGTACAGAAATAAACCGGATTGAACCCTCTAAGAAAAAAAGTTGCGAAAGAGGTTCTAAACTTTTCCTCTATATGGAACATTGTAAGGTTCTTAAACGAACCAAAATAGTTCTTTAACTGCTGTATAGCACCTTTTACGGTTCTGTTAGGAATCTTTTTGGGTTCTCAGATTTTTAAGAACCATTTTTAGGGTTCCATTCTTGAAGGTTCCATATAGAGGACAAAAAAGGTTCTAAAGCCGTATTTTTTCTTAGAGTGAATAGTGCTGTATTTTCTTTTTCAAAACAAAATAAGGGCGTTAACTTGTTTCCTTAGCATAAGATACGCTCTAAATGCTCTTGCCGAAATTTTGTGTCAAGTTGTAGACATCCCATATTTTATCTTGATTATTTAGAATTGTATACTACAAATAATATTCTACTCTCTCTCTCTCAAAATTGGAAAAGTAGGACACTTCTGTGAATAAAAGTCTTAAACGTTCATTAAAAGGAGTTGATGTGTAAAAGTTAAGCAATTAAAGCAATGTCGGTGTGAAAGGAGATATGGTCCGGCAGGATTCATAGTCCGACAAAGACGACAACGGAATAAAGCGTGAAACTAATGTTGCGTGAAGAGTCAACTGAGTCGATTGCCCTATTGTTCACTGTGAGTCCGGGGGACTATACTCCTGCCACACCGGGTCAAACAAAACTCTTGACCGCACGAGTCGTCAACTTGACCGACCAAGTTAACAATACTTTGACGTCTTATCTTTTTTGATAGGAAACACGCGTTACTGAGCTATTTGACGGAGTGAACAAGGTGGAGACAGACACGTAGGAAATTCATCTCAATCTGTGTACTAGAAACGACAGGAGAGATTGTTGAGCAAATAGTGTACAGAATCTTCGCATCAAAGTTTGGTGAGAATGATAATGAGAAAAGAAACGCCCGCCCTCGCCATATTTAGTGAAAAGTTCTTTGTTTGGTGATCAGAGTAGGAAAAAAATACGTGCCTTTACACAATGAACCTCGTGAACACTACGGGCAGAAAGGAAGTTCACCCATCCTAGAAAGTGCACAATTAAAACAGAAGTAACAGACTGCAACTAAATTAATTGTAAACCCTCTTAACCCTTAACTGCTATATATTTCTTAAATGTTCAAAATTATCCTTGGAACAATACTGATCGAAAAACATGGCGAGGTACTTTTTGTACCAACTGTATAGATATTGTATATATTGTACAGGTTAAATGTACAGGTTAAGTTTGAATAATTCGACAAATTAAAACGTACCTACTAACAAAAAGTGGTATTCATCACTTTTGAGATATTCATCGGAAGGATATCCATACGAATAAACGAAACCTTGATAACCTTCGTCTTCTGTCAAAATATCTTCGTAATAGTCAGCATCAGGTAAGAGCCAGGTTCTGGGAACTTCAGTTTACGGGTTTCCTCATTCCTCGCTGCTAAAATGATAAGATAATAATACCATATGTTATTTTTATAACTCTGTGGCATTTTCAAATTAAAGGTGCTTGTTCCGATTTTTTTGTATCGTGTTATCTACTTGGTATGAGAGCCTGACACTTGTATACACAGTCCACCAGGTACCATGGGAAACAAACTTGCTATTTTGATGCTGGACGCGATAATGCATGGTGCAACGCCCTATTCACCATTGTGCTAATATTGATGGTTAAAACGGCAGCTTTTTGTCAGTATCTTGGGAACGGAATGGATTTGAAAGCTGAAATTTTCAGGACGACAATAAATACGTCCTTTCATCTGATATCAAAATTGATACTACTTCCGGGTAAATCGTAGGGGTACTAAAGACGATCGGAACAAGCACCTTTAAGTATGAATGCAAAGTCAGTCAATTCATATAGGTTGTTTGAAGTTGCATTTGATCTCTACCTATCTGTGAATGTAGTGTAGGTGTAATTAATTATTCTATGAGACCCTCGACGGGGCAGATCTCAACTTCTCTTGACCTATTCCCTGACTGTATGACACTCTTCAAATTGTGCTTGGTTTGTACTCTGACTCTACCACAGTCAGCAATAGGACACATCGATTTACTTGCAAACAGTTCTGAAAAGGCAGCCCTTAATTTGGGCTTCATTTACATTATGATAGTGTGACAGTACGTTACATGCGATATGACATACCTTCTTAACTTATTAGATTTTCTTCCCCTCTTCTCTCTGTATCTCCTCTTAACTTATTTCCTTTATAAATATTCTTAAGTCAGACATCATGTTTGTCCTAAGTTTGTCCTATCCTGTACATTTTGTCTCGTCTGCCCCCTTTGTTTTTTCGTATTTATGCGCATCTTTTGTAACTTTCAATTCTTTTTACCCTTTTTGCAGAGGGCACTGCGACCTCACGCCTTGCGTTTAGCAGTGTCCTCGTCCCTTGACATGTATACATTCCAAAATACTGCTTTGTATTGGTTTTTCTGTAATATTGTCACCTATAACCATAGTTAACCATAGTTCGTATTACTTTATCATTGTATACAACCAAATAATTCCTTTCTACACAACCCATGGCTACATATATTTTAAGGTTGATCATCTGTTTATTCATGTTTTGTGACGAGACAAAATAAAATTTGAATCTGAAATATGTCTCAGTTTGCAAATGTCTCTTTCATGTAAAAAATTACATTTATAAAATAGCAAGTCAAAAACCAAACATAGACAGTGTGGACGGCAAATGGAGCCCATTGTAACATTCGGAGATTTAAAGCGAACCGTCGAAGGAGCCCTTAACTAATTCACTTTCTTCTTCGTGAAACCTACAATATTATAAGGTAGAGATTATGTTGGTGGTTACTTTAATAATGTGTTACATAACGTACAAAGACAGGTACTATATTATGTCATATAATACTTTCCGTAGAGCAGTGAATAACGTTTTGCTAATGCATTAGTTTGATATGTAGCAGAGAGACCATTGCTAGATATGGGGTCTTCTTTCAACCCAAATATTTAGAACTGATGATGGTAATTACTTTAATTTTACCCAGGTAATTCTGAAAATGTGTTTTTCATAAACTTTCTATATTTTTCACCAAAATGCCAATTATTAAAATATTATATGTAAATGTAGACTTAACACCAATCTACAACATAAAGTTTAAGAGTAATACGCTAAAAACAGCAACATTTCAGTTGTACAGGGGTCAAATTTAAAGTTGCTCCGATTTAGATAAAAAATGGTGCAAATTGTTGATGGAGTCCTTGGATTAAAATAAGGAATAGTTTTGACTGTCTAAAATACTTAGTTACCGATGTAGGGGGAACAGAAGGTCAACGTCCATTGCATTCAATAGGGCTTTAAGACCTTGTTTCCCCCTACTTTCTTAAGCAAGTATCTGAGACACTAAAAACTATTCCTTATTTTGATATTATGAGCCCCAACAATAATTTGCACCATTTTTTATTCAAATCAAAGCAACTTAAAAATTTGACCCCTGTACAACTGAAATTGACCCTTTTTATTGATTTTTACAACTTTACGTTGTAGATAGTACAAACTATACCTTTCCTGAATCCTTGTGGTTAGACAAATAACATGGTATACTTCTCAACATGAATGGATCAATTTAAAAATTTGACCCCTGTACAAACTTTGTCTTGGCCCCTATCATTAAGGCACCATTTGTGGCACGTAGGAATTATGTTTCAGAGGTCCCTGCAAGTCTGTCAACATATTTAATTCAAACTGGATTTTAGTCTTGCTATTCAGTAGTGGCTTTAGCAACCGGTAGATTGTACCATTTTCATTTTGTCCACGGCTTGGAGATAATTATTATTTCACTATGACTAAACATGATAAATAATAAAACATACTTCGGTGTGGCAAGTTATGCCATATATTTATTTCTAATGGATAATCGCTTCCGATCATTATTGCTCAATATGAATTTGAAAGAACAGAATATTTCATGGACCCCCACATATCAATAGCAGCATTATTTGCTGAAATCAACGAATCACGGTGTACATCCGTTGGTCACTAATATCAGCAAAAACATGGGATACCTTTAAATCATTTCCAAGAAAATCTGTACATACTAGAAGTGAGAACACATGCAGAACTGATGGTTTATAATGTAGAAATTTATTTCGGACAATTATGTACTTCCAGAGGTGCGCCACCATTGTAAATGCTACGAGATCTGCCCGCTGGCCAAATGGTACAAAGTTACTGACAGAATTGGGACGTACAGGAAATGATGAAATCAGTTCTTACATAATGGTACCTGTTAATGATAAATACAATGCCATGGTTGGCCGTATTCAAGAACTTATAATCCACTTTGCGCGAATCTCGTACAAGGTTGAATGGCCAAATAAGCTTATTGGGTTATGTGGTGCAAATTGAATATAACAATGCATTGTCCACAGAGCTAAGAAATAGGCATTTTCACACCCGATTGCAACTGAGCATCTGTCACATGCAGGACGCGGGACAAGGTCAAAGTTTATTTTGCTATCAAAACAAATCATTTGCATCTGCCAGAACTGAAACCTTAATTGATCTATTTAACTGGTCTGACAATATGTAGCCTATAGCCTTTTAAGGTTACCATAAATATCTGTATCCAGACCTCATAGGATGGCTAGGAAGAATTTTCCTGGAAGAGCACCAAACGCAGGTATCAATTTGCCATCGACCGTACAAATGGCCAGGCCAGTTCTTCCTAACCTCCACACTTTGTCGAAATTCCTAATGGCCTGACATATAAATATAAACATCAGATATTACAAAATTTCAAGGCATTTTTCCGCCTTCACCATCAACTTCTACAAAGAAATAACTATTCATGACGTAACCATGAATAATAAATCTAGCCTGCCAAAACAAGACCCGAAAAAAGGACTTATACCGATCGGCGCAATACCAATACACATACAATTACAAATTTTAAAAGGCAAATCGAGACCCAAAGCGGATCTTATACCGATCTGCGGACACACACCTTGAACATAAAGTACTACAAAAAAATTAACAATTATCCGCAATCAGACCCAAAGCGGATCTTATAAAAGATCTGCGGATAAAATACACATACAATTACAAATTTTACAAGTCAAATCGAGACCCGAAGCGGAATCTATATCGATCTGCTGGGCCCCACTACACCAATTAAAGTACAGGCAACCAGTTACCAGCCAAATCGAGATCCGAAGCGGACCTTATTACCGATCTGCCGACTCTAATACTTCAATTTACCAGCCAAATCGAGACCCAAAGCGGATCTTATACCGATCTGCTATTATTACGCTGAAGTACCCAATTGATTACCAATTGAACATAAAGTACTACAACATTACCAGCCAAATCGAGATCCGAAGCGGACCTTAAACCGATCTGCCGACTCTAATACTTCAATTTACCAGCCAAATCGAGACCCAAAGCGGATCTTATACCGATCTGCTATTATTACGCTGAAGTACCCAATTGATTGCCAATTGGACCTGCCAAATCGAGACCCAAAGCCGGGGTTCTTGTACGATCTGCAAATACTATGTATTCAATTTATCCTGCCAAATCGAAACCCAAAGTGGATCTAGTACCCCGATCTGCAAATACTTTATAACACCCTATAATGTATACCATTTAACCTGCCGAACCGAGTCGAAAACCGGATCTTGTACCAAACAGCAATTACCATATATCTGCATACTGTACATGCCCACACTATTTATTACTAATTTAATTTGCCAAATCGGGACCCAAAGCGGATCTCATACCGAACTGCAAATACTATATATATATATATATATTAATAGTTATGTTAAATTGTTTGGGAAGGAATGTTTTTAACTCAATTAAAGTACCAAAGGCAAGCCCCAAATATGATGCAAAAAGGATGCCACATGGGAGGGAAGGGCGGGGAATTTTCGGAAAAACTGACCACACGTCCGCATGTGATGAAAACAGATGCAATGTTGAAAAAACACCAAGCACTGCGCCAGAACGCTGCCAAGATAATCAATGCGTCATTAGCGACCCAATACAATACCTGAGCGAAACGATTGGCGCTTTGAATGCACCTATTGAAATACAATATCGAACAAGGCCCAAAATTAAATTTATGCCTTTACAGACGGTGACAACAATTCTTTAGCTGTTGACAAACCCGTTTTCTTACGTGCTCTCATAAAACTTTTTATTTTCCTATGCTGTGATAAGGAATAATATTTCGCAGAGTCATAGGTAAGTTTGTTAAATACTGTTTAATTAAATAATTGCTGGTGTTTTCATCCTGATATTTCAATCAGTCTCAATGATGATGAAAGCCATGACTAGTTTGGTAAGTAAACATGCCAATCTCTATTTGTTTTATTTACTAGCTATATTACATTGATATGAGTACCATAATTTTTTACCTGTGGCCATTAAAATAAATCCTCTTACCTTTCACGGTGAATGGACACACCTAAAACTTTTAGGTTTCACGGTGAATGGACACACCTCCAATTTTTAATGAAACAGTTGTTTGTGTAAAATGGTGTTATGTTTTTCACATTGAAGGAATTTTGTTGTCAGTTCCAATTTGTATTTTGTAGAATTTGACATTTTATACAGCGAGATTGCACAGCGGTTTGTACGGGGGAGCTTTGAATGACAAAACAATCAAACATACAACAGATGCAAGTAAAACGCGATGCACGTAAAACCTCAAGTTCGTACTCGGACGTGTTGTACGTGTTTCCTAATCCTAGTTCGCCCACTCCTAATTAACTGCGTCCTTATCTTATACCCTAGTTCTATCGCAGGGGACCCTACAAGCAGTTATGAAACGGGCGTATGGCTTAAATAAAGGGCATATTATGAACTAATTCGAAGGAGGATTCATAGAATACATTATGTTATGCACTATGTGCACTTTGAAAAGCAAGTTGTGGTTTCAAAACAAAATAATTTGATATTATTAATTATTATTTATTGCTAACATTAATTTTATAATTATCTGAAACAATTTTCGTTTGAAACAAGTAAAAAAACTCTTATAGAATAAATCTCTTTAATATAGCAGAATGAGTAATTAAAAAATACATTAGAAATCACAAAATCCGAGTTGAATAAATTTGTCTGAAAATTACCCCTTGAAAAAGTGGCACAATACAATACAAATCAATACAAAATCACACGTAATGTCAAAAAAACAAACAAACACACAAACAAAAACATCACCAGAACTTCGAAACAGATAATTCATAAAAAACCCATAAAATTGATATATTCAGCCTAATTCCCAAATGTGTTTGCTAGGTATTGTCCTTTTGTTGGAAGGCTTTACATGTAACTTGATGCATCAGATAGGTCGATGTCGATCAGAATTATTGATTTTAACGTATATTTACAGGTAATGGAAAACAATCACTTTGCTCTGTAAAGGGTAACATAAAACAGACAAAACAAAAATACTCATGAGAGTAAGCGTACTTGACGCGACGCGATTTATACGTTATGGGCTTAGATAAACAGGTAAATACTTCTGGTAACACATGTTCCTGTGTCTAACTCAGCAAGCTGGTCTAAAATTACCTTTTCTATTTCTGCGTTTCGTTTGCAAAGCAAAGTCAAATAACAATGAAAATAAAACAAAAAAATAAAACAAAAAAAGGACCAACAACTACGACAATTTTTTCGAAAAACAAACCAAAGGAGTTAGTAAACAGGCAAAAACAACCTACATGGTTCATGTTTTACACTCCCATAAATTGTATCAAATGGAAGAAATGAGATTTAAATTATGTTCGGAAAAGGGTTAACAGTCATGTTGAAAGAAATACTGAGATCTGAAAGGAAATATTAATAGTTTTATCCGAACAAAATCGATCGTACATTTATTCTATATCGCATTGCAGGGCATAACCTAGGAACTGGATGGGCTTAATATGTTATAGTTTAGTTTGCACCCCACCCCATGATTTCATCGAAGAGTCTCCGAGAATTTTAGGTAAAAGTTGTGAAAACATATTAAGCTGTATTTCCGTTGACTAAAAGCTAAGGCAAAGTTCAGTAAACCTTACGGCCGCCCTGTAAGGTGAAATTAATATGCTCCGTTTTTAAGGTTTACTCATCTTAAAGGGGATGGCCCGATTTAAGGATATGAAGTTTTCATCTTGATAGATTGGCCTTTACTCCAAAACACCATCTGTAAAGTTTTGATTTGAGACCTAAAAACGTGATTTTGTAAGCCCCATAGAGTACTGTGTAAAATCAATATTGGTCGATCAAAATGGGGCACATTTTCGCTCATAACTTCCAAACCAAACATCCTTTGGCTCTAAGATTTCACAGGGTAAATGAGAAAAATAGTAGCTTTCTTCTGAGACGAGGCTATTAGCGATCGGGCCATGGACCTTTAATTGACTAAGATTTTACTCAACAGAAAGAGTTGTTTCCTTTTTACTCAATATTGAGTAAAACTTTCAATCAACATTTTAACAATGTAAGGAATAATAAATACGCAAAAATTAGATGTTGAGATGTTGTCTAACAAAAAATACTTTAACATAATTAGGTTTCAAAAACTTTTCAATAGCTTCTCCACTATCTTTCTTATGGTTTGCAACATTTTTTGAAGTTTAATGTAGATGTATCCCTGGAATATATCGCACTGCGTGACAATGAGAACTGATCGTCACATGCAAATGTTTGGAATATTTAGCTCGTCGTATTTTATGCTACACGTATATTGTCACATGAAATTGCAATTCAACGCTTTCAAATATTCCATTGACATAATAATTGTAGCGAATTATATATAGATATATAAAAATCTATAAAATGTAGTTTTGTTTAATAATATTCAATAGCACCAATGCTATTTATTGTATTATCAGTTGATGGCTATATATTTTTATGAAGCATTAAAGTAAAAAACATCATTAAACAAAATATATTGTGTTTGCAAAATGAAATCGCATTTATTAATGGCGACTGATGAGAGCTAATGTGGAACACGTTGTTTTGCTGCAATGTAATATTACTAACGTTTTAAGATTGATACCAAAGTAAATTTAAAATGACAAAGAAACAAGCAGGTTCTGCTTACGCTCATAATATCTTTAGTAGAAGAGTGCAACATTATTATTGAATGTTCTTACAATATTCTTAATTTTAAGTTATGGCAAATTTGTATCGACCACAAGAAAATACTGAAGAAAGCAAAGAGAGTGTTTGATTTAAAACAACAAATCAAAAGAGAGATAATGCGTTTAAACCATTTAAGCATGACGATAAAAATATTATGGTAGGAAAAAGGCATGCAGTTGTAAAAATATACGTAGGTAAAGTAACGGTGCAATGCTTAAAATCGGCATGAACAAAAAGCATGACTTAATTGAAGAAAGTTGAATATGGCATGCCATCATGCGCATTGGACTGATTAAAACATGCTTAACTTGCTAAATTGCTTAACTTGCGAAGTGACCGACTTTGTGGATTTTTTGTGTGCTGGGATGACCATACCTAGGCCAACATTCTGAACAAATTCGTGTAGTTGCAAAAAGAAGCTTACTTTAAAATACTTGTGTTAGGGCTTATTTATTTTCTGAAACTATGTAGCATAAAACTCTTTTTATTGAAAAAAGTTTTTTTGAAAGCAAAAAATATTGCAATGAATATAAAACACTGACGTGTACGTTATAATATCAAATCATGTGCAAGGATAAAGGACATCCCAAAATTGGTAACGATTGAATTTTACTAGCACTGAAACAATAACAGCATACTGGTCATGTACAATGGCAAAAAACAGACTACTTTGCGCTGAGTGTAGTCTGGTAAAGAACATAACGCTTTGCATGTCGACATTTAGATAATACAGCCGGATGCTTTAACCTGTCACAGGTGCATATTCTAAAAGCTTTTATTCTTATTACCATATATGCAGTAAGTATTAAAGAAATCAATTCAGCCAAAAAAGCTCAAACATGCGTATTTTTTTTGAGGATTCGCTAAATGGTTGGTCAAATAGATTGCCAGATACCGTTAGAATTTTCAAGTTTACATATTGTCGTTGCCATATTCTGCAGTGAATTCGAATGAGGATAATTATGTCTATAGACCGTATTCAATAGACAGCCATGTTGGTGGACAAGATAGACACATTCCAGTACTACAATACATTCACCTGTCAATGATCCCTGTGTAATCGCTAAACATGGATCGATTGACAGCTTAATGTATTGTAGTCTGGAATGTATGCATCTTGTCCACCAACATGTCTGGTGGCTGACGTCATATTGAATACGGTCTATACATCGCTTTCTCATCCCCGCAATGCATTGTGAGCAAATTACGTCATCATATCCAACCCGGTAGCATATATGTGTATCGCGAATTTGACGAACTCCGAGATTCCCGAAAGTTGCTCTCCCCTTACGATCGTGACGTCATTAGCTCACAATGCATTACATTTTGGGAAATGGGAAACCGGTCAATTCTTTGGTCAGTGGTGCTTAAAATGACTCCATTTTAGAAGCCATCTCAGCCGTATGATCATATTATCTTTCTTGGTGTTTGAGCCCGTGAGCAAAGCGTTACAAATGCAAAAAGGGTAACAATAAACGGTCCTTTTCAGCAACATTAAAAACTTGCTACCTTTTGGGTTTGTCATTCTTTTGCTGACTCTTAAGGCTGAAGCCCCTGAGGATGAAAAAAGGATAAATGGTAAAAAGTACGTTGAGCGTATAGTTTGGTAATATATATACTCCAAACACATACAGACACCAAACGACTAATTTCTAAAGCAATTGATGGCGGCACAGCAAAATATATTCATTTCAAAACCACGCAAATTGAAATTGCCATTTGTTTATGTAGACAATGTGTATAACGCCAAGTTATGGTCACCCAAAGTCATCACACTACTTCTATGAGTAGCTTGAAATTCTACTCGTCCGTTTCGTTGTTAGCAAGCCGTTTTGGTTAATTTAAGGAAGCATTCGGATGAACTAACTAGCAACTAGGGTTTTCTGCTTACTCTTCTAGCGCCCTCTATCCACAAGTGACCGCTATAAAAATTCAAATTTGCTCGTTTTTCATCAAATACTCTTTAAATACTCAATGAACCTTCTTCTAATATATATATACATGGGTTTGCGCGTTTTCTTCACAGAGGCAAAGCATTTTCTTGCGTATTAAGCAACGTTACGCTTTCCTTTTCGTAATTTTTTCGTACTCCACAAAATAATTTGAGGGCGCTACAGAGGTAATCAGGTGAAAGAATTAGGAATGAAGAGATGAAGTCAAGAAAAAGGAAACACGAAAATAGAAAGGACGGATAAAAAGAAAGGAAAGCGGATGTGCAAACCAAAAGATTGTGAGATTCACTTCCTTCACTTACAGCAAAGCCACTACAAATCATTTTGTAAGCACAAAGTTTGTATCACAAAGCAAAACCACACCTTATTCTATGTATGATTAGTTCAAATTATTAAAACACTACGTACGTTCTCAGCAGTGTATTACATACCAATTCGACAAAATAAATTAACGTTACTACTAACTACCATTTAAAAAAAATGATGATTTGAAATTTTACTCTTTCTCTCTCTTTAAAAATGCATGTTAGGTTGGACATGAAAAAGTCTGCTTTACTAATAACACTATCAAAAATTGTTCCTCTTTCAAAGATACAAAATACAGCCAGTCCAATATGGTGCCTCCACAAATGTTATATCTATAGGTAAATTTTAGTAATTGCATTGGTCAATAAATTAAGAAAGATAATTATGGTCTGTAACATAATCCAAAATGTGTAGGTATCTCTTCTTTTATCATCGTTTTATAGAACACGATATATGTGTGTGTGTATGTACACACAAATATGTGAAGGTAAATACGGTAGAGTTTTCCATTAGCGACCCTGAGCAAGACACGGCTGGCCATGGGGCATTCGGTCATACTGGACATGACTACCCATAAAATACATTGGCACATCTTCGCGTCCGCAGCAGTTACATACCTGTTATTTATTTATTATATTATATTAGGAATTATTGAAAATTAATTTTTTGCACACGTATATACTTTTTGGGGTGTGCAAACTTTTTTTGGGTGTTCAAAGTTGCATTTAAATGCTCTGGGAATTTATATAACGGCATAATTAAATTATACCCTTCGCAGTCACTCTGTATTATGTTCTTTATTCCGTTAGCAGAATAAAGGACACCGTGAGATAATTACTGCAGGAGGAAAAATAATCTAATCAATGAAATAAATAACAAAATGCATCAATATGTTTTTATGTAAGGGGTAAATTGACATAATTGGCACAAAGTATTATGTAATTTCTCTCTTCCCCTTAACATTACATAAATTAAACGATTTTCTTTCTTGGTTTTCATGAGCGCTAAGGAAATACGTTTGAAGTTGTAGGCTGTATAAATGTTACATTATGTGACAAAGGTGCGAGAAGCAGTCATATTCACCTCCCGTTTGTAACAACTGAGTATTATCTTTTTAAAAGTGGACATTTCATTGATTTAGTCAGTTCTTTGGAACAAACTATCTATTTATCTCAGTGTGTTGTCAATTTTGGTGGAATCAAACTTCGGAACATTTAATTTTTTTACAGTCTACGAATCTAGCAAGTTTGAATTCTAGGATTTGTTCACCAGTAGGTATGTTCATTTTATGGGCATTCTATTTGACTTGTTTTTCAAAATATTCAAACATGAATAACTGCTGAAACATTGGGTCAAAATGTACGCAAAGCATTTATCGGAATTTTGAAAATTCATAAATAACAAACATAAACAATGGTTCCCGCTAGGCACTTCCTTGTTGTGCTCACTGATTAGCTTGTACATACTATCATGCAAACTTGATTCGTACTTTCATTACGCTATCAGAACTGCATACAGTTACGCACGTGACATTTTGAAGATTTATAGCCGGTAAACCAGCTCATGGAGTTTATTAAATAATGAGTTTTGAAAGGAAAAACATGCCTTATTCCTTGAGCATATTATTTGCTACATTGAGAAAACAAACATCTATATTAGCAAAGATGCACTAAGGACACATCACACGTCAAATTCCCATGCTATTAATAAGTCCTGACTAAACTCCTGTCTTAAAGGAACATTATGGGCAAACAAATCAGAACTGATTAAAAGTTGTTGTATGATGAAATATATAAGTAAATGAGTTTAAATTTATTCATAATAAGTAAAACATAATTCTTTCTCAACTATAATACGCACTTAATGAACAATTTAACATGGAAAAAATGGGCGTGAATCTTGAAAATTGCAGAGAGAGAGGGTGCGTGCTGATTCTAAGTACCTTATGAAATGTTAGATTTTTGAACTAATATAATAGCTGAAAGACTATTTGCATTAAAGTATCCAAATCCAACTTGAATGAGACATTATGCGATCAGCGAGTAAACTGCGCAATGAATACTGTTACAAAAGATTTGTGTTAGAAAAAAGACGTCCCGACCTCATGAAATACAAACCTATTCCCACCATTATTCCATAATTGAAACGAATCTAGAGTTGGTGTCAATTTCCAGGTTTTACCCTTTGAATGCTTGTTGGCACAATGGCACCGCTTTTCTGACTCACCTTTCCTCGTGGTGTGTTTATAGTACATCCTTTTTAACCCTAGTCAAAAAGCAATTTTCTGTAACATTTTCTCTAACGAAAGGATGCGGTAAAAAATTATGCTAAAATATCCAATGATAATCACTTCGATATCAAGATATGGCTATGGGTTTCCTCTTTCCACTGATACTAAATAAGTACCAAAAATCCCTCATTTTGGTGTCACAATGACGTCATAATCCCAGCAAACCTCAATTTTTCCGACATTCATTGAAAATATGCCGATTTTTCATTTTATTTACAATGGTACAGATACTTAATTTCTTCTGAATATGTAAGAAAATAATTGTAAATTCTGATTTACATAGTAAGTTCCATATCCATGCTTATATTCCTTACACTTTTCAAACAGGATTAAATACCAAATCTTGCAGGTTTCGCCATCCCCACTACCTTGAAACTCCAAAAGCCTATCCTATCCTAGGAAAGAGAGAGGGTGCGTATGGATCATTGTTTTGTTTCACGGTTCCTTTTCCTTTTTTTTCGTTGCGATGGGAAAGTCATACGGGGTTGCATCCCACCCGTCTTCGTTAGACGATGATAAAAGTATAAGGATATCTTGTTATGCCTTCAAGTAGCACAAAATTGGTAATTTTATTTTCTGTCATGATATTGGAATTGTTTGAGGCTCGGGATGTCAGATAATGTATACTCGTTATTGGTAAATGTTGATGCTACGCTCAAGCTATACACGAGTATAAAATCAGCTTAACCCGAAATAAAATTAAAATGGAATCAACATCCGGGTACCTTTACTCAGCGAGTGAACTACGCAGCACGTACACACTTCTTTCAATACAATTGACAAATGAAGAGCGCCGCTCATTACTCTCATTACTGAATGGTGACGTTATATTTGTGATACAGCTTGGGGAGATTTTTGAAATTCTGTAGTGTGTGTTCATGACGTTCGAGAGACTTTTTTAGACCTAGGTGGTCAAAATTATATGCGCAATGATAATGGGAAAATCCGGTATGTTTTCGGCTATCGGAAGCTGAAAACATAATTTAATAAGACTTTCCGTTGTTGAGTGTTGGGGTTGTTTTTATGTCAGTAAATTTGCGCCATGAGTCAATCCCGGAAATTGAGGGTTGAAAAAGTACTCCTAAATAATGGTAGATTATGCGCGATATCCGAACCCACAGTGTCATCATTGCAAGGTGACATTTAATTCTAATAAGGTGACATAGCAAATATGCATGCCTATTTTTCAGCAGTGGAACCAAGTTTGAACTGTGAAATGCAATGGGAGTATTGATTGCTGTCAAAATTATATGCGCCGAACCGTGTTTGTGGGCGCGGTCAAGCATGGTTGCATGACACGTACAATGTACACACATTCGATTGTGTGTATACTTAGGTCAGTCACCCGAATGTACTACACACGCGCGAATTGCCATCGGTGACCAGCGTCGGTGACTTGTCCCTAGAATCTTTTATACAGGTGTCAATGGAGAGCTTTGTTTGTGCGCAGACGTATGAGTCTATGCCATTTCAAGTATCCGAATATTAATCCAAATCACGGTGGATTTTGGGATACGTGCAATTCGTTAACGGGGCGGCTTCAAGACTCAACCGCATGATGATCAGTAGTTCATGGCGGGTCAACCGCCTTCGTTGTTCAGAATAGAAACCGGTTCCAACCAGAAAAAAACCGGCGTGCAATCGGTTGTTGAATTTGAAAGCCAGCCCTAATTGTAAAAAAGAGGTTTATTCTTAATGCAAGTCCTTGCTTCAATACTTTTAATAATATGTCAGAACATTGTTTTGAAATTCCTTCCCCCCTCCAAGTTTTTTAATTTAGTATTTCACTTATCTTCAGGAATAAAATGTGCTAGGAATATGTATGCAAATATCAGTAAATTTAAACAAATTATTAAAATAACTACAAAATAACAATAATCTTAGTATTTGATTTCAAACATACCGCCATCTTGGCCACAGAAGCATAGAATCACCATTAGCATCAGAACTGTGAATAAACAATACATGCAAGAGAAATGATATCATTATTAACAAGACTGCCAAATATTATATAGGTAAACACTAAGACAACATAATAAAAGCAGTATTGAAAAAGGGTGCTAGGTACTATGAACAATAAAACATACAGCATTTCTCGTCCCTCGGAATGCATATATCATTTTCATCGCTGAGAATGGTGACATAAACATGACAAATTTGACCTCTGGATGACCTTTAACACTTGACATTCACACACAAACACATACACACAAACATACAACAAACACACACATACAATGCATACACACACTAACAAAGTGATATCTATGTATAAATTTGCAAGCAGATGGCGCAAAAATGGAGAATGTCCATAATTTTGTTGTAATTTGTGTCCGTTCGAGCAGCGGTTCATATGATATCAAAATCTCAATTTTGTTGAAGTAATTTGGGATCACGAAAGGCTCCTTTAATTTCAAATACAAACAAATTGTTCATCATTGAACTTGGCTCATAACATTAATGCAATAGATAAATTATGCAATTGGGTTTAGCATGATTAAAGTTAGATGTATAAGACGTATAGACTGAATTCATATTTCGCAATAAAATAACTGCATCATAGGTATCATAACGTTTCATAGGTATATATAGTGTCGATCACAATTTCTGAAACAAGAAACACGCACGCGTCTGTGTATGGAAATTTGATGGGTCGAACCTTCACGCAGAGTACACTTGGCTAAGGTTTATAAAAGGGGTGATTACTGCATTTTATATAGTACAAAGCTCTCACTTTGCTTAAGTGTTCCTTGGGGTAAGATGATAGGTTTCATCCAAAATGACACTTTGTCTCTATCATAGAACCACCTATAATTTGGTTTCTCTGGAAAATAGATGAAGAGCTATAAGACAAAACGGTTCAAGATTATCCTCGAGGCCATTTTTGTCAGACTAGAGAAGATCCCTCATATGGACTGCATATGTGCGGACGTGTAACACGTTTTGCTCCAGAAATGTACAATGGAAAATAAAAATTAATACATACACTGTAAAAATTATTTTACTCATGTTGAGTAAAAATGTCACAGCTTTTAATGTTGAGTAAAATCTTAGTCAAAGTTGAGTAAACCTTACTCATTGTTGACTAAAGCTTAGTCATTGTTGGGTAAAATATACTCAGCTTTGTGTAAGGTTTACTCAACTTTGACTAAGATTTTACTCAACATTAAGAGCTGTGACATTTTTTACTCAACATTTTTTGGAGTGTAATGTATACTGATGGTATACTTTATAAGATGAAAAAGATTGACATGAGTTTCATACGAATTATTTCATTCTTACGTTTCGGCCCCACGGTGACCTTGAAACATAAGAATTGTGTCGGTCTTTCGTTTTAGAGCCACAATGTTCTTGAATAGTTATTGTTTGTTTGTTTGCTCGTATCCACAAGTCATTGGTAATGGCTTTGTGGATGGAAATTTGATGGGTCGAACCTTCAAGCAGAGTACACTTGAATAGTTATTACTAAGCTATTAAAGTGTTACCACAGATAATATAAGGCAAACTAAACATCTTTAATCAACACTACCTGGTTGGCATGCTGGTGAACAGATCAAAGCCATTAGGACAATTTTATTTTTGACCACTGTTCTAAACATGCATTCCTAATAAGGAACTCCTTTGACAACGACAGAGTGCCTCAGTCTTTGGAAGAATGTTTTCCCCATGGACCAGAGAATGCCAAGTGGGACATTTGTACTATAAAAGGCAGTGATCACCCTCCAACGAGGGCACGTGTGGTCCAGTGGATTGGCGCCCTCCAAAGGTCGTGGGTTCGAGCCCCGCTGCGGCCAACGTGTTGTGCCCTTAAGTAAAGCGTTTTATCTCAATTATTCCTCTCCACCCAGGTGTATAAATGGGTACCAGTATTATTCAATGCTGGGAAGGTAACAGACTCGTTGTGCGGGAGGAGTGGCGAACCCACACAGCAAAAAACAAGTATACGGCGTAGCTTGCTCGGCACGGCACTTTACCTTTTTTTATCCTCCAACCAATCTACAAACAGACAATTTCTTCTATTTTACCAAACAGGCACTTGGTAGTGGTATGGACTACGTTCTGCCTGTCAAACGTCCGTTACATACATCCGGTTTACGCGCGGGTAGCCAGAAATTTGTTTCATAATTACTAAGGATTACTCTGATCAAACATTTAATATAGGATGATAGTGATTAGGAAATTGATTAAAAGAAAAATGTCCACACTCAACACTGTCAAAGACTGTTGCGTCAACACATTACATAATTAACCAATATAAATAGAAAAGTGCATTTACCTTACACATTTACAAATCATAACCTGTCCATTTGGCACAATTTCGTGATTTTTAAAAATAATTTGAATATACCTATATTATATTTTTACTTGCTTTGCCCTTTCATGATCTATAGGTGACCTTAGACTTGACCTGACCAGATGGTTTTATAGCTTTTTCTTTTTTAGAATTCAATTGTTTACCACTTTGCCAAATTGGATGCGTAACTATAACATCCACACTTTTTGTGGCGTTTACAAATATTGGCATGATATAAATGATAAATTATGGGAATCATTTTTTTACAATGAAAATGTTTACAGTTATGACAAAATATTGTTTTGAGGAAATCTAAACTGTAACTAGAAGTAATCAATCGCTGCGCCTATGCGCAAGAATAACTGCGTAATAACCACCATACGTCCAAACATCAAGGCACCATGCCCGGCCCTCTTCCTTAGGAAATGTTTATTAATACTCTATATATTCGCTGCAGATATATAGTTTTATCTGTAGCATAATCGCGCAAAATTCAAGAGAATCATTAAGCTGCAAACACACTGGTTACATCATGCTAACCAATACAATATTCATAAGAACACCTGGAATTGTGAACCGTGAACAATATGCTACTGAAATATACTACCCAGTGTTATGATGTCTACCCACGTGCATCCAGTGACCTACAGTAAATGCTCAATCTCGTTACTGTTACTCATTTGAATACAACACATTTTGACTTTCTACTAATACCAAGCAGCTGCTTGAAATAGCAATTTGCCTACATATCACCAATTAAAATGATTCCAATTAGCAACAGAGCGGTCAACCATAATCGATTCAAATCCACGAAATCAGTCCTATATTTAAACTAATATAAGACTAATTTGGTTTGGACACCAACAATATATGTCTGAGACACGTGAGTGTTTTGCCAAACAGAAAGAAGAACAAACGTCGAATGGTCAACTCCAGTATAGCCAAAAAAAAAACCAGTCGAATCAGCAGAAAATTGGCTTTCCCTAGAGGCGTCTGTATTGGAGAGCTGAGCTTTCGACACTCTAGCGAATGCCATCATCCCAGAAAACTAAAGAGTTATGATGTCGCACCTTATACATCAGGGAAAAAGGTAGAGTGATGATCAAAGTCATTCCAGTAATTGGGATTCTGGTTCATTTGTTCTGGAGAAGGCATCAGGAGGAATATCCACTCCTTTGTCCATATTGCAGCTGTTTGGGTAGATTCGATGTACAAAGATTCCAGGAGTTTTTGCAGTCCAATTAGTATTCATGTCCAGAACTTTGTCCAGGTCAATGGGTTGAGTAGTCACATTAAAGAGTAGAACGTGTTCTCGTCAAGTTACAACATAATTACTTTTAACATAATATATCTAGGAAATCTCAAAATTGAGGAACAATGAATTAAAGGGTTGCAATAGGGTGATTTGGAGTGCACCTTGATCGCCAGTTTTAAGAGAACAAAGCGTAGTCAGTTCAGTTCACAGCAGACGTCAGCCATCGAGAGGCCGTAGGCGTTTCATCTAATGGCCAACTGTCTGATTTGTCATCACGCCGCCTTCTCCTTCCGCTCCGTCTTTTGCACTTTATCTCCTGCCCTCCGATTGTTCGACAGGACCAAGAATTTCACTTTCCGCTCCAAATGGTTTAATACTTGGGTGTCATCTTCCTCTTCTCTAATCATCCTCCAAAATTCTTTTTTTCTCCGGACTTCGATGGTTTCCCTTATCCATCATTCATTGATTTCCTTTGTTTCCCACTCACTCGGGTGCCTGTTACTCTTCTCCACAGCCCTTCTTCATTCTTCCCTGAGCGTCCCAAAGCCTCACAGTCATACACGACCAGGAACCTTTGCGAATTTCACCTTCAACTTCAACCTCAATCTTTCATTCAAAATCCATCACAAGGTCTTTGTCGCTCCTCCCTAACCCTAGTTTTTGATCTTAATCCATGTCTTACTGTCCCCCTCTGGTGTGATATAGGATCCAATGAATTTGAACTTATCCACATTTCTAATCCGTCTTCTTCAATCGTGATCTCCCTCTCTCCTCACCATGCACTGCCACACACTTTGGTGTTGATTATTGACCGAAAGTCTTGGTCCCAGTAGCACTGATATAAGAATATTCCTACATACAAGGCAGGACTCCAATTTCATCAGCACCATAATCAGTTATTAAATTGTAATAATAGAACAAATGGGGTGGTGTATCGTAATACAAAAAAAGCTATGTTTTGCTTGAATGCTCAGTAATGTATGTTTATCTCCTTTGTTTTTTAATAAAACAACAAAATAATATATTTATTTTCAAAATTGATTACTTCCAAGAAGGCACCATTTTTTAAAACGTAATGTTTTATAAGAGGTTGCATACAAAACATGTGATTAAGAGCACTGAAGTCGTACTTCTCACTGGAACGTATTTTAATCTGTGCTATGTTTAGTTAAGTCCTTAAAGGTGCAACTAGCGATTTAACATATCGATGATGCTTGTAAGCTTTCTATAAAAAAAAAAATCCCCATGTGCAGTTAAGCTGAGATTGATTTCTTGGTACAAAGAATGTTTTTACTGATATTAGCCACTCAAACACCTTTTGTTCTTCACTTTTAAACTTTCTGTAGCTAAATTACGGTACGAAATGTAAGTGTCCAACTATATAAAACTACTTCATATGACGCCATATGGATGCCTGTTAAAATCACTCGCTGCACCTTTAAAATTAGGCATTAAAACTAATTACTGGTTCCTGAATTGTAGCCATTGTCTCCACCTCTCATTTCTGGATAAATTTGATTAGACACTTTGCGTCACTGGTGTGGTAACATTAGATGCAACGTCACACTGTTCATTTTAGTTTGCTCTGATGATGAGATTCGCTACGTGTCGAAAGCTCAGCCCGCCCTCCGATACGGATCTCTCTTAGGAAAATATTTTTCTTATAATCTACCAACCTAAATAGGTTTGAACTAGAGTGTCACCAGCAACTACACCAGTTAAACGTCATAAAAATGAATAATCACTCCAATTCGGGCTTCAATGATGTCACAACATTATTAAATTGCTATTTTTAATGGGATTCTTTGACCATAATTTTTCCTTTATGATACTGTTATTTCCATTTCTCCTTGTTGTGAATAAAAAACATATAGGATTGAATATTCATCAACGAAAGAAATCAAGTGAAATGCTTTTAGAGGTATGCAAGGCGCAGACGTGTTAGTGGAACCCAAGAAGGCCGGTGGCACTACACGTAAACTACCCATTCAACAAGTGAAGCCTCCCAATTTCTACACTCCATTTCAATCATGATAATTATGACATCTTGCAGTTACTGTCCATTTTTCCTATTCACTGTGCACACAGTGCCTTCAATATAGGCCTATGACCTGCCATGCGTACTCTGTGTCTTACGCATATGGACCATGAAGAAAACTTACGGGTCGTTGCGAGAAAAAGTGCTCAGGGATTTTCTTGGTAGAAGCTCTAATTGTTCAGAAGATTATCATAAATAACAATATGAATCTAATAAGAATACGGAGCATTTTTTATGGCGCTCTACAAAGCACACAAGCGCCTACAATTATATTACGCCGCCTTCAAGAACTCGTCCATAATCATTCGCTTCATTTAGGTGCTGCTCGAATACATGCCCTTACAAGCGCACAAGCCTATCAGCAGTTTTAGATCGTAAATATTTCCCCATAAACTAGCAGCTACCCAAGATTTCGCTGGTGGTGGACGAAGCCAATTGAGATACGTTTCTTGGGGTGGGGGGCTCGGGACACAAACACGTTTACCATAGTGGGCTCGAACTCACATTTTCACGTCTTTGATCAATAGTCCTGCACTTTTCCGCTAGACCACACATGTGAATGATTTTATTATGATAGAACATTCAGAAAATCCGAAATGGTTAATTTATAAAGAGTGGTATTTTGGTGGGAATAAGCTAACTTTATGGCAAAAGCACCAGTGAATTGCTGGGCGTATTCAAGAGTGCTCCATGGAAATAAACGGTTAGACCTATATGTTTCGTAGAAGCTGACAACCAAGATAATCTTATTCTCTCCATGGTGATGTAATTTGTTACATATTGTGCTGAAAAAGATCCGAAACGCCAATTTCTAACAAGGCGTCCAACATGTTAAAACAGGCCTACTCCGCCAATGTTCATGCACACATGTGTGTGTAATCGCTCATCCATAGCAAATGACCATTGATCAGTGATTTGAGGTCTGTGAGGGCAAATATTGACATACGAATCAAACCTATGAATGGATTCATGTCCCAATGATTGGTTGGTGGCAAAACGGTCGATGCCCTTTTACAGTGGACACTAACTGCACTATGGACTGTTTTGACGCAACGGCTTTCACATCTAGCGTGATCGTTACTTGTCTGTGTCAGGACTCCTAAATTATTGTTTCATGTGCGAGTCTTGTAGCGAACATATTACAAACTATTTACCTTATTTACAAAACTCAGTATCGACTCTTTTCCAATCAATTTGCTCTTAAGAAGATATTTCGGTAATTATGAAGGGTAATCGACCAACCGGCTAATTTTTCATTTGCTGCAGTTTTTGCAGACGGTAATTAACCAAAACTCATTTTAGTTCAAATCCGAACGCAAATGAATTTTTAATTAACATTTCTGGCGGTGGTGCGGTCATGGGCAGTCCCATATATGCCACGTTATTCTGTTATTGTACACATCTATTTGCCGTTTTGTCATACACAAAATACCCTTACAGTGGAGCAAAATATTGCTTTTGATAAAATATACACATCCTATCCGTATTTTCGTAAACGTAAAGTTTCGTGATTACACCATGATTACGTGTTGAACTATGGCGACTTCACATTGTGCTTTCTTTGACCACCTTCGTCTGCATTGTTTGTTGACAAGTTATAGCCCCTGCCAACCTTAACCCCTGCTAAGGTGGTTGACTATTCATAAAATACTGCACTTTAAGAACATAGCCCCGAGACGCCCCCTGTAGCGAACAATATACACATGTTCCCCAAGGTACGCATAGGGGTCATTAGTAATTGAACTCTGTATTCCTCAGTCCGAATCTGGAATGTTAAGTTTAAAACCGAGTAATGATATAAATGGGGATCGATTAAGCCCAAATTAATTGGTCGAAGTCATTAGTTGGCAAAAATTTGGTCGAGACGCATCGAGCCCATATTTTAAAACTCAGAGCGAGACCATTTAATATTGGGCTTAAACATCCCATTTTATCATTATCTTTTTTGGATCCGATATTTTCACACCCTTTGGACTCCAAAACAATGTACAATAGTCAAGAAAAAAAATCATCGGTCGATGTACATGAGTAAACAGGACACGATGCAGGGGCGGAATCCAGGATTTGAAAAACGTCAAAATTCACCGGGGGGGCGAAGGCTGTAACTTCACTTCACTTGTCCAAATGGGCTGATTTATGCAAGATTTTGCCGAATTACCGGGAGGCGCGTGCCCCCCCGCCCCCTCCCTGGATCCGCGCCTGATGAAATTGTTTGATTTTAAGGCTTCAGAAGGTATAACATTTGACCTACAGATCTCTATCCTCACACCAGATGTATTATTAACCCCCTTAGGTCTTTTTTTGTGTCGAGGTCTATCATATTAAGCCAAAAATGGGATAACCGTCATGTAGCGCGTGAATTGCTCAAAATAGGGCCTTCATAACGCCTGACCTTTTGTGCGGATTCAACAAAGCGTTTTCAAAATGAAGGTGCTTGTTCCGCCGATCGGTCTTTGTGACCCCCCCCCCCCGATTTACCCGGAAGTAATATCATTTTAGATATCAGCTGAAGGCTGTATTTTTCTCATTGTCGTCCTGAACTTTTCAGCTTTCCATCCATTTTGTCTTCCCAGATACTGATAAAAAAGTAACCTTTTATGGTTACCATCATATTAGCACCGCAGTGACTAGGCGTTTACACTATTCATTAAAACCGCAAGTTTTTTTTTTATCCCACGGTACTTGAATTGGCAGTGTGTACAAGGTGTCAGTCTCCATACCATTAGAGAACACTATAGACAAATAATCGTAACAAGCACCTTTACTAGACAAGAAAGTTCTAATGGGGCTTCTTCTCCCTTTGTTGGACAAGTTGTGTTAATTTTAAACCTGCAACACTAACTTATGATTCAGGCGATTCTTTGCCTTCTAACTCCAATGACAAATTGAATTTCTAACACTTAAATTCAATTCCCATAGGTAAACAAATGAAGATGCATGGAAATATCCAGGCCGGCTCATATTCTGATGAAATTGAGCAAGTTCCGCCGCGTTTTAAAATCCCTTCCCTAACCTATTTCATAATTGAATCATTTATTCTTATACCTTTAACTCCTCCTTTTTTGTTTTCAACATAGATAGGTTATTGGGTTCTGTTTTGGACAACATCAACAAAGGACTCGGGCTAGTTGCCCCCTTCTTGACCCCAGCAACTGTAAAAACCACCAGGGAATGCTGAGATATAAAACACGAATTGTCAGGATCAGTGTAAGCTGAATGCTACATGATACATCGGATATGGCTTAAAAATATTTGATGAAAAGTCTTAGTAGATAACGCAAAAACTTTGGTGTGTTTCAAACTGAACAGCTTCGCATATGAAATTATTATATAAATATTGAAATGATCTTCTTCATGAATCACGCATAATAGATACCTGTACAATAGAGACTGCTTAAAACATACCTAATTGCCAGGTTGTTCTATGAGAAAGCAGAAATGCCCTGGCTAAAATGAAGACACTAGAGTGATTTGGGCGTTGTCACCTGTTTCTTCTTTCATTTCTATGACTATTTAATAACCACCTTGTCTATCCTATGCACGTGTTAGGCTAGAAGAAACAAGAAGCTCCCTTTTGTAACAAAAAATATCCTTCAGTAGGAATGGGCTCAAACCAGTGGTATTTCGTCCACGTTACTATGATGGAATTGATACACAATCTGGTAATCCTGGACACTATAATTTTACATCAAAAACGAGCATGCATACATCGCGTATCTTCATATATCTCTCAATAATTCCAGGTCCTCAAACAGGTGGTAATTGGTGCATTTTATTATTTAAGAAGGCTGTAGTCATTAAGGACCCAATGGAATTAAGCCTCATTGTGGAGGCTTTTGGGCTTAATCCTTGGTACCACCAATGGTCCCCATTCCATAACACCCCATACCTCTCCTATATGTTAGATTAATCATACGTTATTATTATCCATTTTGCATTATTTTAATATGTGCTTCTTTTTAATATTTACCGTGTGCAATTTTGATTTAATTTGTGAGTACTGAATAAATATGAAATGAAATGATGTCTTTGGGAATGTGGCAGGTCTCATAGATAATGAGCAAAACTCATCATGTAAACATTCCCATTCAACACTGTAGTCGTGCAAACGATCGAGGATAAAAACATTCGTAGAGATAAGTCGAGGCCTAATTTCCCTTTTTCTACAATATGATATCAATTGAGAGTAATATGTTATTTTTTTTCGACTATATCGTACCGACGACGACGTATGTCCGCAAAACCGACAGAAGCCCAATTTGATTGACTGGTCACACAATAGGATGAGCTAAATAATTCCGAGACAACCTTTTACCTTTAAGTTGAAGAACTAAAAATATCTCGAGCACATTGACCATTAAACACCCTCCGCGCAATAGCCTTTACACGATAAGCCTAACTTAAATTCCAAGATGGTTTTTAAACGGCTATCTGTATGCATCCTGTAGCCTTTAGCCAGTAGTTGGACATGACAACTCGTGTTTTGTGTGTGTCCCTCATACTCCCCTGTTGTACTTTTACAGATAGCAGATGTGTTCACCATGTAAGCGCCAATGTCCCCGTCCATCATTAAGTTTGGACAGGGATGTCAAATGGATCCTGCTGGATTGTCTCGAGTAATCACGTCAAATAGTAGATAAAGGTGCGACGACCCTGTTTGGGGCGTGGTAACTCTCAAAATGAGACTACTTTGATCCAATTGCACGGTGACGTGAACCGGCAAATCGCGGCTCGGCGTTGGGCACAGAAAATGATATTGGATGAAATTATCCTCCATATATCTATGCTTGGGTCATGTGATCACGCAGGATATGTTATGTACTCGCATAAGAATCCTGGTATCATGGGTGTAAGGTGCCATCCCGTCTCTCCTGCCGCTTTCTCATAAAAAGGTCCAGGTCTCGGATCCCTATAACAGGATACTCTCTAGAAAGGCTGTAAAGAGCTTCATCATACTTGGTTTGCAGATTACCATCAGTGGTGTAGTTTATTTCTGCATCCCAAGCTTGCCCTTTGCGTGACAGGAGTCTTTCTTGCTGTCGACAAACATGGACCCAGATACTTTGACGTAGTCCAACCCAATTCAAAATAACTCACCAAATCAAATAAAATGTCGCTTGATAACATATGTCAAATCAGGATTTTTCGTTCAATTCATTCAGGTTCACTTGTTAAACCAATAACGAGGTCTAAATTTAGTATTTTCTTGGCTGCCACCGCCTGGTACTTGCAATGCTTGATATTGTCCATGTTCTCTGTAGAGGTCTGCAGTGTAAATATGTACTATCCGCAGTGGCGTAGCCAGGTGGGGCCAGAGGGGGGCAGAGTGCCCCCTCTGAAACATGTTTTGAGGGGAAATCGGGAAATAAAACACTGATATTTATGTTAAATCAGCCCTTTCTCGACCATATCGACTTTTTCGACTATCCGACCATAAGTATATAATAAGAATTCATCCAAGTAATGAGGGAAAAACACAAGACTTCTTGGAACGATTCACTCTACGGTTTCAACAACTATGGGATAAGTTGGGATTTCTCTAACTTCAGATACCATGCCTTTTCCAAAACATGAATTTCATCACATTTCATCGTCTGATTACGACCACAATTAAAGGCTGACTCAGAGATTTCCCGATGAGGGCGTACTCAATTTTAAACAAATTGTGTTTTTTGCATATACATAATGCTTGTCCATGTGCTGATCACTGTGTGAAATAACTAAGCTCAAATCGAAGTCCTTCATATAGAAAATCACAACTTTATTATAAAATTCCGGATCCGGAATTTTTGTTATACACGGTATTCTATGGCACTGTTATACTGTACATAAATGTTTACTGCATGAAAACGGAAAATCCGATTCACCTCTAACTTTGGAATTAAGCATTTAAGGTGACTATCTTTAGTTCTAGATGGCTATTTTTAATTACTACACAAAAAATATATATTTTGAAATCTCTGAGTCAGCCTTTAAGCAATCAAATCAAGTAATCTTAGATATGTATAAAACCTTTTCATCATTATATTTTAGAAACATTTTAGACCCTAAACAAGGCAAAGCGTCTTCAAGCAAATTTTGAGATCACTGTGATTTCATTAGAAAATAAGACCTACTGGCGACTGATATTACAAGTCACAATCCTCATAACACTAAAGAGTTGCTAAATCTCCAAAACAAAAAAGTTTAATGCGGTACACCGCGTAACGGAAACAATTGTTTTCTTCGTTATTTGAGGTAACAGTATTAAGCTGTTTTAAGGAATCGAGTTTTGTGTCAGAATTTCTTCTCACAATTTTATCCAACATTATCGGACACATTTAATATTATTTTTTATTCATGAACTAGATGGGCACATCAGTAAGCAGAACCAAATGTACCTTGAGTTCTTTCTCCTTTTGCGGAAGTTGTTAAAATTTTGCCCGCAGGACAAAATTCGAAAGCACGGGTCTAAAGGTTGAAAGCTAGTAAGGGCAAGGTATGAATTATACCGTTCAAAAGATGCCTTCCTGTGGACATCGTAGAATGTTGATTGCTGGATAGGCAGAAGAAATTACACAGCATTTATGGTAAATATTATATCACGATTACGGTGATTTGAGCCATGCGATAGTTTTTATTATATCATGATTACAGTGATTTGAGCCATGTGATAGTTTTTATTATTACACCTTATAAATATTCATGAGATAATAGGCATAAGTGCTTCCATTTCATTGGTCAATTGCGCCGGACACAGGGATGATAAATTGAGCTATCAGTGAATTTGAGCTATTTCCCATGCTGTATTTTTTGCTACTTTCCATAGCTCAATCAGGTAAGCGCTCGACTCCAGTGTATGCTCATCCATGCGTTTAAGCGTGCGTTCGAGCCCTCTGAGATTCAGCTGTCTTGTAATTTCCCTGGACAAGAAACTAACCGCTTATTTGTCCCGATTTACCCATGCGATATTTGGGAAGCTGGTCCCGGCTGCGATGGTTATCTCGATGTATGTTTGCTGATAAGGGAAAGCGCTGATCCCGATCTGCTGCATCCCTTGAAATGAAGCTAAATGGTTTATGGTATGGTTGGGCCACAGTGATCAGCGGCCATTTGTGAAAGCGCTTAGAGGCCAATAGCATAAGGCGCTATATAAATCTCTGCTATTATTATATCATCGTACCCAGAGGCGAAAGTTATCTATGTTAGCATTTTGTCACGCATTGTAGTTATTATGGTTCTCCTAAAAAGAAGGAACTTCCTCCGTTGTTAACAACAACAACAATTTTTTGTCAACAAAATGGCCGCTGCCAGTAGTCGGTCAGCATCTTTGACAGACGACGAAATTGCTGCGTTAATACAAAATAAAGACGTACAAAACACGCGATTTGTTGTCCGGAAGGCTGTGAACATCTTTTCAGACTACTGTACCAAAAAAGGAAGTCTCTCACGGAAGCTGAAGCGCTAAATTGTGCCGACTTGGACGAGTTGTTGGGGTGATTTTACGCCGAGGTTCGTAAACGGGATGGCGATTTACAAGCTTACGTCACACCTGACATGGTTTCCAAAGGACTTTTTGTGAAATACCATTATCTACATTACTAATGGTTATACTAATGGTATGGATCTCCATCGGTACTGGCTACAGGCCTACACAACCACCTTCCGGGTTCAGGGTGGTAGGCCTGTTGCCAGTACCTCGGGAAAATAGATTGCACTATTTCTCCTCCAACCATGTAGTATTTGTATACTATCACATGGCATGAAAAAAGTGATATCATGATATAAAACAAATATTGACTGCCTATATTCGTGCAATAGTAAAAATATATCATTCGGTCAAATTTTGACTGTTCCATTTCACTCGGCTTCGCCTCGTGAAATAGAAAAGTCAAAATTTGACCTCATGATATATTTTTTACTATCACACTCTTGTGCATTCAATATTTGTGATACTATTACATGGCATGAAAAAAACCGTTGACATCGTGATATAAAACAATTTATCATTTGGTCAATTTTACTGTTCCCTTTCACGAGGCAAAGCCGAGCGAAATGGAAAAAATGGCCCTGTGATTTTTTTTACTATTTAATAGTTCTAAAATATAACATGGTTTAGAGGGAAAAGGGCACACTATTTCCCGAGGTACTAGCTGCGGCTACGGGGCCTAGACCCAGAACCCGAAGGGTGAGGGTGATAGGCCCGTAGCCAGTACCAAGGGAAATAGGGTGCCCTATTCCCGATATAAACCAAGTAGTATTTGTTTTATTACACCTCACTGTGACCCCTGGAACGAGGTTGTGGGAATAGGTTTTTAACAACCCTACGTGCCTACGTATTTTCACTCACGTTGGTGCCTAAGGGGGTCCATGGACCCCCAAGAAAACCACGTTTCCGATGGAATTTTCAAATGAAACTCATACCACCTTCGAGGGAGCATAAGACAAGGCCAAAGGTGGCAATATAAGATGAGTTATAATTTATCGATCGGTCTGGAAATTAGGGACAAATCATTGTTTTCGAAATGCGTTAAAATCGCTCAAAAAGTAACAGGATGTTTCCACAGCAACACATTGCAAATTCATTTTGATGATCTGCTCTAGAAGGACCAGTTTACATATATTTAACACAAACATTACGATTTCCTTGTATTTTTTGTTGGGTAGTCGTATTTACCGTAGGTTTGTACATCAATGGCGCGCAGTCGCCGAGAATGGAATCGCTTATTTTTTCGCTACGGGTAATTATTTTTTCTGATTATGTAATTAATATATGAACTACATAAGCAGAAAAATATTTCTGGCAACAGGGTTTGCTCATTTTTATTTTTAAAATCACACTCCCATTGGTGCCTAAGGGGGGGTCCTAGGGACCCAAGCTAATTATCTCATTAACGGGCGAGAAATTTTAGTTCGTAATTTTTTATGGAAAGAAGCGCATCGATAAGTTACACAATTACAAAAAATAGCGTTCGAAAATATTTTTCACGAGTGAGAAATCGCCGAAAACAAATCTTGGGTACTATGGACCCCCCTTAGGCACTTAAGTGTTAATCTACTTCCCTAGGGAAATCGCACACGTAATAGGAATCAGCCTATGAAATAGCATGATTTTGTTCATGAATATTATATGAGGTGTAATAAATAGTACTACACTACTCCTAGGCATTCAATATTTTAAATAATATCATTCGGTCAAATTTTGACTGTTCCATTTCACGAGGCGAAGCAGAGTTTGACCGAATTTTAGTTTTTATTATTCCATGATTACAGTGATTTTACTATGACATGGCTGAAAATAAAACAGGTGATTTCATGATATAAAACAAATATTGACTGCCTATATTCGCACAATAGTAAAAATATAACATTTTGATCAAATTATGACTGTTCCGTTTCAATCGGCTTCGCCTTGATCTCATGATATATTTTTTTTACTATCACACTCTTAGGCATATAATATTTGTATATTATGTTCACAATACACTTAAACATATGCGCTGATAGAGGCAAATTATCATGATTACGACAGCTATCATTGGTAAATAGCCTATCCTAAATATGCTCAATTCCGTGTGGTGGATACTTTAACTGGCGAGACGAAAAATAATGACGACAAATACACGGTCTCGAACCCGGTCCTCCCGCTATCTAGGCGTGAGATTTACCACTGGACCACAGAGGCTTGTGTTTGTGTGGATACCGGAGAAACGAGCGCTAATGTGCTCCTGTCTTTATTTCAGAGTTTCAAGCGGCCATTAATTATATATTTTAGAAGGGTGGGCCAATATGCATGATTTTAGCAGAATCTATATGACGAAGCGAAACTCAATGCAATGCAATGCACGCGAGGATCAAGTAAATGATACAACCCGAGAATGTGTTTAGACAAGTATTTAATAGAAGCTCGGAGAAACTGGCGAGAATATTAAATAAAGACAACGTTTCCAATTCATCTGTTCACGTGAAAACTACAGAGCGCGTCCTTCTTTAACCCGGGACAAACGATGGTGTCCAAGAAATCACTATTTTAGATGTCGTCATTGGTTTAGCACGTAAATACGAATTCTTCCCCGAAAATTTATAATTTTTAATATGCAATATTTTCGTATTCCAAAACCGTTGGAGGTGAAGAATCAACTCCACTGTGAGGGCTAAATCTTAATATTTTTATGCACGAATAACGGACGAGGACGAATTAAGTCGTATAAGTGTCATATAAGGGTCCACATCAAATGGACGAAGAGACTTTGCCGTCATCGCCTGTCCGGCATGTTCTTTAGCCAATGAAGCAATTGGATAGTATTCAAGACTTCGCACATGAGAGATACCCCTAGAGGCAGTCCACCAACCGCAGCAAGTCCAGTTTTTTAGGAACGAGCGTAAGTACGCGACTAATATCCAAGAACCCCCTTCCCTTTCCGAATATACAATACTTCATGTATCCAACAAGTGACAGTGGACTCGACAAGTCGTGTTTTGCTTCTAATAACCAATCACTCACGGTGTGTTTTTAATAGATCAGGGTCGGGGTAAGGAGGGGGAAGCTTGGTTTATTCTCTAATTGACGTCATGCACGGTGACCTAAAAACCCAATTCCTATAATTATTAGATACATACACTTTTATAGAATAGATATAATGAGTAATAACTCCTGAATGATTCTGAAGGTTAACAAAAAGGGGTCAAACCCACACAGCTTGACTTAACAGACTTGCACGATTATATACACTTGCCTATGAAATTCTGTTCGATTTTCTACTTAATTACTGCATGAATATATTAACACCGTAAGGGCTACAAACTGTATAATGTGCATGTTTTAGTATCTGCAGTATTGCTTAAAAGTTTGCCTAAAGAGTGCATATCTAAGATACGTGTGTAAATGCCGAATACTGAATAAGCCAAATTCATGGATCCATATAGCTAGAAGAAAAGCACACATCCATGAGTGAGTATGAATACAAGCCATTATATTGGAAAATATTTAATGGAATGTAAAGGGTGTACTGCCTTGACACCCTGGTTACGAGCTTGAACATATATTGGAAATGAAGGACTGCTTAAACTGTATGTAACCCACTGTTAGTGCTCGTAGAACATGAAGAAAATAACTGCAAATTTTGAAAGTAAAAAAAAAATACATGTATTTGCAAGTGCAAGACTTTGGTACAAATAATGCGGAGTCTCAAGTACAAAAATATTCACAGAATCCTACCAAAAACATATGAATATACAATGAAAATAGTAATGATATATAAATAAAAAAATAAAATAACAATATATTACTTAATAATATAAAACCATCATCTAGATCACCTCAGTCCATATTCATTATTTTGGAGGGAAATACGGCGAAATACGGTGTCTCTTGATAGTTTAATTACGGTGGAGAATTTTGGAGTATTGTATATTTAACAAAATGATACAGAATGTTCGTCGTTGTAAAATGCAAAGCGATTAATAGTGTTGTCCCTTATGGCAGCTAACAGCAACATCCTATTTTGGCGTTTTGTTCCTTATTACATTTTTGCTGTTGCACTTAGAAAAACAGGTTAAAGGTACACAATTTCTTCCAACATATAATCTATTTATTACCCATTTCTGTTAATGGGTGTTACGGTACCAATTAACAAAATTTTCAGCTGTCAGCAGAAATAATTTCAACTTGGTGTTATTGATTTTGTTATTAGCCTTTAACGCATGATGGGAAGCGAATTGTTTCCACAGAGTTCCATTTACTATAGAGATGGTATTAAAACAAGAAGTGAACTCTGCGTCTGATATATCTTGCTACACAGACCTGTGCGTACGGTGATTGGCCAATGCGTAAGCGTGGATTGGGTTATTCTCTACACTTAACAATTGGCGCGTACTTATTTGATTTAGAAGTTATTACATCGCTGCGAAAAATCGTTTTAAATTTGACCTGAACTTTTTAACACACTGATGTACAGGGGTGCGTCAGAAGTTTTAAGTAATTCGAATATTATGACATTGTTTCTGCCTTGTTTTATTAAAAACAAACAATAGCAAAATCCATCATTATAAACGTAATATCTAATGAAGCCAACGTTTTTCTCGGATTTTTTTTGATAAATAAAGAGGCCTGATAGACAATGCAATGTAGTTTTTTACAAACACCGAAAATTTAGTTTCGCCCTTTTAATAACACACATATTATACTAGCATTCAGAAATCTGTGATAAAGAATATGACTCAATTCGAGGGATTTAGCATTCGGCGAAAACGCAAGCTCAATTTCTATCCTCAATTTAGCAATATTTTAACTTTAAGTTTTAAAAAAATTTAAAATGTTTAAATATAAGTCCCGTCGTTCATATTTAAGAAAGCCACACTTGCATGCGCTGAGCGAGCCCAACTTCAGTAACATACAAGCTTTCTAGTATAACATGTCGAGGACGCGAAACCTTCCTTAATGTCGCCACATGGGGGCAGCAGTGTATTCTGTAATATAGCCAAAACAAATTATTTATCGGCAGTAAGGTGTAATAGCATCCGATAATGCAATTACCACTGTTCTGCTTTGAGACTGCTGTGAATTCCCCCTCTTTTGCTCGTGATATATTGTATTATGTCAGCGAAATTTGGCAGATGAAATGTTTCTATACATCGGAATAAATGTATATTTTTGGTACTCGGAGAACAAATTACACGCATTCTGCAAATAGCTATATTTTGAAAATAAAGTCCGCAATATTAATAACGCTTTGTAGACGAAATGTTTAGCTGAGATGACGATTAAATTTAACTGTTTTATTGTCTGAATATATCAACGCCCAGTAAAAATAATAAAGATCTGATCATAAGCTCACGACCAACGTAACGTGATGAACACCTTTGACATGGGACAAACACCTTTCGCATTTATAACCGCATTTCAGAATTGAAATTCTGTTCTATAACGTGTTACTTGTGAGAGTATAGATTTCGTAAGGCTAGAATCGTATGTATCTATTCAGTTGACAAAGCAATATACTGTATCAAATGAATGCGTCGGCTTTCGACACAGGGATCATTAAACGAACTAAGTATTAAATTCGTATCTTGACATGATGTTAAATTAATCTAAGGCGAGAAGAAGTCGAATTATTCTACACATTTGCATAATAATACATGTTAACATTTGAGCAAGTGGTAAGTGGAATACATTCACTCCCTTTGGCATAAAGGGGTCCACTTGGACCCCCTCTGAATTTTTTCCCATAAAATTTGACGCACGTAAGACGACATTATTACCGAAAATTATTGATCGGTTAGGATATTAGATGCAAAACATTTCTTTACATGACCGCAAAAAGCGGCCATTTTGTTTTTGCATTATGCACTAAAAATTTAAACTAAAGGTTGTTTTGAGTTAATTTAGACTAAATTGATTATGTAGAACCAAAGGGTAGGGATTTGAAACAACTTTAGGATTTTTTATGAGACCTTTTCCGAACCATGTATTTTACCATTCATTTGTACAGAGAAATTGATTCCGGACCTATTTTAGGTTATTTACATATCAGCCTGTATTAGTTAATGAAACATTAATTAATTAATTAATTAATTAATTAATCACTTGTATTTGATAGTAGCAAACATCTCCATGCATGGGTAATCACCAAAAGTTAAAGGTCACGTACATGCAGAAAATAATTTTGTCATCGACGGTCTCGTTGGTGCATAAGAGGGGGGGGGGTTCAAGTGGAACCAGTGTAATTTCTTTCTGAAACGGAGTGTAGGGTTTTGTTTTATTTTAAATCAAAAGTTGCGCATTTTAAAGTTCTTCAATTACAAAATATTATTGCGTTAAAATGTGACGCGCGAAAAAAACATGAACCCCCTTAATATGCACTAATTACAAGTGTGAAGTTCGGTTTTCTGTCGGGATTACATAAGCCCGTATCCCGTATTACAATTGATATGTTTTGGCTTCTTATATGTTATGTCAGACATAAAAATGCTACTTTACATGTTATGCATTCCTGTTACTTGCCCCGTGGTCACAACACCTTATTCACTGCACAACACTGCACAACTGCAAAACAATTGATCAACCTGGACATTTGAGAGTGTTTTACGCCATGATCTGCTATATGCAAAAGGTGTATTGAATAAAGTGTGTTGACTAAAGAACAAATATTTTTTTTTTATTTAAGAAATCAACAAGTGATATTGAGTATACTTTATGAGGTCAAGATCTAAGAACAACTACGAATACCTGAGTACGCGGGGAAATCTGATATTTCTTTTGAACCGCAAAACCTCTTTTATTGCACACTAAGAAAGTGCACCACTTCAAAAATCTTGCCTAAAAAAGGAGGTACTTAAATTTCCCTGAGTGAGTCGTGGAGTCCTATTCATTATTTGCGTCACATTTGAAAGGCGAAAACTGTTCCATCAATGTTTTTAATAGGAGTGAAAATCTAAAAATACATTCTAAATGAATATTTTTGTCAGATATCAAAATGCGCATGACATAGTGCATTGAATTGCAAATTTAAATCTGACATATACGATAACCCGTAGTGATGATTGTGAATTATTGTAAGAAGGTTTCACATATGATGATATATGATTCAAATTCTTGTCCTGTTTAATACGACTTTTTAACTCCCTTCAATAAATAAAAAGAAACAAATAGCGATGTTGTTGATAATCATGATAATATAATTAACCACAATATTTATATAAACATCATGATATCCATTTGCCATTAGACAGGTTCGTTATGTGAAATGAAAGAGCTATATGTTCTTCACATGTTTGTGCTAAAATAGATATCGATATGATAAAGATTTCAACAAGTAAAAAATTGAGGCAAAAGTACCAGAATATATCGATCTCTTTATCTGTAGCAGCAAAGGTGTCGTCTCAAAATCATGTTCTGTACATTTGCATTTCTCTCCAACGTGGATTCATCATCTTGTTTCCTCATGGGCGAGGTAATACTAAGATATTTAAATAATCGTTGAATTTAAAAAAAGAGCACCCACAAGTGAAACATACTCTCAAAGGTTGGCCCCGCGATGATAATTCGCGCGCGTTTGGGTTTTCTTGTAGTTAATGTGAAATAATCCCAAAACGATTAGTTGTAAAATATAGTGTTATTACAACATAATTATGTAGGCACATTCACGCCTAGTATGCAGAAACGTTATATAATAATGCGATGCATGTTTTAAATTTGGTTAACATGCAGCTACGGTTAACAAAATGTGAACGTGCTCAAACACTGTTTTCGTATTGCTCTTTGCTCCTTCATACTATACCATAGATGACACACGAATGATTTCATAAACCTACGCTAGACAAATAATACTGAGAAGACATTCAAGTAATAGTTACTACACCCACAGAAAGCATTCTAGTAGATTTGCGTTGAGCATACGTTATATACTGACATTATCATTTGAAAATCGCATTTTATTTAGATAATTGCTGTATGCGGAAGTGGATTTGGAATAATTCATTCGTAGGGAAATTTGTGATTGCTCTGCTTTCACGATTATAATCTATCCGTCAAGAGAAAATGTGTTGCTAATTCACAAAATCAGAGCTGTTTATCCATTACATTGAAACCCCTTTATTAAAAAAAGATGTATTTATGACACTAAGAAAAAAATAAATGGGACATGCGCTATCAAAAACAATTTAAGAGTCGATAATATTACGTAAAGATAGTAAGGACACCGTATATGATCTCCAGCTTTCTCTGTAGCAGCAACTACAAAAAGTGGGGTAAATATCGGATGGCATTTTCCTACACTAAATTTCACCCTGTCTTTCTAGAAGCTTCCATTCTATTCGGTTCAGAATTTCCCAAGCAAAACTTTCATTAAATGCGATATAGGATTTTAGTGTTTGATAGTCCAAACCCGCCGTCTTTCTTCCTTCCTGTTTCCAGTCACTTTAGGTCTACCTCAGCACAAGTGGGGTCATCTAGGGGTCATGGGGTCGACTGGGACATAATGGCAACTTCCAGAAGATTTAATTACCTATTCCCAATTTTGCCTTTTGCTTTGGGAAACATAGGATTTCATCAAAACCAGATGAGTTGTACTATCAATTTGTAAATATTTCTTAAAAACTGACAATTTAGTTAATTTGAGACACGTGTACTTAAATTATTGTATATGGATCTGTGTCCCAATATAAGTCTTCAACGCTTTGATATTTACAACATTTTTTGCCTTACGTTTTTTGTCCCTTGTTTTTTAAAATGAATTTGGATTCATGGATGCTAAACTTAATTGGCAAACCTAATTATTATTCGTATTTCGTTGTTAACAAATACCTCTTTTTGATAAAAGCATGATTAAGCAGTGCAAGTTCTTCCGAGTTAGGAAAGAATGTTTCATATCTCCCTCCTTTTCAAAATTACATTAAGCTAGCTGAACATATTGCGGTTATCAACATAAAATATGTACGTTGACAGGTGTAATTATTTAGGTTTATGAGATCGGTATGTTATATCAAACAAAACACAGAATCTGAAGGGTTGACCCTTTCAATTTCAACCAAGTCAAGCTAGTATATATTATTACACCTCATGAATATTCATTAACATAATCATGCTATTTCATTGGCTGATTCCTATTACATGTGCTATTCCCCTAGGGAAATAGATGGGATTGTTTCCCAACAACCTCGTCCCCAGAGTCACAGTGAGGTGTAATAAAACAAATATTACATGGTTTATATAGGGAAAATAGGGCACACTATTTTCCCTCGGTACTGGCTACGGGCCTATCACCCCGAACCCGAAGGGTTTGGGGTGATATGCCCGTAGCCAGTACCGAGGGAAATTAGTGTACCCAATTTGCCCTCTAACCATGTAGTATTTGTATATTGTTCCCTGTAAGATAAAACACGCCCTTTTGATAGAGTACATGAAGTAAAACTAGAAAAGACCAATGTCATAATGCCATCTCGAGGACAACATCTATGTTAGCTAATAGATACGGTATTCTACCATAACTTGACACATCATCTCTGACAATGTGCAAAATATAAGAGGCGTAGTGGGATCATGTGTCAGCTTAGAAGTTACAGTGAACAGGATATAGATTTACTACTTTAAACAATGGTCACATTTGACGCTTGGTTCAATCACCGAATTCTGAGAATGATTATATATGGATAAAGAACCATGATTGAGACCTAGGATAAATAAAGGCCAAAGTGCTTCATGAAGTTAAAAGTAGTAAGATTTACAATTATTGACCGTTGAATTTGTTCAGAAGTTATCGTGTGGGAAATAATTTCGTACCTGGTGCAAAACTTTAAAAGGTAGCCTAATCTATAACTTCAACATATTTTCCAATGTTAAAAGAACTATGTGTGATATGAAACAATATTTAGACATTACTGAATACCCACCTCATACTAAAATCGTGTTGGTTTTGTGCAATTACTAAAAATACATCGTGATCCCCGGACCGCGGGTGTCGTCTGTCGTCGCGGTTTGTGAATGGGGCCAAAGGTCATATGAGGTCACGGAGGTCACATGAGGTCACCAACATGTCACCCTACTCCGCCCCTCCTTTCCACCAAGTTACATCATCGTAGCTCTTACGGAACTCATACGGCATGCAATATATTAAGGGTTAACATTTTTACCACACACAAACACGCAGATACACAGACACAGAGTAATCCCTATGTGCCTTCTGAAATTCTTGCAGACGACACAATAAAACCAGTAAAAGTATACTTTTATTATGCTAGCTCGGTACGATTACATTACAGAGTTAATACCTTTCCCACCTGGCATAAGCACATTGCTTTCCGATCAATAGTAATAATATGCAAATTCAAAGGCAACACACTGGCAATGTCCTTTCAAAATCTGTGCCAAAAGCATACCAGATGGAAGATGGATTAAGACTGTTGTCCTCGTACCTGGCTGGCACTAATTAGATTGTTTGCTAAAAATTCATGAGATAAAATTTAATAAGTACATAAGCGACAAAATGCAGATTGGGAAAGCTATAGGGCCCTTTCACGGATGGTAAATTATGTTGAATAGACTTTTGCTTGCCCTCCAGATCATCCAGGCATGCGAAGAATACAATACATGCACCTGGTTCACCTGAAAATTTCAAATATTTCTGCAGGTGATTCTTTTGTATTCTCTGCATGCTTGGGTTGTTCTGGAGGACAACTCTGGCTAAGTTAACCTATTGACCTCCCGTGAAAGCGCCCTATACTTTTATTATCCTTGGGATGTGACAAAAGTGTTTGCTATACATTTTAACACAATCGAACCCACCTGGTATATTGACATGTTTATAAATATTGCCCCCTAAAATACATGTTTCTCTTGATGTACTATTCTCTGATGATATGTCAGTCAATTAAATTTGAGTTCAGGCCATATTTGTCCCTCAAACTTGTTTACGCTAATATGGTAAATAATTACATGAACACCGCTACGGATTAATTTCGAACCAAATATGCCAATATTGTGTTTGAATATAGATATTTTTTAATACAGCAAGGTCATATCATAAATTTGAACAAATTAGCCTACATAATATGACTAGACACCTACAGATGGACAAGGATAATATGCAAAAGTGATCGCCATGTATATCTCATTTATCTCGCCGGTATTTTAGAGTTTTGGTTGAGTTCACGAATGTAATGTAAATGTTTGTCACTGGTTTATTATGTGACTCCAACCTTAAACAAAGCAGCCTGAACCATGACTCCAAAAATATGTGCAAAAATACAATTTTATTAAAAGTATAACATCTGTAATGCCGCTATCTTTAATATGTATAATTATGCAGTTTGTAATACGTTTTACCAATGGAAGAGTGCGTTATGTTGGTTATTCTTCCAATAACCACCGCATGAATATTCAAACGATCTAAATAATGTTTTGTATAGAGAGAGTGTGTGTGTGTGTGTGTTTGTGTGTGTGTGTTTGACATTCACTATCCTATGAAAGTCACATGAACATGGGCTCATGTAACAGTTAATAAAATATCTATATACTATCAAATAACATGATATAAACAAGTTTCAAATACTAGGGTTGGGCATAAATGGATATTTTTTTCTAATTTTCTTTCAAAACGAGTGGATTCTTAGGCCATTTTGGTTGCTAAAAACAAATCAGGAAAGCTTTTTGGCCTAAGATGAATTTTTAGGTAAAAAAAAAAAAAAAAAAAATAATATGTATAATTATGCAGTTTGTAATACGTTTTACCAATGGAAGAGTGCGTTATGTTGGTTATTCTTCCAATAACCACCGCATGAATATTCAAACGATCTAAATAATGTTTTGTATAGAGAGAGAGTGTGTGTGTGTGTGTTTGTGTGTGTGTGTTTGACATTCACTATCCTATGAAAGTCACATGAACATGGGCTCATGTAACAGTTAATAAAATATCTATATACTATCAAATAACATGATATAAACAAGTTTCAAATACATGTAAATAAACACATCCACTACAAAATATCCAACTTCTTTATAAGATTATGCTTTTCAAAATTATTATAATCCAATAGAAATTCATCAACTGGGATTGAATCGTCATATCCTTGAGCTCAATTTTATTTGTCACCTCTTTTGTTGCAAGAGTACAATACAAATGTATTGAAAGAGCAGTGATGATTTAAATAAGCATAAAATAAAGAGTGTGAACACATGTTTAAAAGCTTTTAAATAAAGAGCACGACATGCAAGTTAGGTTTTGCTCGAAGTATTTGCTTAATCAAAACAAAAATAATCAAATAAAAAAAAAAAAAAAAAAAAGTCATTTTACCAACCTAAAAATTCATCTTAGGCGAAAAAAGCTTCCCGGATTTGTTTTCAGCAACCAAAATGGCCTAAGAATCCACTCGTTTTGAAAAAAAGATCGTCACTTGCCCACCCCTACAAATACATGTAAATAAACACATCCACTACAAAATATCCAACTTCTTTATAAGATTATGCTTTTCAAAATTATTATAATCCAATAGAAATTCATCAACTGGGATTGAATCGTCATATCCTTGAGCTCAATTTTATTTGTCACCTCTTTTGTTGCAAGAGTACAATACAAATGTATTGAAAGAGCAGTGATGATTTAAATAAGCATAAAATAAAGAGTGTGAACACATGTTTAAAAGCTTTTAAATAAAGAGCACGACATGCAAGTTAGGTTTTGCTCGAAGTATTTGCTTAATCAAAACAAAAATAATCAAATGAAAACGTCTTGTCAAAATGTACCATGCGTTCACCAGTAGTCTTTTGTGCCCTGCGATTACAGCTAGACATCGGCGTCATACACTGTTAACCAGATTTTGACCTTCTGATTTGTATATTGGACTGAAGCATCTTGTAAAGCTGACATTGAGTGTGGTCTTCTTGGAAGATCTTTCACACTGTTGGTTTGATTGAACTTTTCTCTCGATGAGACAATCTTCGTGGCAACTTACGCCGAATCAGCGTCCAGCAACCACGTCAATCTTCCCCGAAGATGCTCTGCTAATTTTGGCATAAATCAATCCTTCTGTTACACTGCCATATTGGCTAGCCTAGTGAATTAAAAGCATGAATAGCCTTATTGGTCATTATACAGGATAATTCTCACTCCTTGATGCCGGCGTAATTGAAACAATTTACAGATTTAGACCCAAAATTACCATAACATTTACCCTTAAAGGGCATTTCAGATTCACAGCCCCGTCACCAAGACTTACCTAAAAAACGGTGAGATTTTAATATTATTTGAACCGTTGGCCTAAGTATAGTATGTATGCCTAATCTTATGAGCAAATTAGATCGAATCCGTAAGTAGCCATGTTGAAATAGGGTTAAGAGAACACGTTTAAGAAGGTAATTTTATAATAATCTCGCGTACCGATTTTTCAGACATCAAGGAGAATTCAGAAAAAGAGGAATCACATTGGTCAAATCAGAATAAGAAGTATCTGATTTAGTTGTGTTAACAAGAGTTTGTTTGATGCCCTGAATCTTGACACAATTTAAGAATTCAAAGAAGCTATTACCAACCACATGATCAGAGATATCAGAAGGGAGAGCTTTTGACATAGTTGCTTTTGGTGTACACAATATGTTAAATTTTTGGAAGAGGTGTTTAGAGTCAAATTTTTTCGAACAAGGTGCTAGAATCATGAATTGTAAGGCTTGTAAAAGTGCCTGGTCCATCTGGTATTTACGCATGATCATAGATTTATTATAACATTTTCATGGTATTTTTTTCATCATCATATCATATTTCATTTCCAATATTATATTCGGTATCATAAAAACACAAACAGATATATGCAATGACACCGAGGAGGTAAAAAAGGCCAAAAGGCCAGAAAAGGCCAAAAGGCCAGAAAAATGAACACCCACACCTTTAAAATTATTGCATTATAAAGAATGTCTATATTGAAAAATATAAATGTTACCTATCCAATACGTAAATTCTTAAACCACATGCCTAAGAATATTGTATTCATTATTTTATATACTTTTAAAATACTAAACCGATTTGGAGAGCTTGACGGCCAATGACGATAATTCCAAATGATTCGTCTCGACTTTCTTATAGCTTGATCAGAAAATGTCTTTTTACGTTTGGGAATACTCCTCAGCAAAGTAAATTTATCAATATTGAATAAAAAATTTAATCAACAAGGTAAACAATTTAATCTGAAGTGGAGTAAAACTTTAACTTAAGATGAGTAAACAATTTAATCCGAAATGGAGTAAAACTTTTAATCTAATCTCCTATAATAGGAGTACCATAGGATATTCTGTAAAATTTACAAACTTGTAATAAATTTTCTATTTGAAGGGCATCAATTTGACGTTAGCTAGTTCACGTAGTATGTGAACAATCATTACGTAGATGCAAAAATACGATTTCGTTATTTATTTATTTATTTATTTTTTTATTACATTTGGCACAAAGCATAGGCAAGAGCCCAATAGTACTAAAAATCACCATAAAATCAAAGGGACGATCAAACACCCAAACAAAGCAAAACAGACCAAAAAAAAAAAAAAAAAACAGACCAGAACAGAAAAAATGAGGACGGCACGCTCAGGAATTATCTGAGTAAGCCTTTAAAACATACTCTGCTTTAATATCTCATTTAAAGCCACTATCAGTAATTTTTTCCAAATTCAAAATGCCCATTTTCTCTCTCCAGCTGCATTCACCACCAAGAACCTTGAGATCATTTTCTTGCTGCCAGTGAGTACACCATAGTCAACTCATCAACAAAGTTCTATGGTGATAGATATTTCGTTACGCAGCAGCACATCAGTCAATAGCTATTTCAGGTCAACTCAAACTATATTAGAGAGAGGTGCTTCGTCAGATCATGTGGCGGTAGATTGTGGAGTTCCACAGGGCTCTGTTACTGGACCTATTGACTTGTTCCGTGCCCCACTACTGGATATCATTACTGCCCATGGTGTTCAATCTGTCGTTTAAGCCGATGACACCCAGCTCTACCCGACTTTCCACTCTCGTGATCGTGAAGCGACAATAAAGAAGATGCATTGAAGACTAGACATCATATCCTGGTGTAATTCCAACAATCTGATATTAAATGACAAGAAGACAGAGACATTGTTTTTTCGCTCTCATTTTAACAGATCAATGAGTAATCTCAGCCAATCATGATCATTAGCAATTCCGTAAGCTGAAGCACGGAACTTTGGTGTCATCTTGGACTCATCACTAAGAATGATCAATCATGTTTACAACTTATGCAAGGCTGTCTGGCTCAATAAGAAAAATTGGGCAGTTTCGACAGTACCTTATTAATGAAAAATGCACCATCAGATTGGTCCATGCCTTTGTTACATTAAGGTTGGATTTATGCAACCTCTTGCTCTATGACCTCCCAGAAAGAGAATTGACAAAGGTGAAGCAAGTTCAAAATGCAGCTACTTCTCAACGAGCACACATCACACCAGCTCTCTACCAACTGCATTGGCTTCCAATTAAATAGAGGACAGCATTTAAGATTCTGCTTCTCACATATAAGGCCATCCACGGCATATCACCTGCCTATATCTCTTAGCTTATCCAGCTGTATTCACCACCAAGAATCTTTAGATCATCTTCTTGCTGCCAGTGAGTACACCATAGTGAACTCATCAACACAGTTCTATGGTGATAGATATTTCGTTACGCAGCAGCACATCAGTCAATAGCTATTCCAAGTCACGTCTCAAGATATTACTTTTTACACAGCATTTCGCTCCTTAAGTATCTTCTTCATATTTTTCTTATGCAGTTCGATTATTAATACTCATATTGTGAACTTTTTTATTTCTCTTTCTTGCTCTATCGTTCTCCAATCCGGTTGCCTAGGATAGTTGTTTTCACCTGATTAGGTAGGGTAGAGGCATCTGATTCCAGGAAAGATCAAGACTTTACCGATGTCACTCTGTGGTACATACACACAGATCCTCACAGCTGACGATTCATGTGTATCACCACATGTTCTTAGTATGGGAAGCAACTGGGTTGTCTTTTCCTTCTTCTATCTCTTCGTCACAACATGTTTCAAATTTGTCTTATATTATTCACATATGTTATTCTTGATGTATATCATAGTTGTTTTCACATGAAAATTTTTATCGATAAAATTTGTATTTTTCGCTTGATAATGATTAAAGGTCTCTGTATTAGGCGCTATATCAAAATTGTTATTATTATAAAGGCCCGTGTAATCATATGCAAGTTAGTTCGCCCTGCAAATGATGAATTGTATTTTTACCATAGAATTGATTGTTTCGCATACATAACCCGATATTTTCAACAGCATGCAGCATAATTTCATTTCCGCAACTGAGCTTTGCTGGAATTTTGAGTCAAATAGAGTAGGCCCTACGGCGATTAAAAACTTTTACGCTTTAACAGAAATTAGTCTTTTGTTTAATCGACACTCGTTAGTGTCTAATGTATAAGACTTGATTATTTTTTGCTGTGTATATAATCATAAGCATTTATTTCTATTGTGTGATTTTGATTTTCTATATCAGTGTATGTTTAATTTTTAGTGCCACAACCCTTCATCATTAATCTGACATTATGCATACACTATTTTCACTGTTTATTAAGACGGGTACAATGATCTCACGCTATGCGTATAGTAGTACCCGCATCTCATCAAACTGCTTTTTGTGTCGTCTGGCTTGCAATCGCCTTATAGGGTTCATGCATTTACTTTTGTACTATCTCTCTCTCTGTCTGTGCATGTGTCTGTGTATGTATATGTAACGGCTGTCTGTGTCTGGTAAAACGTTAACCCTGGACTTGTTGGACGCAAGATGAATTCAAATTAATTCAATTGTATCAGATCAATTATGAATTTAAATCATAAAAAATAATCTACGAAAATATAGTGTAGGTCATGTTGCTCTACGCCAACAATTAAAAAATACAAAAAAGTTTTAACACTGAAACCTCCTATATGGAACCTTCACCGGTTCTTCAAGGAAGCACATGAGGTTTACCGAAGATCTTCGAGACCGAGTTCAGAATAACAACTCAATAACCTTGAAAATGTGAAGAACCGTTTGTGTAGGGACATTCAAGACATCTTCACTGTTAGAACAAAATTAATCAAATTGTTTAAAATTTTAAAACAGCCGCTGTTTACCCTGGCCATCGTTTAACCTTGTTTGAAATTAAACAACGTGTTCAAAAATTAAATACCTTGTTCAAGAAATTAAACAACTTGTTTAAAAGATCAAGCATCAGTCAAGTTTTTTAAACAAGTTGTTTAATTTGAGTTTTAAACTAGGTTAAACGATGATCAGGGTAAACAGCAGTTGATTAAACATAGGCAACCTGTTATAACAACAAACTGAACGATGCTGTTTAACTTTAAAAAACATCACTTAAAAATATCCTCTTTTTAAACGGAAAGCTGTTTAAACAATTTCTAACAGTAAAACAAAAAAAATTTGTAACCTTTTAACAGCAAATATACTTTGCCAAAAAGACTAGAAATGACCTTATTTCATAATGGTCAGTGGGTCAATGTCGTCGAACATGATATTAAAACACTTTCGTCTTTTACACCTTAAGCACAACAGAGTTATCAATAAATCCCCTTGTAATGTTACATTCTCAAAAACAGGAAAAACAGATACTGTTAAGGTGATACATGCGAGAGCTAACATGAAATAAAGGTAAAATTGGCATTTTTTCACTCTTTTTAAAAAATATTAGAAAAGTGAAATTTCATCTTTCAAACGTTTTTTATTTACCCTTAAAATCTGATTTTGCGTTACAATGGGCAAATTAGAATGCAAATTCAAACCGAATTTGTAATTTTTCCTATCCTTTTGACATGTATTTAATTTCTTATGTATGTTATTGTTTTTTTGAGATGTAATTTTTACTAATTTTTTGCAAAAAAACTAAAAAATCAATAAAATAACATTTTTAATTAATAATTTGGAGTGTTTATCGATTATTTACTTATTTTATAACAATTATTTCTTTAAAAAGGAATCATTTTACTAGAATTTTAAGCACCATAGCATTTTCAGATTTAAAATGGCTATTTCTACGCTTTTGGTGACTTTTTTGGACTTGTAGACTCAGAGCTGCATGAAATTTGGGCATGATATTGTTTTGGGTGATCATAGTTTCTAATCCAATTGTAAGATTTTTTCTAAATTTTGTTTCAGTTTTTGAAGAAGATATCCATTAACATTTTGGCGGGAAAATGAGCTTTTAATCATTTTTTGTGAGCTTTTTTATTAAACCTAAATTTCTTCTATTTTTAGAAACGCTCTAATTTTAAATTAAAAGGTGGTATATCCTAGTCTATAACAATTTCATGCATTTCTGATAATTGGAAGTTTAAAAAAACTGCGCGCAAAGTTATATGTTTCAAGGTGTTTCAAAATCCAATATGGCCGCCGTTACCATAGCAACGGTTTCCGCAGATTTATTTTTCAACCAAGTTTTTACCCACGTATCAATTTGACCAATTATGAATATGATAGGACACATATTTTAAAAAAAACCCTATCTCGTGCATGTATCACCTTAAGTTTGTAACCATTATCTAAAAATTAAATTACCTCTTATTTTGTTTGACTAAGATAAATTTGCCTCGAATTGTATAGTTTTAAGAGACAAAAATGTTTAGAATTCAATGCTTTTCCCATCTTTCGTCTCTCTTTATTCAATAGCTGTATTGTCGTATATTTCTGGAATCGGGTGTAGTAATCGCATATTCTCCTACAGCAACGGGCTGATTATAGCATAATCTGATTTGATTTTTGTTCAACACAAATGAATTTATTTTGGTCAGCCAATAATGGCACGATGCAGTGTCATTCATTATTGCAGCACAGTGTTAATAAACAATGTATATGTTTGTATTGAAAATAACAGTTAAATAATGACGAGAGAGATAGAGATAGCTAAAGATAAAATTTCATTTAAGTTATAGTATCTGAGTTTGCCAAAGTAAAGCTTTAAAAATCTAAGTCAGCTTTCACGGATGAAACCACCAGACAAAAACGGAATTCAGCAGATTTAACGTTGGCATAAAAAATGTCTATTTTTTAGAAAGATCATCGGAAAACATCCAGGGAATGAATAGATGTTATCAAACATACAGAACAGACAAATGATCTGCGATTCTGAGAATCATCAGATACTGCTACAGTGATTCCGGATTCTCATCTGTGGGTGTCAAATCTGTAAGCACAGGCAAATCTCTCAGGAGGATAACGTCGTGCTTAACTACAATCCTCTCAGCACAAACAAAAACTATTTCAAATTGAACTTCAGAACTTCCATATCTCCCTTAAGTAAGACGGGGCTTACTGCATATCCTGATTACGTCCCATTTTAGTAAGATAAGGCAGAAAAGTGCGAATTGATTTTTAGAACATGTTACTTAAGGTGCAAAGTAAATCCTGTTGTTTAAGGTGTAAAGTAAATCCTGACGTTCATTAAAAGGTTAGAACAATCAATATTAAGATTTGACGGATAATGCAATTAGACAAAGCTAACTTAATAATGAAAAATAGCGATAGATGAATTGGTAGGTATCTGATTAATAAAATATACTACATATTCAAATGTGTAAGTTTTCTGTCAAATTTGAAATAGGAAGTTTAATTTTTCAGAAAGGTTGTCATGATATTGGAGACTTTAATCAATCTATGTCAGAAAGTTCTCATATTCTATGAAAGCTTAAAGGCACAGTCGTGTCTATTATATCAGTCAGACTCCTCTCTCAGTAGGTAATATCCTTGCGTTGAAGTGATTTCATTTGCATTCTACTGTTACCGTTGAAAGACTAGGTGATTGAATCATGGGGAAGATAAAAAGATAATTATAGAGCAACTCGTCGTGTGGGTGCAAGAAGGTCGGAAGTGCAATAGCTGCCATGTGATATATCTGTGTGCTGCCTCTTATTAGGATACCTGTCAATTCATTTTTCCCTGAGTCAGTGGCTCTTGAAATGGTCCTCCAGGCGACTGTGTCGCCTAAAGAACCATTTCAAGAGCCACTGACCAAAGGCAGGGCATAATAGTATGTTTGATTGGAATTTTTGACAAATGGCAGCTATTGCACTTAAGACCTCCTTGTACTCACACGATGAACTAGAATGACAGACGAGGAATCCTTTGACATTATTTTCTAAGACAGTTTAGAGAAAGAAATGTCCGGACACGCTCCATGAGAATTCCTAATACGTGAAATCAATCATTGTTAGGTCATAAAGCTACACAATGTAATTTTGTGATATCATATAGCGGAGTCCCTTTACATTTACGGTGTTTCAGATAGTAATTAAACCGTGTGCGCTTGACGTATCAAAGTATCTTCAAATCCAGCATTTTCTACTGAGATTGACAAGATAGTCTCAGATAACACCAATCCACAGAGAATATTTTAAGTATTTCAAAGATACGTTTCTGCCAACCATGTGGTCTTTATAAAGATCATTATGGGTAGATATGCGCATTGAATTCCTTACAATGGATTAAAATCAGATGTTTGTATAATTGTAAAAGATTCAGGGAATGATCCTATGAACAAACTTAACAAAAATATTGTGTTACGGTCTAAAACATAAAGAATTTAGAGTTTTGTTATTTCGGACCTTAGTTAAATAGTGAAAGACTGACATAAATGCAAATGCATTTGGATTTACTTAATAAAATGAGGTGATATGTCGTTTTTTATTAAAAACACTAGCAATTTAGAAAATTACATAAAATACATAGATTCAGTATTTTTAGAGCATCTTTCTTAAAGTGTGAGTCACGTATTGCACCACTGAGTGTACACTTTATTCATATTTTTAACACTTAAATCCCTAATTTTACACTAAATTTTGAAAGGTAAAAGATTGAAATGGACTCTTCTGGAGTGCCTACAGTGATCACACTAAAAGCGTTAAATTTATCTCTCCTGCAAAGTGAGAATTGATTGCAATTCAATTTCAAACAAGTGTAATTCAGTCTGAAAATAGTTAAATTTATTTATATATTTATTTATCGATTTATTGATTTTGTCCTATGATAACCCTTTCAATGGTGATATACTGATTTCCAAGGAAGCCCTACAATTACAATTTACAAAATATAAAATACGTTAAACATGTAATTAATCATTTGCTTAACAAATAATTAATCATTTACATAACAATATAATAAACGTGATATTACGAATATTGCAAATCAAATACATAAAACAAATTTTACAAATGAAGTGTTCTTAAACTGAGTCTGGCTCAAAGTCTCATAATTACATCAAATATCAAGGAGGCCATTTTAGATTTTTCAGCAGGGACTTAAAAGGTCTTGTACTTAGAAAGTAACTTCGAAAGGGCTAGAGAAAATATGTTTCCCTTACTCAGTTGTGCATGTTAATTTGAAATTTTAAAATTACGGGATACTAAGGAAAAGAGACCCGGGTGCAATGACCGTCAGAGGCTAAGTACCTATCTGATTGGTTAATATAAGTGGGAAAAAAGCTCAAATTAATATGTCTGATTCATATCTGACACCGTTAACAAACCACTTATCAATTCGCCATAATAAAACATTATACATAAAGCACGATCTTATTCCTAATTCAATTCATTAATGCGGTTTAACGAATGTATCTATTGCTTCTGTATAATGTAGTACGAAGCCATATCATCTGTACAAATATGATCAGGTTTTAAACACCGCGCAGATTTGAACAACACCGTATTATAATAATTATGTTACCGATTTTATGAGCAATAATACGAATACGAAAGGTTTGAGAATAACTTTGAGACTTAATAGTGGGCGATTGACGTACTTTACGATATTTGGTTAAGTCAAAATGATAGCAGTTATATTTAGTTATAGTTATATAAAGTTCATGAAAATATATAACGTTAAGTGCGTGGGGTATATTTAAATCCCAATATTAAACAAAATTGACAAAATTTGGTGCCAGACAGCAAATGTAACATCGCAAAAGAATAAAGATAATATACAATTGAAAATGGCAAAATTCTGATGATGAAAATGAGACAATGGTATGCGTTTGTTTCAATTTGCTAGATATTAGAAGTGTTTTAAGTAAAGATGAATTTGCATATGTGTCACTATTTTTGTTTTTACGTATGTACAAGCATAAACAAACATAAAGTATGTATAAGTGTGAAATAATCAGATACGTTTAAATAATGGTCATTAATCAGCCTTTTTTAATTGCCTGATCACCAGGAAAATCTGCCTCAAAACCGTGAATTTTCCCCCACTGACAAGTAAACCTATCACAATCAATGTTACTTATTATACATACCTTCCATGCTCTCCGTTTACAAATAGACGTGTGAAATAGTCACGTGTGACCTAATGTGCAAAACATCAGCTATGTATCCATTTCTGTACCTACAGTGACGCGTGTTTATATCAACAAACCGGTCGTGCATGTGAGTGTAAATTAACCTGTGGATTTATTATTTACCTGGGATTATGAATATATAGCGCCCTCTCCTAATTAGAAAAAAAAAAAAAAAAAAAACTTTGAGACTTAATAGTGGGCGATTGACGTACTTTACGATATTTGGTTAAGTCAAAATGATAGCAGTTATATTTAGTTATAGTTATATAAAGTTCATGAAAATATATAACGTTAAGTGCGTGGGGTGTATTTAAATCCCAATATTAAACAAAATTGACAAAATTTGGTGCCAGACAGCAAATGTAACATCGCAAAAGAATAAAGATAATATACAATTGAAAATGGCAAAATTCTGATGATGAAAATGAGACAATGGTATGCGTTTGTTTCAATTTGCTAGATATTAGAAGTGTTTTAAGTAAAGATGAATTTGCATATGTGTCACTATTTTTGTTTTTACGTATGTACAAGCATAAACAAACATAAAGTATGTATAAGTGTGAAATAATCAGATACGTTTAAATAAAGGTCATTAATTTAAACACACGTTTTTGCAAGCATGCTTAAAGCAAATGCAACGGTAACACACAGTAGCGTAACAGGCGGGAGGGGGGAGCAGGGGGAAGGGAGAGACCTTTGACTGGGAAAACAAGCTTGAAAATCATGCAAAATCAGCCTTTTTTAATTGCCTGATCACCAGGAAAATCTGCCTCAAAACCGTGAATTTTCCCCCACTGACAAGTAACACACGCTAAACCTATCACAATCAATGTTACTTATTATACATACCTTCCATGCTCTCCGTTTACAAATAGACGTGTGAAATAGTCACGTGTGACCTAATGTGCAAAACATCAGCTATGTATCCATTTCTGTACCTACAGTGACGCGTGTTTATATCAACAAACCGGTCGTGCATGTGAGTGTAAATTAACCTGTGGATTTATTATTTACCTGGGATTATGAATATATAGCGCCCTCTCCTAATTAGGTGACTGCATTGATCATAATGGACGAAAACCACTGTCGATCACTTTACGATAACCTTTACGTTTGCCTGTTTTGTTTGTTGTTGTTTTTGTTTGTGTGTTTGCTTGTTTTTAAGGTGGTAGTCTGATCGTTTTAAGTAATATAAGAATGAAGGTTTTTTCACTTCTTACTTTTTGGGTGGTAGTTATATACAAAATGATTATTCAACTAGAAATGGTTTGCGAGGTTGAAACTACATGGGCATGTAGGTGTAACAGATCCTATACACATGCTTGTATGGACGGGCTGGTTAGAAATGTACAAATCCGTTTCCATCCTTGAACATAAAATACACCCACTATAGTGCCCGATTTGCTGCTGTTATGTTGTCCTCGTGACTGCGTAGAAATTCGCTACCAAAGCCAATCTAGGTCACAGAAGCTAAATACATGACCCATAACATCGCATAAGTAAAAAGTCGTTGCACGGTTAAAGATGTGGGTTTCCACTCAAAAGTGTTTTATAACAATTAGATCAAGTCATTTTGGACTGTTATAGATGAACCCAGATACCTCTGATTTTCTTTTTTAAGGGATATCGTTTTTCTATGGCAATTGACCACTGGCCTGTCCTAATTTGCTACATCCCATGATGTCCAAAGCGTTTGTTATTCTTATGGCAGCCGCCCTAACGTGCTAATTGTGCATTTTCAGCATGTGCAGATTGCTATAATACATCACACCAAGAACGCGGAGATATAATGCTTTTTAACGCCGAGCGGGTGGTCGAGCGCAACAGAGTGTCACACCGCTTGACGCATCCTTGCGGAAAACCATACGGCTATTTCTACAAAAGACCCAACACAACAAATGTCATTGAAGCTCTTTAGCTTCGTGGGTTTCACAGCCGAACTAGCAGTACCGGCTGAACGATAGCCACCAAGCATAAATCATCAGTAAACGCGCTGAAGTAATTTGGTGAGAAGGTCACACATTGTAACGGTGTAAGGCAAGGTTTTGCTTTGTATCTGCAAATATATATTTCAGGTTGATGCAGGGAAGGTAATCTCCTAATTCAAATTACTCATTATTCGAGCTGAAATCATTTGCAACATTTCTTGAATTTATTATCAATAAGGCCTTTTCGCAATGCCAATGCTTTGCCTGTGATTTCATGATAAAAAGGGCATTCTGTACTTCAATCACAAGCAAGCGCTTGCCTAAAACACATACCAATAACCCAAACATATGTTACAATTATACACCCATGCATATAGCAACACATACGCCCCCTCTCCCACACACGAGCCTACAATTTATATCCGTAGACAATAAAATTATTCGCAAAGTTGCCGAATTTTACCCACACATCTTGCAGTTACTGTCCATTTTCCCTATTCACTGTGCACACAGTGCATTCAATAGGCCTATGACCTGTAGGGTAAAATGCTAACTCTATGGCAAAAATCACCAGTGATTGCTGGGCAGATTCAAGAGGGCGCCATGGACAAACCGTTATACCTATACTCTTCGTAGAAGCTGACAACCAAGATAATCTTATTCTCTACATGGTGATGTAATTTGGTTGACATACGGTACTGAAAAAGATCCGAAACGACCATTTCTAACAAGGCTTCAAAAAAAAAAAAAAAAAAAAAAATTATTCGCAAAGTTGCCGAATTTTACCCACACATCTTGCAGTTACTGTCCATTTTCCCTATTCACTGTGCACACAGTGCATTCAATAGGCCTATGACCTGTCGTGTGTACTCTGTGCTTAACGCATAAGACATGAGAAAATTCACGTCGTTGCGAGAAAAGTGCTCAAGGGATTTTCTTCGTAGAAGCTCTAATTGTAGAATATATTATCATCAATAACATATGTGAATTTTATTATTATAGAACATTCAGAAAAATCCGAAAATGGTTAATTTATAAAGAGTGGTAGGGTAAAATGCTAACTCTATGGCAAAAATCACCAGTGATTGCTGGGCAGATTCAAGAGGGCGCCATGGACAAACCGTTATACCTATACTCTTCGTAGAAGCTGACAACCAAGATAATCTTATTCTCTACATGGTGATGTAATTTGGTTGACATACGGTACTGAAAAAGATCCGAAACGACCATTTCTAACAAGGCTTCCAACATGTGTAAAAACAGGCCTACTCGCCAATGTTCATGCACAAAGTGTGTGGGTAATCGCTCATCCATAGCATGTCATTGATCAGTGATTGGATGGTGCCCTGTGAAGTGGGAATCATTTACATACGATCAAACTTATGAATGGATTCATGTCACAAGGATTTGGTTGGGTGAGCAAAAGGTCGAGGCCCGTTTGCAGTGGACACTAACTGCACTATGACCCAATCAATGTTATATTGGTTTCTAATGAATCTATTTATTTATGATTATTTTTACAAGCACATGCCGGTAAGGGTAAATTCACCTTATAGTGTGAAGTTCAATTCACCTCTGAATTGCTTATGGGGACAGGTTGGTTGAAAGTACTGTTGAACTATACAATAAAAATTTAACGTGGAATAGAAACATCTAAAGAATGTAATTACGCTAACAGCTGGCATCAGCCAATCCTTTAGATGACCTAGTGTGGGCCCGTAAACGCACATTGTACCAATACAAACATGTTATGTAGCGTTACAGGCTTGATAGGTATTCCAAAATACTGGATGCTATGTAGTCTTATGATAGGCGTAACTTGATTCTTGAGATATTCATGATCGATGTCTTAATTATCGGTCGCAAAGCGATCAAATATTACTTTTGCTCTGTGATGCTAGTAATGGGTTTGCGCAACTTAGGGTTACTTTGGCCAACAAAAGTGGTAAGTGTAAATTATTATCATTGTCAGCTATGGCCGACCCTATTCATTTTAGAAGTTTTATTAAATACGGTTTAACCGGCGGCTGAAGTCAGCTTGTAGCGAAAATAAATGAATGTGCAAAAAGAAAACAATGTAATTTTTGGTTTGTTTGCGACACTATTGGGAAGAAATAACATAAGCCCCCTTAGAATAGCTGAAACGTTTAAATGATAAACTGAATAGTGCTATCTATTGTTACCAAAAGCAAAGCAGGTTATTTTGCAAAAGCAGTTGCAAAGAGAATAAACAGTAATTAGATAATTGTCCCTTGGCCATTGGCAATGTGTGGTAATCTGGACACAGTTTTGTACTTGTTGAAGTTTCAAGTAACTGTTTGGATTAGACCAACTTGTTAATACACAACGGGGTAATGTAGAAGATATAAGATATTGATAACATTAAAATCGTTGTGAAATTGATCAAAAATTGGACATTGTCAGAGACTGTTTGAATATAAACGCGACAAAAATACAATCATTTCTTTTAATTATCAATTTGGTACTAAAGTGAATGCATTGATATGAAAAAAGACACTCCAAAGCATATGCCATATGACGGCCACAGTTACCGCAATTATGAACATCCCCCTGCTTACATAGCTTGGACATATTCTAGTTTAGAATATTCTTTAGAATATTCTTCTGAGTTTAAACAAAGATGGGAAAAATGAAAAGAGTTAGAGAAGATCCCACACAAAAAATATTCCCGGGAAAATATGTATTTTAAATGAAATTTAAAATTGATACCCCATACCCTGTTCCAAATTGCACGGTCTATACCTTTGCTTGTGATTATGTAATTAAAAGATATGTCGCTGAATAAATCCCCCCCCCACCATAACACAGGCCACATGCACACACACATTCATTTTCATAGCCTTCGTCCTTTGATAAAGAGGTGTGCTTTATCGTTTACGATCGCAACGTTTATGAATATTTCCTTTCTGCAAGTATATCAATAATGACAAATTTATGGCAACTTTGAGAGATTTTCCAATTCAAAATTTTGCAACATTTTTTTTATACATATTATATTGTATTTTCACAAAATCTATCGATTTCTTGACAACTGTTTTCAATGGAACCGCCTGTCGGCTGTTTAGAGGTCGGAATAAATGTCGTGCACATGGTAATACTTGACTTCCTGTCTGTTCTACATTACATAATGAATTGGCGGCATAAAGAAAAATAGTCTGGATTTATGATATTCTTGTAATTTTTGCAGCCTGCAGTTTAAGCTTGTTGTTATTACAACTTTATGGGCTCACGAATTTTAATGCACTAGCGAGAGATGATTTCTAATCAGTCGGCAAAATCAGCAATTTAAACAAATGCATTGGCATAGCCAGGACTTGCAAGGGGCTAACTTGTACAATTTGCAAACACATAAAAAATAAAAAACTTAAAAAAAGCAAAAAATAAAAAAAATCTGAATATTTATTAAATATTCCCTGGAGATGGATTTTTTTTTCAACGCTTACGTGCGCTGGCCTCTACATGGAAATATTACTAAACACCCATTCTTGTCTACTGGAGAATAATTAAATGTTCCAAAATTTCCAAAACAAATCTAAATAGTATAGGAAATATAATGTTCTAATTTGCAATCCGCTAGGGAAAGACGATGCGAAACCTTCCCTGAGCCTAACACCTATAGATGATATCTATCGCTCCTCGACCAACCCTGGCTCGATAGCTTAGTTGGCAAGGGCGCCGTGCTAGTAATACGACGTTGTCTCGGTTCGAGTCCGGCCCAGCGCACATGGTTTTTTTTCAACACTTAATGCGCCTGGATATCTCAGGGAAATATTAATATTAATATTGAATGGCTTTGAGTTTATATGATACAAGAATATAATGCAACGAGCTAGAAAAATATTGCACGAGTCGAAGACAAGTACAATTTTTTTCTAGCGCAGTGCAATATATCTTGCTCATACGAAAAAAGACATCAATATTAGTATTATATTTCAATATCAGGCTGAATTCAAGTCAAAACTTGCGTGGACAGTTTTGTAGTCCAGTGTCTACCAGTCAGTCAAAAATGCCCGGATTGCGTACAATATTCAAAATATTATTGTATTACATCCGGGGGACTTTTACCGTAACCCTGTAAAATAACAAAGAGTCTTTGCACCACCGGAAGCCTGATTAAATAATAATATACATATTCAATCATGTCAATAGCATTGTCTTTTAGCGACATATACGATTTTGTGCCAGACGCGTAGACCTGAATTAAAAACGCAGTACGCCTGTGAAAATGTGCAAAAATTAGGTAATCTAATCAGTTTGTTCGATATTATGACTAAGGTCATCATGTCATCATTTGTATTCATGAATAACTCGAAAAATAAAACAGACAATCTCGGCCAGTTTACCCTAGATGTGACGAAAAACACACTTTGTGCGTGTGGTGATAAACGGTAATGGCTAAAGTCTGCAGCAGTCAGCCGTTTCAATAGTCCGGCCCGACTGCCGGACCCGGAAATGTTGCCGTAGCCGGCATATATTGCCAGTTCCGGCAAACATGAAAAACAAGCATCCCTGCAGAATTCGGAAACCCTTGAACGATTTTATTTGATGGGGACGTTATATTTTAACAGGGGGGAGGTCAATTTTACCCATGATAAAAGTATGTTATGTGCCTAAATTTCACACAGGACTTATAATTCATTTTCACCTTGGTGTTGGGTTAAATTTGAAAATGGGTTAAATTTCTTCATTTTTTCGTTTGTTTATTGAAAATTTTTAGGTTTGTTAAATCGTTTTTTTTTATATCACAAAATTATAGATTTTATTCATATCTAAACATTATTCGAAGATAATACTTTGTTTTGCACTCATTTCTTTACTCTAAAATAGCATTATTAGATCTACTTACAACTTAAATTACCGCGCCAGCAATGCATTGTGGGATGGAAACAACAGTGCATACCCGGAACAAATTGACGGTTACGGCCAACATTGCCGGATCCTGGCAAGTCGGCCGAACTGTTCATGTTACAGTATGTAGTTTATTTTGTAGCAAAGATCAGTGCAATGAACAGCGGCTGATTTCAGTTTATCAAGGCCAATAGTGGGTTCTGAGTAGGGGAATGAGATATCCTTCCGAGGATGGGAGTTGGGGTACTTTTCTACCTTCCTAACCTTTCTTACCAGAGTCTTCCTTTTTGCCTTTCAGGCCTTTCATATTCTTTGTTATTTAAGCCATATTTTAAAAAGAAAAACGGTGTTGTGGGATTTCGGTTGTCATGCAGTGAGTAGTTAATAGCGATCAGCAGATCAAATTCGTCAAATTTAGTTCAAATATTTTGTATTTTTATTGGTTTTTGGTTTTTTTCAAAATGTTTTAAATGAAATTATACAAAAATTTAAAATTTAGGAAGTTGTATTTGTTTTTTATGGATTTTCTACAAGTTTAAAAAGCATAACTATTAGAGTATTGGAATTCGTCATGTCATTAATAACTTCGAAATAGTTGTAAAAACAATAAATTCGAATGGTTAGTACCATAGATAATATTACCTTTACTGACAAATATGTTAGGATAGGAATTTTAGATATAAAGATCGTAAGAGCCTCTTTGTTTGGTTACCCCTTCGAAAAAAAGCAAAGTACAATGCCAAAGTGTAGGACATTGTATCTGCCCTGTCAATGAAGGCCCTCACTGGTAAAGAGTTAATGTGTCCTCAACGTGCGCAAATATCGAATGCATCAGATCGTACGACGGGAATCGCTTAGAGTAATTTACCCCTGCAAATTCACTGAGATTTCATTTTTAATTCAAAGTAGACTTATCGTAATAATGTTGCTTTTAGCATGGTTTCATTATTTTAAAAAGCTGATATTATAAGTTAAATTACATCATTATTCGTAAAATCATATCGCATTTTGAAAAATTAAACTTCATGCTTCAATATGTCTGGGGAAAGGCCAATTTAACCGTAAAGCAAGACTATATGAGCGATATTATATGTGAGTGTATAGAAAACGAGAGAAAGCGAGGTAGGGGAGCAAGCGAGTTAGGGGAGAAAGAGAGAGAAAAGCAACAGAGAAAGAGAGAAAAGGGTTGCGAAGGAGGATTGCATAAGAAGGAGAATTTTGTTTATATTTTAATCACCGTAAGCGAAAGATTTTCTTGTTGCTGACATAATAAATAAACACCAGCCATTAGTTTGCAAGAGGTGGCATAGCTCTCAAACCCCGTATACACGTTCCTAAGTTACGACTCATATTTAAGAATTTAATCGATGAATTAAGTCCATTTAATAAATATTGCATAGCCAAAAGATTAGCAGTTTTCACTGATTAGACCACCCTATTAAAATATGGTTGAAATAAATAAATAAATAAATAAATAAATAAATAATAAATAAATAAATAAGAGTGTTTGACTTTGAACAACATTCGATATGATTAAAACTAATATAAAAAGAAAAAAAATCAGTACAGCCACCAAGTTTTCTGTAGCGGGTGCAAACTACAACTTAAAAGTAAGTTTTTGATTCGGTATCAAATATACGAATTCTACTTAAATTGTGAAGCAAGCGAATAAACGCATAAGTAATTGTAGTTACAAGTGAAATATGCAAAAGTAATACCATTAATTGCATCACATGCGGAGTATAATACCCGCATTCAATTTGGAAATTAGTGATGCTGCACTGTGTATGACAAAATAATTAAGCTCCTTAACCCTTTCGGGTCCGAATTAATATTAGAGTTTCATTTTGTCACCTAAAGCCATACCTGATCTCTCAACATAGCAATTACGATGCATCGTCTATGTCAAAACTCCTTGTTGCTTAATGTAGTAAACGACATTATATAAGGTTCAAAATAATACCCAACTCCATCGTATGAAATGTTCCATATTTGATATACAAAAATATAATCGGAATGTGTTTTTTAGTATATCTTTATTTGCTAAAAACGCTCGGGCGTTCTATGGAACCCAAATGATAAAGATTCTTTTATTTCCACTGCAATCATGACATTCAGAAAAAAATGGTTTAATATGAAAGGACCTGGCAGGATAAGCAGAGAGAAGCGCCCTCAATAGTTGTAACTATTGTTTGAGAGCACGTGTGGCGCAACGGATAAGCGCAGGACTCATGATCCTAAGTTCGTGAGTTCGAGCCCCGCTGAAGTAAAACGTGTTTGTGTCCCTGTGCAAGATACTTAGTCTCAATTGCCTCGTTCACCCAAGCAAAATATGGGGAGCTGTTATGGGGATATTACAATCTAAGTGCTGATAGAGTTGTGCGCCTAGCCAGCAGTCACCTAGATGAAGCGAAATGATTGTGACGATTTCCTGATGGCAGCGGTAATAATAATTGGCAATCGCGCTTTGAGCACCCCGTAGGGTGGATATGTGCGCGTAATAAATCGACATTATTATTATTATTATTAACTAGACTTATGAATTGTCATTTTGCGATATTGCGTGTACATAAGACTCGGTTTTCATGAGGTATTCATGCTTTCCTCTAAAATTGCAATAACAAGCTAAAAACATGAACAAACTCCAAATTGGAAGGGGGCTTGAGTTCTAAGTAGCAAACCCACAACTATAAATAATTGACACTACTTCAAAATCTCACTTCAAATTTATATTTATGATATTATGCAACAGGTTTTCATTAATGATCAGAGTTACTATAGCAGATGTGGTCTTTTGGCTATGGTTCACAGCTCAGGGAAAATCTGTTGGACAATTACATAATCCTAAGTCTTGTGCAAATTTTTTGTTCTGATACATACCAGTGAGTTCGGGTTACACGTACTTTGTTCTGGTCATTAAGCAAAAAACTATTATGCTTTTGGATAATATTTTTTATGCCCTTCTTTTCTATTTTATGCACCCTCGGGGACAATTTGTTTTAAAATGAACACTTTCCCCCCCATTACGGAAAGGCCACTTACAGGGTAAATATATTTTATTCAATACACGCCAGCATATAAGTCTCTTTCCGATCTTGGGGGGGGGGGGAGGGGGGGTGTATAATAAAAAATCGAGTTCCAATTGAAACCTCACTTAAAATTAAAAGGTCATTTTCTCAAAATATGAACAATTTGTGTGTTTTTGTTTCCGTGTATTTCAAAGTTCGAATGAGAAAACTTCACATTTAAAATTATAATGATTTGTGAAAAGCGATACCAGATAACGCAATTTCAAACTTGGGCGCCTCTCCCTTTTCCTGCCAGGTCCTTTCAAAATAAGTCATTCTTATTTGGCATCCCATTAAAGACCAAGACTGGGGTTTTGCTTTTTTCAATTAAAGAGATCAATTATTTTAGTCGATTACACCAAATCAATTTTTTTTCTAGCTTTTATGCATGGCAGATGTGTTTTGATTACTGTTTTGCAACTTAGCAAAAATCAATACACAGATTACATTCACAAAAGGAATCGAGAAGCTTTAATAGTCAACATACTAAGTTCAATGATAAATACTTCGTTTTCATATATGATAAACAAAATTACAAATATTTATTGTCCGGTTTCAATGAAATAGAGCTTTGATTGATTACAAAATTGGTATCTGTTAAAATCATACAGAAGGCTATAAATTGCATCTGAATAAACACTCCAAATCCAAAGAAATGGTGTAAAAATGATTGCACTCTCTTTGTGCGTTTAATTAATTACACTTTCCCCGGACTTTGGTCAGATTCGCTTAATCGTTTCATTTTTTAGCGCAGTGAACTGAAGCATTACTAAAGCTGGCGAGACAAAGGCAATTCAGGCCGGAACCTGCCCTTGATATCTAGCATTATTCTCACCTCTAGGCTGTTTTCAAACTATAACCATATCGGTTGGTCTGCCCACACAATTGTGCTGGCCAGGAGGTCACTACAGGCAATCTTTACTGCTAAAGTCTTGGTGTGCGAGGCCCATGAATGCCTAGCCACGGTTCCAGTAAAAGGGTTTGAAAGCAATACAATTTGAATTTTGAAGGGGGTCAAATTATCAAAGTTTATACTTTGGCATTTCATGATACTTCAACACGCATACAACCCCCTCCTCCAAATTAAAATGAGGTTGCTGTACGGCCATATTCTCTCTAACAAACAACAGTATGTCGAATGTTATACTTTACTTTTTAAAGAGACATTGCACATTTGAAAATAGCGCGCCCTCAAGATTTTTCAAAATCGATATTTTGCATGGTTTAAAGCTATTTATATACAAAACCCTCACCTGAAATTGATTAAACCAAATCACCGTCCCTTATGGGAAAGAGAACGATTTTATAATTACTGTCGCCGGCGACATTAATTCACAACGACAAATGGCGTTTAACACCAAAAACGCAGCCCGTATGCATGTTTTCCCACGTCAATGTACCCGTGTTTGACCGGTCTGTGAGCTTTTGTGGTTTTAATACGCAGTGAGTACGAGTCTAATGATATTCATGTATAGACACATTTGTTGATTACCATTATGGAAAACTTAAAGAGTTCATCTACAAATTACCTTGATTGTCTTATACCTCTTATTACCGCCCTATCTTTTGTGACTATGTTTACTTTTATGTTTAAATTTATCTCTGTTCTTCCATGCCTAGACTATCATTTGAAGAGCAAATTGAAGAAATTTCATATTTTGTGAAATGTGCCATGCCGCTGTTAAGCCGAAACGCACGGAGATCCCATTTCCACCACTATGTAACTGTTTTTGCATCTTTGAAATTTCCTTAAACTATCCCTTTTTGATTGCAAATCTGTTTCAATGTGAATACCTTATGTTAGCAAATTCGATTTGTGTTCCGCATTAAACTGGAGCTTCTCTCGATTGAAAAAAAAAACAAATAAAATGAAACAAAGTATTGAAAGCCTGGTCCTTTTTCTTTAACGGATGCTCAAAACTACTATTATGTTTGAGAATTATACTGTAAAACAGATCGTTTCGATCTACCATTTGTTAGTCAGGCTTTATGTCAAAACACGCAATATCCTTTCCTTCTAGAATATATACCATTTAGGGTTATTATATTTTTTCAAATTAAAACTCGTCAAGATTTTTGCTTTCCCAACGTGTGGTTTCATTTGTTTCAAGAAAAATAACCTAGTAAAAACACTCCCAAACAAAAACCAACACAAGAAAAAAACATAAAAACAACACCAAACAAACAAACCAAAAACAAAACGAAACAAAACTTAAGCTGTTAAAAGTGCAATCAGAATGCATCGTTCTTATTGGAACGACTACGGAATGCAGAGATACGCGCTCGTACTGGAAATGGTTCCCTCTTTTTGCTTGAACGCACCGAAATTAAGCTAAACTATGTTTTTCTTAATTTGATTAATAATTATTTACTGCTGATATAGCCGACACTCATTGGCAGTTATTAGATTTTAGTCCAAAGGCCAAATTGTTGTTATTATCTTATTTGGAAATATTGTTATAACCCTTTTCATATCGTGATAGGAAGAATATAAAAAATCCAGCATCATTCGGCTGTCGCTGAACACATGGTTCTAACGTAGAGCGTAAAAGCTCCAGTTTTCCATACGATACAAACCTAAGATATTGCCCTTTTAAGTGCTTTCAAAATAGTGGAACTGGCCATGATTTGTATACTTGTTATTTGGTTTGCAAAACACAGCTTAAGCTCTTAATATTTTATCAGAACGTGAATAATATGATAGTTCATATATTTGAAGAAAATGTGCCCCTAGCCCAGCCTTTTATTCAAATATATTTACAACAAAATTAACCCATGGCAATCTTGAACGATTTTTTTTATATTGGTATATGATGTAAATAACCAATCAGAGGTTGGGTAGAAAAAGCTTCTAAGGTACTATTTTGATATTGGTTACACAGACGAACTTATCCAGCTCTAACAGTATAAGCCAATCAGGATACGTGAGAAAGGGTGTTTAGAACCTTATTTGGTTAACCACTACGCTGGTTTTTCGGTGGGGAAGGGCGAACATATAAAGCGCAATAGCTTTTGCTTTTTACGGATCGTTAACGGCCTTTACGGTAACTGCTTTTAAACATGTTTAGATGAAAAAACATATCCAGGTGCATGAAATTATAAATACAGACGTCCAACAGAGGTGTCGCACTATTCAATCCACACTCTGCAACAGGCGCTAAAACCCCGTTTTTGATTGTAATTAAGACCGCATAATTCTCAATTATACACAGGGAATATGCCACTGAATTTTTAATATGGCGCCCTAACGCTTTCCCGCATACACTCGCGCAAAAACCATGCAATTATATTCCAATCCACGTGTGCAAGTTTTTGATGTCGTCCATTTCTCCCACTCGCACTTCGCGTCTGCCCAGTGTGGGATAAATTCATCAGAGCCAAGTGCGCAGTCTTTAAAATGATATACACGTGTTATCACCTATCTATCATACTATCATTCTAATTTTACGCTTAGTGAAAGACACAAATGCCCTTATCAATTTAAAACAAATAAAAAACCTTCGCTGTGTTGTTTATGATAATATTTCGCCCGTGTATACTTTAAATACAGTCACACTGTAATGATATAAGGCACACTCTTATTTCTGATTACAAAACAAAATAAAGAAGGAAATTCTAAGACTGTAAAACCAGAGCCTTTAAACTGTCTATAAATTGGCACTTGATTGAACGGTGTACAAAACTAACGAACGGTTAAAAGCTGTAAACTTCACTACCGTTTAAGACTTAATTTGACATTTGATACTAAGTCAGCTCTTAAACGTATCAACCGCTTTAAGTCCTTAAACACGAGCATAGATGTGTGGGTTGTTTAAATGTTGTGCTTGGAAGGAATTGGTCAAAATATGGACGTTTAAGTTGTTGGAGTTGATTGTTGGCTTGCCACTCTCAATGTTTAATAATGTCTTCACATTATTATTCATCAATCTCAGGCACGGCTTCAAGTTTTGCTCTCCAGTTTCGTTCGGTCTTTTTCGGTTGAAACCAGTTTCTTTTGTTCTGCTGAACAATACGCGGCGCGACCCCCACTGACCGCCGGCAAACTCACGGCTGAGTTTTGAAGGTCCCTCTTACCACTTTTATTTTGTAAACAATTTTAAGCAGTGGCGACACCATTTTAATAAAGTGATAATATGTTGGGTATGCAAGCGCTATAACCCACGTAGGAACTATAGCATAATAGGCCAACAACCGTTTTGATTTCATAATCCAAATCAGGTATAAAAATTGTGTCGCTTCTGATATTATCTGCGTTATTCTGGTTTTTCAAAATAACACATGAAACTGTCAAACAGCTGGTTGAAATATGAACACCGAAGTTATTTGAGGTGTTATTCATCGACTGCATTGTTTTCACCAAATTCTGGATTGTATTAACATTGTTCTTTCATTTAAATATCTCTTTACCTAAAGAGAAGAGTGTGTTCCTAACTTTGAACGGGCTATCAAACAGTGTTTTCTTTCTCAAACGAATATTTTGCGAACAAAAGTATCAAATAACACAACGAAATTAGGAAGAAACGGTTTGAAAGTTTACAGAGAGTGGCCCCATTTTGAACCCTATATAACCTTTGACCCCAAAACTGTGAAAAAAGTTCACCGGCGTTTGAACAAAAGGAGGTGGCATACGCGAGGCGTGTGCTTGTATTTGGGATGTGGAATTCTTTTGTTTATGGGTCAATCAAATGACCCAGGGGTCATTCCACGTACAAGTACGCGAATCACGTATGATATCTTAACTGTAACCAAACACCATCAAAACCATGGGAGAAGTTTTTGGGGTAGGTTAGAGAGAGAATGAGCTCTTATGACCCCTACGTGACCTTTGACCCTTAAACTATGATCATCCCTGTTGGCACTGTACCTTATTGGTAAAATGGTAAAAAGAAGCTTGGATCAAGATTGACACTTAAAGGTAGGTCACCCGATCATGGTCCGAATTTTCATATGATTTCTTCCCCCTCACATGGAAGCATATCAACGAAAACATCTCATTACAATTTTGAGTTAACTCGGTCCAGCCGTTTGGATAGTAGAAGCAAAAATGTTTATTAAATTAGCCCGTAGGACAGTGTGTGCTAATAAATGTGGTATGCCACTTTTGGATACGTTTCTGTTCATAACATCAAGAGTTTCCTGGGCCTTAAATTTCACTGGGATAATGAAAACAATGTGATCTTTCTTCTAATATTAAAATGGCAATTTCCATGGAGTGAAGTGGGGGGACGAGGTTGTCGATCGGGTCAACCACCTTTAAGTGTGCGGGTTTTTTGTAGTGGCCAATAACTATGGGTTTAATGTGAAATGTGAAGGTACAAAACAAACCCAAAAGAAATGTACCGCTTTTAGCACATGGAGGGTTCACTTATTTTTTAATGAGATAATAAAGGTGTTCTTTCTAGCCTCTGCCGTATATCTATCGCGCAGCATTATTGCCGAGTTGCTCCAAAATACTGCTGTAGCCCGTGTGCTTTGACACTATAGATACCATTAGAACCTATATAAGAGAGGTTCCATGGAACCCAATCTAACGAATAAACTGGACCATTGATTCTAAAAATCTTCTGTGTCCTAAGAAGTCCAACAATTACAAAAGTAGCGGTAGATTTATCTTACCCGAAAGTAGTAAAATTTACGAAAAACAAATCTTGGGTCCCTGGTGCCCTCTTATAACAATGTTATAGACAAAGATATCCGGGTTAGCTAGTATTTGAAAGACACACACAGGTAAGAAAAACAAATATATTTTGGTAAGTGCTCTTGATTTTTTTACTTTAAACTGGCATTTTTGTGGAAATTTTGACCAGACTTAAAGAGGATCCAAATAAAAATAAGACAATATTTCATAAGGACAATGAAAAAGTATCTATTTTAACCGCCAGATGAAACATTTGTACTCGGTTTCTATCCAGTGCGGAATAAATTCACATGAGACAACATGTGAAGTCTCTGAATATCATATCACCTTCCTATAGCTGTCATGCGATCATTGCAATTTTACACTCGGTGAAAAGTACAACTATCCATGTTAACTTGATATAAGTGATGCATTTACTGGGCAGTTTCATCATGAATATTTTATTCGGTTTAAAACCGATCCACTTGTTCGGTATTTTGTGCTCTGAACATATTGAAACGTCTATGTTGAAGAAAAGCTAGGAAAAACCTTCAAGATGTGTTCTCGTATTACTTTCGAATAAAAGATATATTTGGAAAGAGGCATATGAACCTCCAAACAGTTTCGATGGAGTCAGATACCCCCCTTTGTTGTTTGCATTGATTTGTGATGATGTACAAGATAAACTATAATATAGTCTAGCGATTATATGGGTTCCCATGCATTCCCCCTCAAACTATGGAATCTTCTTTAAGAATTTGATGTTACCACAAAATCAAATATTGTACCAAGGAGTCCGGATTAATCGTAGAAAGTGGTTCAATTTAGTCAAAAAAGTATCTCAAATGATTCGTCTCATCACAAGGAATCAGAATAGTTTGGCATATCTGTGATGTTCAGTTATGGAGATATGGCTGAAAATGTGATAAAGGTAATTGAACTTTGATTGGTCATTGTACAGGGGGCCAAATTTTCAAAATACTTCAATCTTGACAAAATTGGTGTCAAATTTTTGGTATGAACATAAACAATCTGGAAATGTACAGTTCCATGATTTTGGATCTTCCGTTTTGGTTTATTATTTTGAAAAGAGAGGAGTAGTCCATAATTCCCATACAAAACAATACAAATTTGATAAGGAGTAACTTTACAACAAATTTTACCACTTTAAGGGGCATTTCGTGATCCACAGCCTCGTCCCCCCGACTTACCTAAAAAATGTGAGATTTTCAAATCATCTGAACCGTTCACATTAGTAATCCATGTGTGCCAAATCTTACATGCAAATTCGATCGTGTGTGTAAGAAATTCACAATTTTGTATTTTCTGTCCGTAAACGGACTGGAAATCACGAAATGCACCTTTAACTAAACATCCTAGATAGTGCAAATTATACTTTTCTGGATTGCTCATGCTCATACCTACAACTTGACACCAAATTTGTCAAGATCCATGCATTTTGAAAGTTTGGCCCCTGTACAATGACGAATCAAAAGTGCAATGACCTTTATCACATTTTCACCCATATCTCTGTAACTGAATATCACAAACATGCCAAAGTATATATGTAACATAATTCCTTATGATGAGACGAGTCATTTGAGATACTTTTCAACTAAATCAAACTATTTTATATGACTGATCTCTTTAGATCCCTTGGACCCCTTGGAACAATATTTGATTTTGGTAACATCAAAATTCTTTAAGTAGATGTCGTAGAGATTCTAAAATCATGTTAGAATTTAGTTTTAAGGGGGTGCATGGGAACCCATGTAAACTGCTAGACTAATAACATATTACTCCCAATGCTTACAAAGCTACGTTTCCTGAGTTCGTGAAACTTGTATCACGTGTGCTTAATGTTTTCTTTAATTCTGTTAAAGATTTGAATAAAAACATATTAGCAAACTTCAATCATCATGTTTTGAATCCCTTAAAAGGACAAAGTTAAATTCCAGAAATTACATATTAATAAATGTAGAAGTATATGCCAGCGTGACTATCTAGCGCTTATTCAAACAGAGAAAATAAATATAATTTTATTATGCAAATAAACGCTCCTAGAGCTGTTTGTTCTTTAATCCAGAGTGAATTTGATTTTGAATTTGTTGTTGAATATTATCGGCATTGAAGAGAAGCTATGAGTGACCAGGGGTCACCAGAAGTCTGTGAGTAAAAAATTTCAATAGCGACAAATCTTATTTTTACATTTAGTGTTTACTCTTTAACATTTTGTTCAGGTAAGCAATTTAAATAATTTGAAAAGGAAAACATCGACGTCTATATACTTAAGTGTTTTCTGTCTATTTCATGCTCTTTCTGTGTGGGAAACAAATGGAAAAAACGACAACAAGATTTACAAAAAAAATGAGACTTTTATGATATATTTAATCTATATCAAATGACACTGGAATGTACTTTTCTGTCAGTAATTGATTTCAACCAACCTACACATTTGTAAATGAACAATAACACTGTTTTCAATATGAGGTTAGTCACCAGCCATGTTGGCGGATAATATAGGGTGTTTCCGTAACCTGACCCATCTGACACACTTTTTTCTGACACACTTATGAATTCGGAAACCCTTCACGGATTAAAGCACATGTTTATTCCGAATTCATAAGTGTGTCAGAAAAAAAAAGTGTGTCAGGTTACGGAAACTCCCGATGATATACACACATTCCACAACTGCAGTATATTAAGCTGTCAATCAGTCCACGTGTATCATTTACACGGGGATCATTGACATGTGCATGTATTGTGGTCTTGGAATGTGTCTGTAGGAAAAATGGCTGGCTATTAATACGGTCTACACAATAATAATACAATGTCCATTGTCCACGAATTATACACGGGTATTATGCTAATAGCATCTTTGCACGCAATTGCAATTGCATGATGTTAAAGGTTATGTGGCCTCTTTGTTCATCGAAGGTGAATACAGAGTATGTCTGAGAAGTAAATGTAGAGTAGTGGTTTATCCAAAACATCTGAGAACACTACGGTTAAATAACAAAATGTAACACTTTGTATTATCTTGGGTTTTTTCGATCAAAATTACAAATGTACTATGTTGATATTTTTAATACCTTTTGGTAACTATGATGAATTTAATAGAAATACAAATAATGTACTTTTTGGTATTTTAAGTCTAGCTTAAAATGGCATTTTGCAGCCAAAACATTTTGACTATGTGTGAATACCAACACACACACATATGCAAACACACACAGGCCTTCAGATTTTCCCCCTTTAGATGGCAATGTAAAGGTCCCCAAATAGGGCGCCCATTCCATCCCACCCAAGTGAATCACATCGTTGTCCTACAACTTATCTAAAACCTCTGGAGTAATTTGGCTTAAAATTTGCGCGAATCGGAGGGTTTGTTTATATGCCTCGCGGAAAATACAGAAATATGAGCTTAAAAATCGGAACACGTACCGTTAAATCAAAATTGCAGATATATATATATATATATATATAGATATATTATACATAGAGAGATAAGATATATGATATATATATAATATATATCGACCTTTATTTAGAATTTTGTACTACTATAGCATTTTACAGGCGCAAAGCTCAAATTTTTGACTTCTTTTCAGACATTTTTAGAAGCGTCTGTAACTGCATACATTACATAATCTTGTACATATGCACGACTTGAGTTTCTTGACCCATTTGTGACAATTTTTGCAATCATTTTAGGACGAGTGTCTAGCGTCCGCGTTTTGGAAAGGTGAAAATATCAATTCTGTACCATATATTAACATATATTGCGGCGGCTACACTAGCTGCAAAAAGGAAATGGCCTTTTTTATTTTCCACTTCATTCAGGTAGACCCCTCTATTGATCACAAAACCTGCATGTTTAAAGAGCTTCTTATAGATTAACAAACATGTAGAAAGCATTTCAACTTCTAAAAACACCCTTTTACTAAAGTTATGACTGAAATGTTAAAAAAATTAATAGGCTTTTAAAAATAAAGCGGAAAGGGACGTTAAACATGTATCTTTTTAACTCGATCTTATATTAGTACACATCCACGTTTAGAATGTCTTTACCCTTTCACGACATTTTGAAAACAGGTGTGTTGGTAACCATGCCATTGGATATTCTGGTACACATCCACAACCGGAGTTTCTTGACCTCTTTGTAGCATTTTAGGAACAGGTGCGTTTACAATCTCTTTGCTTCAATAATGTTAACATGCTTACCGTTACATAGTCTGATTAACAGGCATGACTAGTTTACCCACCAAGTAGTGAAATAATTACACAATTTTTCACATTGACCTTTGAGCTTGTGTCAAGGTCACTAAAGGTCAACGAAAAAATGGTAACATCGTTTTTCTGAATAGTCAGACCCAGTAGAATATGTTTATAGCGGTTACCAACAATTAACATGAACTTCACCAAATTCTACATAGGCCTCCTCACTTTAACGATTCAAACAATGTTTAGTTTGTATCATCTATGACCTACGTTTTTGGAGTGCATATAAGGTCTTTTACACACGTTGGTGGATAAGGTAGGCTCCTGGAGCCCACACTCTTGGAAAACGTATTTTGCCAAAGGAATAATTTAGCAAAATTCTGCATTGTCAAGAACATGCTATGACATTAATATAGTAAAAGGAAAATTGAACAAAATTGATCGCTTTAGAAATTAGGGGTGAAAGAATAATTATCACGAGCGCCAATTTGGAATCGAAAGGCGACCATTTTTGCTTTTCCTTTTTCTGTGCATTTTGCTTTTCCATGACGCACAGATATGTTAACTAATGGCTTTTGTAAGTTGCGAATATTTGGAAATATTTCTATGAGTCCTCTCTTTAGTGTATAAGGGGGCTTCAGAAGCCCTACTCCTAATTACTTTTGATGACCTTGAAACTTAATAAGGCTGTACCTGTTTAAACTAAAGGTCGGGACCTAGACAAACTATACCTTTTTAATACTTATAACGAGACCAATGTATTGGTGTGTAGTTAAATTTACCCATGTACTAATTTTATCCCCTTAGTTTACAATGTTCCCCACATTTCCCAGAGGTAGGATATAAAAATTATGATTCAGCGCCCTTCTATAAAACAACATCTTCAAACCTTCCCCAAACTGTGAGAACAGGATTCTCATTTATAACCCTACTAACACGAAAGACCCAGTCGGCATTCTGCCTTGCTGGATAAAATATATAAATATGGCGGATTTATATTGCGCGGTGGTATTATTCACATGTAGCGTTTCATACTAAAAAGCAAACTACAGTGTTGTCCATAATGATTATAAATTGATATTTTAAATAGCATATAATAAGCACTTTTGATGGCTACTCATAACAATTAATCGATTCTTTAAAAGGCACTTTATTGTATGAAATGTTAAAGTAAACGCTACTAAAAGAATCGCATTTGTTAATGGCACGAGCTTTCACTGACACGTCGTAAGCTTTATTTCCATCCCATAAACTCGAATCATAACGTGATCTCTCAATCACATTATTAATCAAAGCAAGCAGTTTCACGGTGGTACAATTTAGTATACGGTAGATGAGGAAATGGCGTTTTGTGTTGCAAGACATGAGAATGAAAATCATATAGGAAGTTCTTCTCTCCTGTCATTTATAATAGGCTATTGTATTCACTACAGCATACTAACACGGTCCGACGTTGATTTTGTGTTTAACATCACAAAAGGCAACGCTAAACCTACAGTGAGCAACATCTGTATATTTTCAGCGGAGATGGTGAGATCAAACTCTCATCCCAGTATTTCTTACAACTCTAAACTGCCAATCTCAATAAACGTTTTGCCATTAGCAGAACATCGTACTTTATCGGATGGGTATAGTTAGCTTAATGACACAATGAAACACGTAGTGTTTGTTGGTTTAGTCTACAATTGGTTATCACAAAATAGTGGTCCTTATGAAAAAGACAAATTAAAGACGTCACATGGAACTAGGTCGGTCTGAGCGTCTAATCTTATCTTTTAAAGGCAAACGGTCTCATCATGGTTGATATGCATCAACCTCTTTTGATGTCCGCCATTCATCAATGTATACAGTATATAAAGTGCATCTTCCCTGTGAGGACATTATGTTGTTGTCTTCGGCATTCACACATTAGCTTCGCTACACGTTGATGCATTGTAACAACAAAGCGTGCGGTAGATCTGTCACTACATGTACCTTCGGGGATAACATCTCAATATTGCCTGCCTGTTTCCTATCTCTCCATCTTGACTTATACGGTGTAATTTTTCTAACTTGCATCGATAAAATCATTTAATTAGTGTGTCAATGAAATATTCAGGAGTAATACTGATAAAGATGTGCCGACATAACAAATTAAAAATATGACGTTTTCTTTTAACAGAAAAATGAAATGCTTTTACTGCTCATCCCAACATGATTTCTAGAAAGACCAAGTAACAAGTAAACGGATTTTGACTTTTTTATCTAAAAAACATTGCAAGTATTCTAGAGGTAATACGAAAGCAACTAAGGACAATATTGAAGCGAGGAAACATGTTATTAAAAGTGGCATTTGAACCACTTTGCCATGAGATATCTCAATATGTTCAATGAAGGTCGCACGCCGCGGTGGCGGGTTTGGAGTAGGTTCAAAAGTACTCCTCTCATCAGGTCAATAACTACCTGTTCTAATTTTGCAAAATAACGGGCAATGTGCGCTCTTGATATTCATTCAATTACCTATCTATCTATCTCTCTGTCTTCCTGTCTGCCTGCGTGTCTGTCTGTCTGCCTGCTTGTCTGTCTGTCTAGCTGCAGCATTAGGTGAAAATGGGCCTTAGATTTCTACCAACCAGGGCCGAAATAATAGCATTTGCAATCAAAGATAAAATCGATCATTAGGTTGTGTAGTTCATGAAAATACGTGATGACAAATTTGCATAAATCACCATTTTCCAAAATGGCCGTCATTTAAAGATAAAGGCCCTACTATAGCGACTTGGTGTCAAAATGTATGTTTTCTGGATCAAAGGGTTCAATAGAACATTTCCAGAACTGTCAGAGTCATGGCAATTTATATGCACGGCTATTTTCCAAGATAGCCGACATCCCATTTAAGTAACAGTATATTTCTTATTATATAACCTAAGGAGATGATTGTGGTGCCAAAATAAATGCTTGATAAATAATATCAACACAAAATCGCCAGTAACTCCTCCTTAGAACTTCCTAACTGCACCTTATACTTCCTATGAACGAAAAACCCAAAACATTGACTACCAACAGGTGTACACGTGACCATGAAAGAGTAGTCAAGGTGTCACATTTTGTATCACATTGGTGGAATAAGATGACTCACGACTCGTCTGACAGTTTTGAAAATAGCTGTGTTGAAATCCTTGACCTATATAGAAAACATGACACCAACATCGGCATCCCTGGTGCTGTATAGTATGAGATATAAAGGATGTTACCGTTTACATCTTTGAAAATAGCGGCGTATGAAAACTTTACTTTTATATTCATCTAACAGTTTTGTAAATCGTTTAATTGAACTCCTTGACCCCAAAAAATTTTTAATTAGACACCACAATTATCTTCCTGTGCTATATAATAAGAGATGAAAGGTTTGTGTCAATAAGGTGTCAGCCGTCTTGGAAAATGGTGGCACATGCAAAATTTGGGGAACAGTTTTATAGAACTCTTTGACCAAGAAAAATATTTTTAACACCAAATTCTCTTCCTTGGTGTTGTTTCCTTTAAGACGATTGCCATTTGGGGGGAATGGCGTCGTATACAAATTGCCACCACTTTTGATTTTGTCATCACCTGTTTTCATGAACTCCACATTCCTACGGTAAATTTTAGCTACGATGACAAATGCTATTTTCCCGTCCCCGGTACCCCTCTCCTTAACTGGTTAGTGCTGCAGCACTACCTTCTTAAACACAAAGAATCTAAAGAAACACCAATTTGATAAAAACGCGTCACAAGTTGATTTATGTTATTGATAACGTCTATATCATTAAGAGTAACTAATTTGCATAATAATCATATCATAAAATACAAGTTAGCTGATTCAATCCCACACAATTGACCCACCTGCGAAATCCTACGGTATCGACAACGATACGAATTGGATTACAGCACTATCAGTGATCACCTTAAAAGAGTCAAAATATTCGAAATTTGCAGGAGTATAATAAAAGAAGTGAGATAAGTCTGTAGAATTCATAAATACGTTAATTTTAGCTTCTGAATTGCAAAATTACAGAAAGGGAAGAAACGCAATGTTTCAGAGATATGATCTCCATATCTGTAAGTGCGTCGTACAGACAGACAGTATAAAAATACTAACATATCCGATTTTATCCTTATTAAGTAGCGGCTTTCAGTCTTTAATTGCAGGGTATGGTTATGATAGCATACATTGTTCCAGACATGCATAATCAATTGTTCTAATTTTTTTTTTCGATTTCCTGATTTGGCAAAACACTGATAGTGCCTTTAACAATATTCAAGTTCAGTTAGAATAACCGTTAATAGGATACAGACTTTCGACCATTTTATTTTATTCTGCTTGAACCACTTACCTACATTATTGTACATCTACAATGACCACATTCTTATTATGATATTTACAGGATATTAGAGATAAGCAAGAGATGATTATGATGGAATTATAGAATCGATTTTCATATAGGATATCCTTATGACGCGAATGCTATGACATTTGATTTGGAAACACCCTGTCGCGAAATCGATACCCAACTCAATACGTAAACCGTCTCACGGAAAACTAGCGATCAAATGACCTATATGACTTGTGTCGACATGCTTACTTACAAGAATAACAAGTACATTCCCAGACAACTACCATGTTGCTTAACGCTATGCTAACAAGTGCACCAGCATAACATTTATCACATACAATACCGGATTACTGGATGTTTCTATAATTAATATGGCCTCAGTGAAAACAAAAAACAAAAACACACACGCGCACATCCAAGTGTAGGCATATTTTAGATTCATTCGGATGAATTTTCCACTCTACTTTGGAATATGGTAAGAGAAATGTTACAATAGAAAATCTGCGTTATATTTAGTAACAATTTGAACTTTGATGTTTCGTTTCGCACATAAAATACTAATTAATTTTTTTTTTTTTTTTTTTTTTGATAACGTCTATATCATTAAGAAGTAACTAATTGCATAATAATCAATATCATAAAATACAAGTTAGCTGATTCAATCCCAAACAATTGACAACCTGCGAAATACCGGTAGCGACAACGATACGATTGAGATTACAGGCACTATCAGTGATCCACCTAAAAGAGTCAAAATATTCGAAATTTGCAGGAGTATAATAAAAGTGAAGAATAAGTCTGTAGAATTCACATAAGTTATTTTCTTCTAAATGAAAAATGACAGAAAGGGAAGAAACAGCAATGTTTCAGAGATATGAATCTCCATATCTAGTAAGTGTCCGTACAGACAGTATAAAAATGACTAAAATATCCGATTTTATCCTTATTAAGTAGCTTTCAGTCTTTAATTGCAGGGTATGTTAGGATAGCAATACTTGTTACAGACATGCATAAATCAAATTTTTTCGATTTTTTTTTCCGATTTCCTGATTTGGCAAAACACTGATAGTGCCTTTAACAATATTCAAGTTCAGTTAGAATAACCGTTAATAGGATACAGACTTTCGACCATTTTATTTTATTCTGCTTGAACCACTTACCTACATTATTGTACATCTACAATGACCACATTCTTATTATGATATTTACAGGATATTAGAGATAAGCAAGAGATGATTATGATGGAATTATAGAATCGATTTTCATATAGGATATCCTTATGACGCGAATGCTATGACATTTGATTTGGAAACACCCTGTCGCGAAATCGATACCCAACTCAATACGTAAACCGTCTCACGGAAAACTAGCGATCAAATGACCTATATGACTTGTGTCGACATGCTTACTTACAAGAATAACAAGTACATTCCCAGACAACTACCATGTTGCTTAACGCTATGCTAACAAGTGCACCAGCATAACATTTATCACATACAATACCGGATTACTGGATGTTTCTATAATTAATATGGCCTCAGTGAAAACAAAAAACAAAAACACACACGCGCACATCCAAGTGTAGGCATATTTTAGATTCATTCGGATGAATTTTCCACTCTACTTTGGAATATGGTAAGAGAAATGTTACAATAGAAAATCTGCGTTATATTTAGTAACAATTTGAACTTTGATGTTTCGTTTCGCACATAAAATACTAATTAACCAACCAGAAATATGGGTTAGCATAAGATATGCCAAGCTTGAATGATATAAATGCAACACCCTTCTTCTATATTAGTACACCTGTGGATTTCATGAGTCAAACATTTTTCTACACCAGAACACAGAAAAATTAGGTTCATGCCTTTATTTAAGTAGCAAAATGTCAGCCTTTACCGAATAATAATAATAATAATTAATAAATAATAATGTCAACCTTTACCGAAATCTCGATTAATGAAATATTTTCCAACCAACAAGTATAGACTTCTTTACCATCATCTTCTATGATTGCTAATTTTTCTCTCGCATGCCCCCTTTAAAAATATGATTGTCTCTAGAGCAATTACATATGTCACGCTTATATAAGTAAATTCTTTTGTCAAAATCCGCTAGCTCTGGTTTGCTATAAAAAGGTTACAGAAATGGCCCCAAGGTTATCCAAACTTTCCTTTTACTTGTAAAAGACGCTGATAACATCGTACGCCAGCTTTAATTCACAATCAATCCAGTGTCTTGTACAGGTGCTCGCTTTAACCCAATATTTGACGGGAGAAACTTCTGAAATATCACCCGTTAAAATGTAAAGTACAATGCAGTGGCTCTTAGGTTAAGTATAGAATTTGCCTTTGCTCATATTGCTAAAATGTTACAGCGCTTCGGAGAGTAATGTCATTTTACCATTACCGGGATTACCTTGTACTTGGATCTCATTACCTTGCTTGTTATATTTCAGATATAATCATCATGATGGGATGGACTAATTAAGTAGTTCCTCCCCTTGGATCTGCCGCCATGTTACTTCGGATAGACCTGACATATTGCGACCTCTTGTATAGTTGATTTTAAGCTTTGCGGCTTCACAGTACTACTTGTATGAACGTTTTGTGCTATCAAAACATTTTCGTGCAAATATATCTGCTGTTTGGTAAATCGCCTTTTTACCAAAAGAGCTATAAGGGGGTTGTGTATTGACAAAATTATATATAGACTAAAAAGTAAAGATTTAACAAAAATATAATTACAATACAACACGATTTATTTCGGATTAGTATACAGAGTACCAATAAATCAGTTCAGGCGAGCATCATTCGGATTCATCTTGACAATATTTTAGTTCCATACCATGGAGGACAAAGTAGGCCTTATCAACAAAAAAGGACCAGTGATACTAGTCATAAGTGCATTTTTTGACACGAAAAAATCAATAAAATATACCGAAACATGCAATGTATTAATGCTAATCTGAAATACAACGCGATCTATAATGTGATGAAATGTAAACAAAGAGCGACTAGCACTATGCAAATACTCAAATGAAATCGGAGACACTATATCAGAGGTTATTAAGGTAACGATATTGGCCTATCTTTCTAAAACGCCTTTAATGCAAAGCACGTACAGTGAGAATACATTTTCTGGATTGGGTTTGGAGCAAATTCGCACTAAGCATATTGAAACAAGTGGTGTAATTATTGAAATTTGGCATACTTAGAAAGGTACAATTCTGATGAGACAAAGTATTATTAAGTAATTGGATTACATTATATAACACGCTACAGTTTGGAAAAATAATCAAAAGAGATAGCGAAAAAGAAGAACAAAATGCGGCATCCGCTTTCTATTTTCGACAAAATAATCAAAAGCGAAATAGCGAAAAGGAAGAACAAAATGCGGCATCAGCTTTCTATTTTCAACATACTCTTATGGCTTATTTGTGATGTATCAGTATAATACCTATAACCATTATCATTTTGTAATTGGTCTGTTTGACCATGCAAAATGGATTGTATTATACCATTAGTTCGTTAGGGCATCTTGAACGTCTTATGAGAAGCTACTGACTGATATATCATTCTTGATCTACCCCTACAGTCATGATCCAAAATGGTATATTACTTTCAACCGAGAGAGAAAGAGGAAAACGTAAGCTCCCTCCCACATGAATGAATCGTAATCGGAACAGAACGCAGTGTTCAGAAACAAATTATCTCAAAGGGAAGAATTTTTTTCATGTTCTTAGAATGTTCCGTTAGATGAAGCTTTCCGTATGTTTTGTGCACTCGGTGATATTCAGCACGAAACACGGCTTTAATCCCAGTAAGCAATGTTGTTCCTATGGAATGGCATTATCATGATATGCAAAGTACCATGAAAAGGAGGCCACGATGGGACCCCGAGGTACAATAAGGGCTTACGATATAAAATTCGAACATTTTCTATCTGTTTTCTACCTTATTCTCAAACAAAAAAAAAAGACCTGACACGTGGGTTCTTCTTTTCAGTATTAACGGCACATACACGCGGCTACACGATTCAATACCGTTTGAATGTGGAATTGGGAGGTTGTGGACTGGGGCTTTTGAGCCATTGTCACAAAACTCTGCATGTTCTGATGTATTTATAATTTAGTAGTAGAGCCGTAGTAGAAGGAACAGGACAGACATATAGCAGCCAGTAGTATTAGTAGCAGTATTAGTAGTAGCAGTATTAAACCAAATATACAGTCTATATAGCATTTAACAAAGTAAGGACGGGTTATCGACTGTAGAAGACCGTTTAAATAGGTATTGGTTAAATTTGTTATAATAGACAGAGACAAGGCTGGCCATTTTAACAGAGTCATATAACCGAAAACCCATTTAAAATATGAAGATGTCTTTGCATTTTTGAGAAATATCTTTGCTATAAAATTAAGAATACGGCATGATGACAAAGCAATACATTAAAGCTGTATTAAACTGAAAATCCAATGAAACTAATTCACCATTGTAATAGCATATGAGCACCGAATATGTAGAGTGTGGGGTAATGTTAAATTAGAATGCCTCCTTGGGCGAAATAATATTAGTGGTGGCTATGCGACCCGATCCTTCTTCAGAACAGCGACATAATGATTGTATTAGCATTTTATTCCTCTATCATGTCTATTCTAAGGCCCATGGGGCTTGATAGGTTTTAGTGGCCTGTACCAATAAATTATGGGTACCGTGGGGTATTTACCATCAGCTACGAGGAAATTGCTAAACACATAACAGAAGTTCATTCGATACTACATTACCGCTAAGTGCACTTGATGTCAAAATATTATGCCTAGAATTCTTTGTATTTTCTTCAGGCTCGACAAATCAAAGACTATTGCTCGACTTGACTTTGAAAAGTGATTCTCAAATTTTTCAGTTAACCATTTTCGTATGACTGCTCTATTGCAAATGTGTCAGTGACATTTAAGGGCATTGACGTACATTGGAGAACACGTGTTGCATGATTCCTGGTTAATTATATTTGCTCTGAGACACAAAAGTGGAATGTTTACTCAGAAGAGCTACAAGTGTTAGTTGTTTCTTTTTCATCTACTACCATAGCACTGATGCTGCTGCTGCTGCATCAACCTTTCTTCGTTAGGGGAAATTTTAATTTTAATTAACTATACTGATTTTTCTATAGTAAAATCCTATTACAGGCAGCCCGTCGTACAAAATCATAAAAACTATACAATAATGGTTGAAGTTAGGGCGAAACAGAATTTTGCCCTTACGTCATTTTCTATAAATAACAAAAGTGAAATTCATAATTATAAAAATAATAATATATGACTCTAACAGTGGAATGGGGGGGGGGGAATGTTAATTATTCATTAGGTTATAATGAGTTCTTTTCTTATTTAAGTTAATTAATATTGATATCCTTTGTTATTTTAGGGAATTATACTTCAATTGTATAAATTAATATTCATATCCTTTGTTATCCAAAACGGAATAAACCGCAATACAAAGGGATACGTTAGGTGGAAATGAAATTTCGCCCTCCTAAGAGCGTTCTGAGTGAATAACAAAAGCCAATTTCGCCCTAACGTAGGGGATAGCATAATAATAATAATAATAGCTGCTACCACCAATATTATAACAACTACTATTTCTACTGCTGCTGGTGTTGCTGATACTGCCAGCTAATATTAATACAATAAAATTTAAATCACGACAAAACCGGGCTCCATAGGCGACAACGGAATAAAGCGTGAAAAACTAATGTTGCGTGAAGAGTCAAATGAATTTTATTGCCCTATTCTTCACCGTTGTAGGTGGACTGTGAGTCCGGAGGACTATATCTCCTGCAATACCGGGCATACTTGATGAGAGAGATTCTAAATCTATGGAAAAATTAATGGTGTTGTGAATCAACCATCATGTAAATCTGATCTCCCAAATTATTTTTCGCATATATCCATGTGTTTACAAATCACAATGTTGAGTATGACTCATGATTGCATTATGTAAACTGTTGCTGCTGTTGCTACTCTCTAAATGTTTGGTTGAGAGCGTTTCCCCTGAATATATTTAGCATACTTTTATTATTATTATTATTATTGTATGTAGCAGTAGAAGTAGTAGTAGTAGTGGTAGTGGTAGTAGTAGTAGTAGTAGTAGTAGTAGTAGTAGTAGTAGTAGTGGTAGTGGTAGTAGTAGTAGTAGTGGTAGTGGTAGTAGTAGTAGTAGTAGTGGTAGTGGTAGTAGTAGTAGTAGTGGTAGTGGTAGTAGTAGTAGTAGTACTATCGGGAAATCGACGAATCAGGTGATTCGTCGATTTCCCGATAGTACTACTACTACTACTACTACTACTACTACTACTACTACTACTACTACTACTACTACTACTACTACTACTACTACTACTACTACTACTACTACTACTACTACTACTACTACTACTACTACTACTACTACTACTACTACTGCTCCATACAATAATAATAATAATAAAAGTATGCTAAATATATTCAGGGGAAACGCTCTCAATCAAACAATTGGATGGTGTAAAAATAGATTTATCTGCAGTGAGCGCTGTTGAAATCCAACCGTAAAGCATCTGTGGTCTGATGAATGGTCATCAGTTAACGGAGGTAGTGATTGATTTGAGATTGGAAGGTGAACGTTGAAACGTCAGAAGCGTGACGACCCACTTAAAATATACATACAGGAATTAGCTCATGATAAATTGCCTAAGAAGAATAATTTCACAACTTCCAGATGACTTAATTATATACAATTGCTGTGCTCAGTTAATGTAATTATGAATTTTTAATGTTCGCCATTGAAATTGAACTTCTGTACCTGTCTGGCGATTACAGTATAATAATTAAATCATTGAAAATGAACTTAATAGATTAATGATTTATTTAACAATCAACGCTGGGAATTGGAAGCAAGCTTAGGTCCTAGATAACCCCTGCTGCTCTAAAACACAGTATTTTAAACATCATTTCAATATTGAAAAAGGTAATTTGCTATGATAACCATCATGAAATCTCAGCTTTAAAATTGAACTTCTGTACATAATGTCTGAGTGTAGTCGAATTCTGCGCTCGTACGTGCTTTGCTTGTTATTTGGGATATCGTAAGAACACATAGGTTGTTAACATACCTTTGCCTTTGCCATGATGCGTCGAAAGAACACCTTCAGCACAGCCACAAAAAAGACATACACATAAGATTTTGCATAAAACACGCTTAAGACATGGATATGTCTTACTCATCTTCAATTTGCACACTGTTAAACTCCTTTTTCAAGCTGATCTCATTCCGACAGATTCGGTTAATAGCAAACACGCTTCAGTGAAAAATGACCGAGGTGAGAACGTATTAGATGCGGGTAATATTCTTCATTTCCATTCTCAGTCGCCCCCCAAAACACGAGGAATCGCCATTATCTCAGGGGTGCATTTAGACAGCATGTACGACGCGACCAGGTATGTTGCATATGGAAAAAAGGATGTGATATCCGGGATGCACGCAACAGAATAACATCTGCAATTTCATTCGTCTCCCTCTCTATGTGACAGAAGTATGTTGGATGTTCATCACTTCAGAGATGATTCGGGATGACAGTGTGTCGGCAGTGAATTGATATTGCACTGGTACATTACATGGCGGGCTTCTCGACTGACGCCGTGATCAGGATTTCAAAGATACAGGTTGCTTGCGTGGACATATAGAATGCACACACACACAAAAAATGAATATAACTATAGAAATTTTAATCTGCGTGAAACTATATTTTTAAGAAGATCATTTTAATATGTCTGCCGTACTTCGTAATGCTGAATATGAACTTTAAACGAAGATACTTGAGCAGTATGGGTAAGGGAAAACAACGGATCTTGACGTGTACATTTTGCATGGACTACTTTGTGTCCGAATTAAATTTAAAAATAAACAAAATGGCTCTTTATTATGTTTATCCCAAAATTAATTACGTATTTATAGTATTGTAGGCTATTCTGCGGGCGCTAGAGTTTTTGCAGACAAATAATTTAAACAGGTGGCGCTAGTCTAACAATGTTGAAACTGCTAAATACTAACAAAATACGTTGCGGGTGAAAAAATACAGTACAGATGCATATCGTCGCAAAAGATTTTTATCAGCAATAAAATAATATTACGCACCCAAAGCATATTAACAATAATATATATGTTGCTCTTCAGTGTGTTTTCTAGTCTGTATTTATATACGTCAATTTCTATATTCATATAGTATTGCTAAGCAGATAACCCTTATATTGTATAAAATCCTTATTTTTACTTTCAATTAGTGATTTGTTTTTTAAGACTATTGAGGTTAATGAATCTGTATGCACGATGATCTTTTAGTGCTTTCGCATTGAAGAAATGGCCTAGGCTCCCGTCATATAGATATATTATGTGGTGGGATCTCATCACTTGACGAGAGCTTGGTCTAGTCTAGCGTATAAACTCGCTTTGTAATATTATAGTCGAGTCGCGTTGATACGTTTCCGTCCCCCTGGAGTTTTGGACCTATTTATTAAGCCGGAGAGGAACATGAAAGAATTCAAATGCGCGTGCCACACCGATTATCTTTGAGGACACTCCGGTCATATACTCACTCACCGCACTAAATACAATTTCACATTTTCATGTATGGAAACGCACAAAGTGTATTTCTGGCCTTAACATTCCTCCATAACATGATTCGAAGTCCCTCTGCCGGCTCATGAATTTTTTCCCCTCGCAAGAATGGTAACGGGGTTCACATATCAGATGAATCGAAGTATAGTAGTTCTGGGTCGATACCTCGTGTAGATTTTTCCAAATGCTAGTTTTCCTTGATCATAAGTCCAATTTTATATCAATTCATCTGAGGTGTACCTCAGGGTTCAGTATCCTGACCATGTTTTTATGTAGGATTTTCCAGTATTCCTGACTGTACGTTGTATAAGGTAAATGATAATGTCACATTAAAAACGATTACGGACACTCTTACTAGACATTAGCAATATCGTACCTAACTCCTCAGAGATTAGGTTTAATCCTCTGACTAAAATAAATAAAACCAATTGTTTGTTTCATTTATTTGTTTCAAATCAAGTATCTGAAGCTGCTAGCATAGTGTTTCAACCACCTGCACAGGTCATCCGATTTCAGCTTATCCTACATGGAATGAAACATGTTGCAATTTTTAACAAACCTGCCGTTAAAACTTTTTTGTTTGTGTTATAACTGCCGTGAAATGCCAAAACCGAAATAGTCTCCTATTGCTCGCTTATTGCAATTTTGGTTCACCTTTTTTTTTTTGTATTGTAAAGTCATTTCAACGAACTGGAAACAATTAAAATACATGCCTTTTATTATTTACTCATAGATCTAATAACTAAAAATCCAGAACTGAGTACCAGAATAAATACAAGCAAGAAGATTCGAACATGTGACGTTTTGTACTCTGTATATTATCTAACAAACCACTGAACCGAACCGCTCTCTCTCTCCCGAAAATATGGCAGTATATTTTTCAATCCCATTAAAAATGGCTTATTTTGTCGTTATTATAGGTTGATTCTATTTGTGCATGTGTTGGTGTTTTTGTTTTTTTGTTTTATCATTCTTTAGAAGCCCACGGCCATTTAGGTGACATTGACATGTTTCCAATATTTTCTTTCTTAATTTAAATTAAGCAACTTTATCCTGGACCCGGCTCCCTCTCCTGCCTCTGCGCCCCCCTCGCTGCTGTCATCATTGTTTCTGTTGTGCCGCGCCCCGCCTTTTAGTGTCGCTCGACAGTCTGAAAACTGACCGGGCTACGCCTTGTAATATACAGCCTTCACACCCCGAAGACTCTCTCTGAACGACACACACGACGGCCTCATCTACATGATCAAGCATAGGCTAGACAAGTCACTGAAAATTGACCGCGCGCTCATTTATATCATGAGCTGTTAACTCTATGTGTATGGTATAATAGGGTAATAGATTGTTGTTTTTGTGGCATCCCAAACAAACGTGGGAAATGGGGTCCCCAAGAACCACCATGCCACTAATATATGTTGCTTATTTAAATATAATGCACCATCATTGCACAGCGGGCATTTTTTTTTTGGGGGGGAAATGTGCAATCTATCTTGAAGTTATTACCGATTAAAACTTGTTATTATACGTTTGCATAAATTTTTTTCCGAACTTTGTAAAAAAGTGTATTTTTTGAAAACCAGCACAAGGTAAACTTTTTGCCCGCTTTATTAATGCGGAACGTTTACATATTTATCCGTTCTCCATTAAAACTATGCGGGCACCCTTCCTTATCGGAGGATGTGTCCTTTTTTTATTATCAACGTTAGTCTGTAATATTTGGATTGGTCTACTTTTGAAATCCAAAAATGGCGACGAAGACAAGTAAGTGTGCACGTATTGGGGTAGGTACTGCCTTTTGCCATTGTAGAAAAATTTTGACTTTTCTGTTTAACGTTTTTTTTTTGGATAGAGGAAGCGGTGTTATGGCTATAAATTGGATATGTTATTTTTTGAAGTCTTCCTCTCCAGGGCCGAAAGGCTTGTTTTGTTTTTTTGTGAGCAAAAGGTGGAATTTTTGGACGATTTTTGTGAGGCACGTAGTTTCAACGAAATGAGTACACCCAGAGACTTCCATGTTTGAATATTCCCTGTTCCTAAATGGGGGGTAATCATTATTGAGAAAACATATAATGAGTGTGGTCGGAGAGATTGTTGAATAAATATAACATTGGGAATCTGAAGGCAATTGGGGGGATTATTTATAACATATCAGAACCTTTTGGATGTATTGTCATGAAGAAAATAGTTGTTGTTTTTTTAATTGGACAGGATGTTCCCTTTTTTGCAAGATGGTTTCATCACCTTGGCATTGTGGACTAAGAATGTTGAAGAATCAATGAAACAAATCCAATCCCCCATAATACCATTGTGTCAAATTAATCCAAGACTAAGCTGGTAAATAGTGTAACCTCACAATTTGTACATTCCAGTCCCTGAGGTCTCCTCAATCGATTGTGTTTATGTTGATAGGTGAAAATAAATTTAAATCTCTAATCTCATAAGATTACCACCTATTTGTGGTGTTTAATGCGTGCCAAAATAAAGTCATGAATCCATTATCCCCATAATACATTGTGGTGAAATTAATCCCATATCTACACAAGGCATATAGCAGAATAACATATGTGATCATCTAGGTCCCATATTGTGTTGTGGGATATGTTGCCACTGCTTATAATCCTGTTTGTGTCCTTGAGCCCTTAAGTGCTCTCTGCTCCATGGGGCTGTTCCCTGCTATGCTGGGCCTATACTATTATTGTCATATATTACAATGTTTATTTTCTTGCTAACTAATTAATCAAATTAACATTTTTGCTTATGCTGTGGACAGAGTTAGTTTTTTAATAATCCAAAAAAAATTGTTTTAAGATAAAAAATCAGTCCAATTTGATATCTTAAACTACATGTTGTCACTATATTTTTTTTTTAGTAAATATGGAATACTATTACATTGTAGATTGGAAATGTGGGCTGTAAAGATCAGAGAAAGTGAGAGGGTGAGTCGATGGCACTCAACTTTTGTTGGATCGGCTTGTTGTGGGGGTGGCCGACCTCCAACTTAAGAGCTTGGGAACCGATTTGGTCTTTTAATATGTTCCCGTAATAGAAAAATTGAGGAAACTAGTAAGGCTTTTGGACTAAAAATTTTTGGCCTAAAATTTCACTGAAGAAAAAACGGGAGAGTATGAGAATGAGATGGCGAGAGACGGGGGAGGGGGGGGGGGAGAACTCTGGGTAGGATGTGTGTGTTGCCCGACTTTTGAACTTAGGGACTTAGGAACTGATTTTTTGTCTTTGTAAAATGAGGGCCTTAGAAGTGATTTGGAGGAAATATGCAAATGCAGACTTTAGAACTCAATTCGGCTCAAATTAAAGGTGGCAGTTCCATGATTTCAACACCTTCCCATGAATTTTTTAAATGATCACTTGATATCCTTGAGAAAGCTTATTCTCAAATTTGAGCTCATCCCGAACTTGGCGGTTTTTGTTTATGATTAATTGCTCGTGTCCCCGGTCCCATAGCTACTGTGCTATGTATTTATGTCCTTTTTACGGACAGAAAATACAAAATTGGCGAATTCCTTTTTCTTACATATACGACCAATTTGCACGTAAAATTGGGCACAAGTGGATTACAAGGCTAAACGGTTCAGATGAAATAAAAATCTGAATATTCTTTAGTTAAGTCGGGGTGGACGAGGCTGTGGATCACTAAATGCCCCTTTAAGCTTCTGAGCAAACCATTTCCCAAAAGGGACCTCAAGAAATAAATTATGCTTCAACGAGCTGGAAGTATTAGTAACTTCAGTGCTGGAGTGCTGTAGAGGCATGAAATTGGGGTATTCGCAAGGAGTACCCTGGGGTGGTTTGGAAGGATAAACATGGCTAGTTGGGGAGTGGACCTGGGAATTGGCCAAAAGAGAAATCTGGGTAATTCAGAAAAGATCATGTTGTCTGGAACTGAGACCAATGCGTATTTTGGAATTGGCCGATATTTTGGGGTAGTTGTGAAAGGGCACCTGTGCTAGATGAGAATTTATTTAACTTGAGAAGGGATCTCGGTGGCAGCGGGACGGGGCTCCGAGACAGATGAAAAGGGGATATTGTAGTTGAGAAGGGGACAATTTTTGTGGTGGCAGTTAGGACCTTAGACACTGGGGAGGTCAATAAAATGGACTTAAGTTGCAAAGGGGCCCTGGGGTTTTTAAACAGGGGCCCTATAGGTAGGTGACAAAAGTTTACTAACACTACAGGTGACGTCTGATAAGGTTCCGTACGGAACCTAACAACCCCTCGTCACGAATCGCGAAAGCCGAGAACCGCGAAATTCTAGTTTAAACTGTAATTTGATAGTTATCCTTCGCTTTTGACAAGGTGGGGCTCATTTTTTTCGGGAGAGGGACTGGGGCAAGGATGAATATTTGGGTGCTAGAAAAGAAGCCCTCTTTGGGTGCCACATTAAGATCTTATCATTTTTTCAGCATAGGCTTTCTTTCCCACACAAACAGTCTTTTTTGTTTTTTCTCTTTATGTGTTGTCAGACAAATGGAATTAGAATCATTCCTATGATCAAACCGGTGGAAAATTACTGTTACGACCGTTGCAGATAATAAGGCGTTGTTTTGTCAACCTGTCGCATCATGGAGCAAACTTTATTTTCAGGGTCCTGTGTTATGTTATCAATAATGCTGTACTTTATCATGTCAAAATTCTTTATAATGTCAATAATTTAAGCCCAAGTTTATGGTACGGTCCAGAATCGTGAGAAATTAACAATTATGGAGAGTTACTCGAAATCTCTTGAAAGACTTAGAGTTAATTTCCTATATGATATTATCTCATACGCCATTTTATATATCTTGGAAAATACAACTCTGGTGCTTATTTCTGAATAATTCCGCTCTCTTTTTACACGGAAACTTCATAAATCCTAAATTATCATTTCGAGAAAAGAAGAAAAAAGAAGAAATAATATCCATGGTAATCTTTCCTTTAAAAAAAGTTATCATAAAGAAATGGTCAACCGGCAAGTAATCGCCGGGTCCATCTCAGTTTAGTGACACTTTGTTTAGCAAGAAAATTAGAAACGGCGTATCCCGAAACACACATTTGAAATTAAACAGAGGAATAAACGTTAATGTTGTCGTCAAGCGTGCATTGATCACTGGGGGGGTAAAGTAATCCTTGCAACTTATCAAGAAATATTAAAAAGCATCATTTGAGTAGACACACCAGTCAAGTTAAATCGTGTGGGAATTACAAATGCATTAACAAATAACTTGTATTTCATTGCAAATGAAACCGAATCCATAGTCAATTTGTCCAGGTTGATTTGAAAAAGAGCGCGACCCTCCATCAACATTTCGTTCCAAGTGTACAAATTTAGCACTTTCTTCATCGACTGTTACTATGCATGAATTTTTGGTCCTTTCATGATTATAAATTTGCTCAACGCCAAAAACGCAAAATACTAAGGTCATGACTCGATGCTACATTTCAAAGTGATATAACACATAGACGCAAATTTGATCAGCCACTATGTTTACTGCCCTTTTAAAACTCTTTTTTTTTTCAATAATTTCATATGTAGGGCCAATGTATTTTAGTCACATACGTGACCACAGTGGTACAGGTGGAGAGTGATGGTTAACAATGAAATATCCAAGCAGCATATTTTCAAGAACTCCGTTCCTAAGGGTTCCATTGTAGGCCCACAAGTTTCAAATGTATGTAATCCTGTTGGGACACAATTTAGAATCATAATGTTAACTTTCATCTTAGGCTGATGATTACTGGACTTTCTGTGGGAGTGATCTAAATATTTGTGCTCTTCAAAACCTTACAAGGTGTTATCTGACATAAACACCTGGCCGTCCAAAAATTATGTGCAGCTGAATCAAGAAAAGACGGAATTTATGTCTTACCACGCCCTAGCTCCAGGTTAGGAGTTGGGTTCTGGTGTGTTGTGTTTGATTCCACCATGAGTTAGTCCATCTGATATGTTAAAGGGTGAATTATCCTATTCCTAATATGATGTATTCGTAGGTTTATCAATTATGCATGCAACCATGGTGTATGATCTTTGGTCTTGTTCCACATTGACTATGTCTAAATTCATTACTACACGGCGCCAATGAAATTATTGAAAAGTTTCAGCAATGCAATTAAAGCTGCGCATTGGTCTGTTGCATGACCAGAGTTGGATCCTCTGGTTGCATGTTAAGGGGGACGTATTTACAAAACCCTTCTTTGTGTGGTAGGTCTCTCTTTCACCGGATACGGTCCGTTTTATACCCATGATGATCTCAATCTGTTGAAGCGCTAGGACAGTAATTGATGGCATAGCCGAAAGTACGCCTCTTCTGAGGTTACGACTTGTTTTTAACCTTACTTGGACCTAGGTAGATTTTGGGTCAGATCATCAATGTCAGTGGTCCCAAGCTCTGAAACGAGCTTCCCGTTTACATGAAAGAGGCACCCCACTGGCGTGTTTAAGCGGTTCCTGAAAATACTTATTTCCTGATATTTCAAAATTTTGTTAATGTAGATATGTTGGGTAGTAAAACTATATTATGTGTATTTCCATGTTGTATATGAGTTTTGTATATTTTTAAGTGGTGCTGTTAGCGAAATTCTGTTTCATTCTAAAGTCCTCTACCGTTAATCATAACAAAGGATATGGGAATTTCTGCAAATTTCAAGAATTTGTATTTCTGTCTTTCTATTTAAGAGGAATTTATTTAGAAAGCCCGTAGTGCGTAGGTTAAATCATCAAACCTAATTAATAATGTAATTTTCGCCCTAATGTCAATAAACCTAATTAATACAGGTAATTGTCGCCTAAGTCAGGTATTATTAGAAGGCGGGAATTGGTTTTTCAGGCTCTACTAGGGTAATTTCTCAGCAGGTAAGGAGTGGTAGTCACGTCCATCGGTCGACAGGGACAGTAGCGTAGAAAGCCCGGCTCTGTTAAGAGCCACCAATAAGCAAGAAAGAGGAGACAGAGACAGAGACAGACAGTGGACTAAATTTCTACTGCTGCCCATGTTGTTGAGTATATTTAAAAATTGGATTTTTTAATTTACCAGATTTGTTCCAAAAGTGAGACCAGGGCTATGGCCAATGGCACCCCTGTTCCGCCGGGACAATTTTATCTTGAAAGGTTAGAGCTATCTCTTGACGAAAGCCTTACAGTTCTACACTTTTCAGACAGCGAACCGGTTGAAACCATATATGTGGTATTTCAATCAAATTACCTTATTCCCGAATGCCCTCTTTATGATTTACTCAGGCATCATGAAGTCTCAGAGAATGCAGGTTAACTTCTAGCTACCCGCAATTGATTTTTTCAAAACTTGTAATGGAGTGTCCCGCCACGGGCGATTCTGTTCCTCAGGGGTTTGTCAAGGTTCCTGACCTTTGAAAATCATTAGTGTTGTCATCAGAAAGATAGATACAAGCTATTCTTTCTTTGGGGTTTTAAAAATATGTCCACTTTTACCTATAAAACATGTTTGAGTTGAGTACACGTATTCTACAATTGACATATATATTAAAATAAATGTTAATGGCTGACTTATAGGATTCAGCAATGTTTAACGTTGACAAACATAACACCCTCTACATTCAAAAGAAAGAGAGAGATGGTTCAATGACTGAACATATATTATTCGTGTTTTCTATCATTTAAGTATGATTGTTAGCGTTTAAATCAAGTAAAATCTAAATGATGTAGTCCCAATAGTACGGTATCTCTATCACCTAGTTGGAAAGAAGATTGAAGAAGAAGAAGAAAATACGGGCAGATCCAGTTATATAAATGGTCCCTGCGGCTCGTAACTATGGACAAAACGGGCAGGAGAAAGTCTATGCACGTATTCTTGCATATAAAGCTTAAAAAAACATGTTTTTCGATTGATAAGCAAGTTTATCACATTTAGCAAAACAAATAATCTCATCATCGGACGTTTGGAAGGAGCAGTTAAGTGAATATCATTAATTTTGTGAGCTATTTAAGTAATACATACGAAATTATAAATAAATAAATCTCTGAGGTCCGTCTTTAGAAAATCCAGAGTTTCGTCTACTCGTACTTCAAATATTCAATTCAGCAACGTTACTTGCAGACGACTGACGCCAAATTTCAAACTCAGTCGCATAAACTTCGCCTGTTCATTCAATAACTTGCGATGATCGTCTGTGACAATCCCCTCATGTTAAGCGACGCGACGGCAAACTTACTGCAAGATCCTCAAGATAGTATCTGGTTTTAAAACCCATAATTAGAAGTCATTTACAACAGAAAATTTTATCGTTCATCCGGGAAGGGGAAACAAGTTCGTCACAAATTAGTCAATGATACTAACGAAACAGAGATATTCGCTGATGTATGCGCACTTAGAATAAGACGGTTGCCAGGTCAACTGGATCACGCCAAATTTGTCGAGCCACTGATCGCATTGATCACAACAAAAAATCCTAGGCATATCATAATTCGGAAAAGAGCTGCGTGAGCCAAGGCGTGAACCAGTAAACCCCAATGGATAACTACGTGCACTACATCAGCGAATAGAGTGGATAACCAGTCCTTTCATGTGCAGTGTACCATGTAGGGCGCTGACATGTTGGCTTTTGTGCGCATTTACAATTGCAATATTGACGTTGTTGGTGTGTACCAAAGAGGTTCTATATAGATAGAGAGGGCAAAACGTTACCGTAATCTTTAGAAAGTCACCGCTCTCGCATGTTTTGCCGACACCAAAGAAAACATAGATACCAACAATAGAAAGCAATGGCAGCCTCCGCTTCGTCCACATACTGTGGGGCCGCTTTCATATACACTAATCGGTAGTGATACAAATAATTGTTATGTGTTAGATGTGTGGCCAGGTGTTAAAGTGTACCTGGTCATTGGGCTCAGATACTTTTGTTTTCTCATAATGCAAATGCGCGCTTAGGTGAAAAGATGATTCATGAGGCGGTTTATTTAAATCAAGCGGGACTGACGGTCATTTCATTCGTTGTTGGCCATGGGTAGGGACAAAATTTAACCACACACTAGCACCCAAATCCAACAACTTGATATTTTGCGGATTGTTTGTATCGAATTGACCTTATGTGGGTAAAAGCACCCAAATTAATTTAATTATTCCGTGCAATATCAAAATGTCAGCGCCCCAGCAACGGCGACTGGTTTGATGGGTTTCACCCCCCTTGGTGTGTACTGTGGGTAGGGTTGTAGCTGGTTTGTGTGCTGAGGGGCAATGGTTAAGTGGTATGCTAACATGTGACTGGAAGTATCCGGGTAAGGCCGCATTTCTCAGGATGAATAGTATTCTGCCAACACTAAAAAATTCGGCCACTCTTAAATTGCGGTATTTCGTTAACATTGCCGAATTCGTAGAGTGTTGTAGAATACTAAATTCTTTCGCATTTTTCACCTGTTGCAAGAATATCCCTAGGACCCGAAACCTCAGCCCACAGGCTCTACCCATTATGTTTTACGATTCGGACAATGCACTTACGTTGTTGACCGTCCTAATTGAACTAGATGTCAAGCGAGTAGAAAACCTGTGAAAGCTTGATTAAGTTTGAAAGGACCCGAAAAAGGACCATAGGGTGTAGGCAGTTCAATTTGAATAGCGCTCACAAAGAGAAACGTAATCGTTGGATCCAAGGGGGTGAAACCCATTCAAAACCAGTCGTCGTGCTGGGCGATGAACATTTTTTGAATATTGCACGGAATAAATAATATTATTAGTTTGGGTGCTTTGTGTAACACCACAGTAATGTCAATTCGATACAAAACAATCCGCCAAAATTATCAGTTTTGTATTTGGGGGCTATTGGGGGGTTAAATTGTGTCCTACCTGATTGGCACCACAACGAATGAAATGACACGTCAGTCGTTTGATTTTAATAAAATCCGACTCCAATGAATACATCTTTTCACCGTAGAGAGCGATATTGGAAGGAAGGTAAGAAAAAAGCAGGAGCAGGAGAAAACATGGAGATCAACGGGAAAAGAGGAGGGAAAAAGGGAAAGGGAATTTTACGGAGAAAGGCCAGGGTTCACTGTGGGGGGGGGGTGCGAAGCACCCACCAAAAATGACAAAACCCAGGTCAGCTATGAGGGTGAAGGTCCGCTCTGCACAGGTTTAAGGGCGCTTTGACATGTTAAAGTTTGGAGTTTGCCTACCTAATTTAGGGTGTTGTGCATGTTATATGAATGAGTAAAAAGCAGCGATTGATTACTATGTCATTACGCTATTGTACTGTTTACCAACGGTGCGATGAGTTATGTCACCGTAACCCCCCCCCCTTCCCCCCCCCCCCCCCCCCCCGTCTTCAGAATTTGGAGACGACGGTTAAAAAATGTGGGTCAACCTGCGAGCGCAGCGAGCGAAAAAAATTGTTTTTGAGACACAAAAGGTCCAACTTACGCACACCCCACCTAAAATTCCTGGAGGAAGGGGAAGGCATTAAGGGGAACAAAATAGAGAACTATCAACCACCTCCCCAGTACAAGGAATCGGGGAATCTCCGAGCAGCCTCACCTTCCTTCTAGAATAGAAGAAAAGGAGGAAGCTGTCGATTAGTGTATCATATGCAAAGCGGCACCCATTTTAGTAGGTGGAAGAAGCGGTGGAGGCAGCCATTGCTTTCTATTGTTGTACTCTATTGTTTTTGTGGTCGCCAAAACATGCGAGACGGTGAATTCTAAAGATTACGTAAACGTTTGCCTCTCTATCTATATAGACCATCTTTGGTTGGATCCCCGTGAATGAAAGGTGTTGTGGATTAATTGATTTACAGACTCAATCATGATGATAGACTTCCATCTTGATTGATGAAATTCGAAACAATTCTATTACAAATGGATACAAACAAAATTAAATCGATAATGTGTGATTTGCTGGAGAATTATGTCAAAGCCAAGATTCTTTGATTTTGCCCTTATACAAACGGAAGATTTGGCTTCGCACTTCATCTTAAAGTTTAAAGCGGAATTGACCAAAAAAAAAAATAAATATTTAGTATATAATCGCTCGATGTGTGGGATTTTGCCACGGGGCGGCGCCAAGGTGACAGGGACGGCCACCCCCTCGAGTTTCATCAAAATTCATTTTAACAAATGGCATTAAAATTAGGGTTTGGGGGTTAATCGAATAATTTTCGCCCCGTCTAAGAGTTTACCCCTGGGAGCAACTCGCTCGATTTCTACACCACAGGAGAGGTGCGTATCATTGGAATATGTATTTCATGAGACTGAATTTCGCAGTCAAGACTATTTTGGAACAAGTTTTGTGGTTTATTCCGTATAACCGTAATTGAAATTTGTTGTCCATCGATTACGCACTTTTTCAGGATTTATATAAATACCTATGCCAAGTTTCCAACCTCTGTTTCGAGTAACACAACCTCTTTATAGCATTTAGATAACCTCTCTACGAGTTTAATCAACTTGATTTGACCGTCATTTTATAAATCTCTAATATATATCCACTTTGGCTCGCTTAGCTACTTAAACTTATTTAAAGTTTTAAAGCCCCTATCGAGTTTTAACAACCTCATTATTCAATTTTAACACGAGACATAAGGTGGTACTTGATCATTATTCTTCTGTCCTGTCGTCCGTTCTTTCTGGTTCTGGCGTATTAAAAATGTTTTACCCCTTCTCTTTTAAAAAAAGGCACCTTCCATTGGTTTATCGTGAATGGGTGGCTATCCAAACAGGCAGTGTTAATCACCTAATTGTAAGTTAAGGGTATGAAAATCTCAAGTTTCATTGGGTTAGTTCAATGCAATTTTCTCTGCAATGGGTGGGTTGCTTCATGACCAATGGTGATCACAAAGAGATATTTACAAAACAAAACTCTGCAACCCGATTCCTAAAAGTAGATCCATGAACACATCTAATAAGCACATGGTTCTGAATACCTATGGAATAGCAATCTATTTTAGCTTCCTAATATTCAGGTGGTCAGGTTTTTTTCTTTTTTCTTTTTCAAATTTAAGCGACTTGCCAGACGGCGTAAGGCGACCATTTTGGCACCTTGATTCATTTACTTTGAGCAGAGACGTTCTACGTAGCATTCAAGCATGCATTCACCAATCTATAGTGAATGCTTTTAAATACGAAGCACCGCCTCTTTTGTTTTTAGACAATCAATGTGTAATGAACTGAAGTTGGAATAACCTTCAGGTTAGATTGAATTTTCTGACTGCAAAAGGGAAAGGTGCACAAGGTTAAATAATGAGGGATGGTAGTAAGCATATTTATTATAGCCTTTCTTTTACAGAAGTATGCAAAGAAATAATATGTAAGTAAGTAATTCCTAGCAATCATCCTCAAAACTGAATTGAACGTATTCAGTCGCAATCCTTTTCCTTCGTCTAACATGTGAGTTGCGTGTTGTTTTTGTTGCCGAAACCTTATGTTTCCACCTGTCAATTTTAGTGAAGAATTTGGAACCGTACCCCAACCCTTTTCAGAGTATAATTTATGCCTCTCAGATATCGCGGTGGTTGAAGCCTCAAATATATTTTTCTTTTTGTAACAAATTGGTAGACATGAAACATTGTAACCATTCTTTAAAACCATTCAATTACTCTGATTTTTACAAGCAAAATCGGGGTTTACATGAGATTATGGCCCCATTATTTTTTCGTATTTTCCATCACAGAAATGAGGCCATTTCGCCGTGGATAGAGCTTTTCTCTAGCACAAAAGCGAGGGTCCGCGCAAATTCCAGGAAAACCACTTACTTGAATTTATTCAAGTACTTTCTTCCAGTCTGGGCTTAATTTGTATTTAAATATCTGCTCAATACGGGTGGTTTCTTTTGATAGGGCTTCGTCACCTTTCAACGGGACGTTAATTTTTACCGGTCAATGTACAGAAAAGTAACACCTATCTAACACATATGTAAATGTTCGTATTGGTGAACCCGGATTTTGTTAAAGGTCCCAAGAAAATGCAAATAGACTTTATTTGTGGGGGTTGTGTCAAGTCTACAAGGAGGGAACGAGAAAGCATTCAATATGTTTGGGTTGGTGTGACATCATTAGTGAAACCTATTGATTTTTCCGAGAGTTATAGAAAATTCCAGTGACTGGTGTGATCTTATTCATGCACTGACTGAAATCAATACTTTCATAATGATGTCACTACTGGTAGTGTATTCCTTGTTTAGTGGCCTGTTTGATTGGAATGAGAAATTGCCCCCGTAAAGATTTGAGAGTAGGTTTATTCATCTCATTTCCGGGACCTTTTAAGCACTGTAAAACGTACTACACGCATTAGTACACCTAAAATGCATATATGGCCTTATTTCTTGCTGATACCAGTATATAGAGAGGATGCCCTACTTTACAAACATACAATAAAACTGTAGATTGTTTGTAATGATCTTTTGTATCTGTGTGCAAAAGCCGGTACTGTTCAGCCGGTCCCTTTCTATTTGGGACGTGGTTCTTGGTGCATTTTTCTCTTCCAGTGGCGAGTGATTTGTAGCCCATGGAACTGGGATAAAAAATATTTTCATTTTGCAAATACCATGAAATAAGCCAACTTTGAGAATGAAATCTAAAGCATTCATGATAGATAAATTAATGGGCAGTTTCCATGGTAACAAAAGGAACACTCATAGACTCTGTTTTTGGACTTTCAACAAACCAGCGTCAAAACAAAAGCTTTATTACAAGGGTCAAATATAGTACTGAATAATTCTATGCAATCTGCTAAGTTTTTTGACATAGTTTCAGCTACTTTTTTCTTTCCACAAAACACTTTCGTTCATAGCATCTTTTATATTAATGAGCTTTGGTACGGATTTTAAATAATTTTTGGTTGTTATTTTGCATGCAAACATGGAAATGGCTTACAGAAATGCATAGAAACATCCAAAATTCCACCATAAGAAGTAACTGCATGAATATGTTCAAGTGTTGTCCAATTAACAAGCGTTATGCATGCCTCATTAAAATATAAGCTACAGTATATCTGAAACTACATGGTAATGCGGTAGAAGCTACAAAGATTGACATAGCTACATAATGAGAGTTGAATCCTTTACTATCTTTGTCCCAGATAAGTGCAGCATTTTTCCTTATTAAGAGTCGGGGGGGCCATTTCGAAATATAATTTTTTGTGTAGTTATAAAAATAGTCACTAAATTAAATATACTCACCTAAAATGCTTATTATCCAAAGTTAGACATGGACCGAGATCTTCCTTTTCATGCAGTAACCTTGTTAGGCACAGTAAACGGTGCCATAGGATAACGTGTATAACGACAAGTCCGATCCCGAATTTTAAACAAAGTTATGATTTTCTATATGAAAGACTTCGATTTGAGCTTTTATTCACACAGTGATTAGTATATGGACAAGCTATGTATATGCAAACAACACAATCTGTTTGAAAATTGAGGGGCAACCTCCTATGGGAAATCTCGGATCAGCCTTAGAACAGAAGTATAACACTTCATGTAATGATAAACATTTTAGACGTTTCGATCAGAATCAACTCACATAATTATATCACGTACCTGTTTGGCAATCACTTTTAGAAAGCTCAGATTAACACCTGTTATTATAAATACATGCTCGCACCCGAGCTGACGGGGGGGACGGCTTTGATATCCAATGTGTGCAGGCCTCAGGACATTGTTGTCATTAGTTAAAAAAGTCCAGAAATGTCACAACTTCAAATTTTGAGTGATTGTGGTTTGGTCACATTCTGGATTAATAAAAGCAATAAAATGAAACAAAGCTGTATTTATCTCCTACTTTTTTACATATATTATCAAATTAAGAAGGGTGGTTTGATATTTCACGAGCGCGAGGTTATTTTCCACTTGCAACAATTTCTGGGCGACTACCTGAATATGATGACTTTAGAGGTCCACTTGAGGTACATCGCCCGCTTATAAAAGGACGTCGGTGAAACCGGAGACTGAATTTTCCATCATCTATACAACCTCGCAAAGCACAACGGTGTCTTGAAAAGTCATGCAATTTGTGGACTTTGTAGCAGTGCGATTTTTTGACATATATCACTCAAGAAATCAGTTTCAAAATTTATTTTTAAAGTAGACCAAGCTAACGCATGAGGACACCTTAATCTAATTTAATTTCAATTGTGCATTTTGTCTCAAATATACAAATCGGTTTAACAGTATTATGTTCATTGCAATGGGGGTTCTTCACATATTTGTTTTGAAAAACGCATTTGGTCGTAAGGTTTCTCGTGCCTTGACGATCACGTGCCCTACCTATTTAAGTAAAGATAGATCTTTGTTATTGCTAAAGAAAGTCAAGTGATAAAACCTAATGCAAAGGGGGTCAAAAGGTCAATCATACCGGACATAGTACCACCACAGTGATCGTTTGACAGAAGTTACAACTGGTCCCAATGACAGCCAGACATTCCAACTGTTTCAATTATTCTAAACAGAACCAAGTGAAATGAGCAAAGTAGCATCCTAAGTAGATACCAAAAACCCGAATAAATTGTTCTACTGATAAATTGGGCGGTACAATAAAGAAACATTTATATGAAGGTCTCTCTACGTCTAAAATAAAATTCTGGACAACGTCAATCCCTAAAGTTGACATTGACTACTCTCCTTTTCAACCCAAAACATGTTCAAGACACTCATATAGAGATTGCGATCATCTTTTCTTTTCGACAATTACAGTCAAACGATCTCACTGCAACGTTAAAGGCACTGATACATGCTTTAAAAAATCATTTGAAAATTTACTATATCGAACACCTTTCGGAGATCAATAAAGAATATAATATATGACATTCAACTGGAGATACGTTTCGAACAACGAGTACAACTTTCACTCAGTAGAACAAAATGCAAAAATATAAATATTCAATAGCTCATCACAACCAACCAATACGCGGTCCCCCTTGCTGATCGCTCTTTACAAGATATCTCAGCTTTCTATTCTCATCTTTAGTGAACATACTTTACGAGACATATGATGTTTAAGAAATATTCTAATATATATTTCCCGTCGTCTATACGGAAAAAAAATCGTCAAGATGTTGAAAATGTTACAACTCCAAAGTGAGCAATTTGATAACGTTTTGACACCATCAACACCTTTAACAACCTTGTCAGAATACTTACACAAGAACTTTTAAATAAAATAAGTTATGATTGTTTATTTTTGATCGTCGAAGATTTTACTGAGTGGGAGTCTCTTATCCTGTCGCATTTTTCGCGTGACGTTATATACATTTTGCTCAAAATACCAATTGTTATTTTAATCCAGTCACACCAATATGTCCTACCAAAACCGTACCTACATATTTTGAAATACAGTGTACACCCATAAAATATTGATGGACATCCTGTTTAAATCCTTGGGTGCATAGACAAAACAAGCACTGGTCCACAAATTCTTGGGAGGGGAAATGTTTGGGTGACAAATATTGCCAATTTATGTCCCTTTTAGCTCCACAACCACAGGCATTTTAAACCCAAGTTTTCAAAATCTGGCAACGGTTGGTACCCAACCAAAAGAGACGAAAAAAGGAAGAGAAGAGGATGGCACCATCCATCAATCCATCCCCATTTTACCCTACCACTCTAATTCTCACTCCCTCCTCCTTCCTCCAAATTAACAGGTAAGAGTGCATTCCTCTATTTTTATGTTAATTATTTAGACGCTTATGTTGTTTTTACACTTGGGAGTTGGGTTTAGTGGACATGATTCTCATAATATTTAACAAGTTTATGAGTAATTAATGCATATCGCCATTGTTCTCCTACCGAGAATATCTTATTTGATATAATTAGTCTTGTCCACTTCCCTCACTCTCTCTTACTGTAAATACTGTAAATATCTTTTTTACTTAGCTTTTAGGGTTTGCGATGTGTGATTACTCTTACAACTAATAGAGTTTTGTCAGAATGTAGGCCTACATCACACATTATTTCTACTACCGTAAAACAGTACTTTTTTATCTCCACCATGTTTAGTACGAGTTATTAGTGCACTGCCATGGAATGACCATAGAGAACCCTATAGATAGAATGACCCACTTTGGTATTAACAGATGGCCTTGTGCTAATTCCTAGAAACTGTGTAAAGGTGCAGATTGAAGGCCTTTTTAATTTACACCAATTAGACTACAACACTCTCATCTATGGTGGTTATAGTCGTTTATGGATATCTTTGAATAGAGTCCATCACATAGTGATAATACTTCCCTTTGTTTAACCTCAACACGGAAGTTCAAGATGTCCCAAGAATATTAGGGGTTGACTATATTAGCCCACATACTTCATTTTTGGGCATCTTGGCCTAAAAAAGAAAACCCATCCCAGTTCCTCACATGGTTATGAGTGTAATAACGGACACTGGTTTTGACTGGGCTTCACCCCCTTTTATACGCAATGCGGTTCCTTACATTTTTTGAATATTGCACGGAATAATTATTAGTTTGGGGGCTTGTATAACACACATAAGGTCATTGTATACAAACAATCCCCAAATATCAGTTGTTGGATTTGGGTGCTATTGGGTGGTTAAATATTTGTCCTACCCATGGCCCCACAACCGAAATGAAATGACACGTCCGTCGTCTTGATTTAATAAACCGCCTCAATGAATACACTTTCACCTAAGCGCGCCTTGCATTATGAGAAAAAAGAGTATCTTAGCAAAATGATCCAGGTAAACTATTATTAAACCTGGCCACCTCTAACCCATACACACTTTGTATCACTATCGATGTAGTGTCTATGCAAAGCGCACCACATAGCTGTGAAAGCGAGGCAGCCATTGCTTTCTATTGTTTGGTACTCTACGTTTTCTTTGCGGTCGGCAACATGCGTGACGATGAATTTCTAAAGATACGTAACGTTTTGCCTCTCATTTCCTGACCTTTAAACATGTATAACGTGCATATCAACCGCATTTAGTACCTAAAATGCTATATATCCCCTTATTGCTTGATGCAGGACCAGTATAATTGCCCTACTTTACAAATACAGTTACAAAACCTGTATATTGTCATGAGCTTTTGTATCTGTGCAAAAGCCTTTTCTGTTCAGATCCCTTCTATTTGGGACGGTGCGTCTTTGTCATTTTCCTCTTCCCAGTGCTGAAGTGATTTGTAGCCCATGGAACTGGGAGAAAAAATATTTCCTCTGCCAATAACATGAAATAGCAAATTTGTAATGAATCTACAGCCTTCCTGATAAGATTAATCTAGTGGGCAGATTCCTGGTACCAAAAGGACCTCAGAGACTCTGTTTTTTGTGACTTTCAAACCGAGCAGCAAAACAAAAGAATTTTCTTAGCAATGTCAAATATAGTACTGTATAATTCTATGCAATGCTGCAGTTAGACATAGTTTCAGCTACTTTCTTTCACAAAACCTTTTCGTTCATGAGCATCTTTTCTCTTAAGAGCTTGGTAACGGGATTTTTTAATATTTTATGTTGTTATTCGTTTGTGCAAAATGAGGGCTTAACAAGAAATGCATCAGCAGAAAATTTCCAGATGTTAACTGCAATTTAAATATGTTCAAGTGGTGGTCAAATTACCAAGCGTTATGGCATGCATCATTCAAATATGAAGCGACCTTCTTCTGAAACTACATGTAATGCTGTAGAAGCTCCATTATTTTACATAGCTCATAATGAGAGTTGAATCCTTTACTATCTTTGTCCCCGATAAAAAGTGCAAATCCATTTCTTTCTTCTTATTAAGAGTCGGCCATTTCGAAATATAATTATTTTGTGAGTTAGTTTATTAAAAATAGTCGACTAGAATTAAAGATACTCACCTAAAAGTGCTTAATTATTCTCAAAGTTATACCATGAACAGATCTTTCCTCCTTTTTCATGCGTAACATTTAATGCACAGTAAAGACGGTGCCAAGGATAACGGATACAAAAAGTCCGGATCCAGGAAATTTTAAAAACCAAGTTATGATTTATTCATCTGAAATACTATGTCGTATTTGAGCTTATTATTTCAACCCGTGATTATTTAGGACAATCATTATGTATATGCAAACACCACAATCTGTTTGAAAATTGACCGACCCTCCATAGGGGAATCTCTGAGTCAGCCATTAACAGAAGTAACACTTCCCCTGTAATGATAAAACAGTTTTAGACAGTTACGATCAAATACAATCAAATAATATAATCAAGTAACCCTGGTTTGGCAATCCACTTTCTAGAAAGCTCAAGATTAACCCTGGTTATTTCAATCATGCTCGCACCGAGCTGACGGCTTTTGATATCCAATGTGTGGCAGGACCTAATGCATTAGTTTCATTATTTCCGTCCAAGAACAATGTAACAATTCATTTTGAGTGATTTTGGTTGGTCACATTCTGATTAAATAAAAGCAAATAAATGAAACAAAGCTGTATTTATCTCTACTTTTACATGATATTCAAATTAGAAGGGTGTTTTGGATCTTTACGAGCGCGAGGTTATTTTCCACTTGCAACAATTTCTGGCGACTAGCTGGAAATAGTGATGACTTTAGGAAGGGTCAATTGAGGTACTATTGCCCGCTTAAAAAGGACGCGGTGAACCGAGACGGATTTCATCTCTTAGCAACCTCGTCAAATCACCTACGGGTGTTTAGAAAGTTTCAATTGCAATTGTGGACGTAGCAGTCGCGATGTTTTGCACATATATCACTTTCAAAAAAGACATCAAGTTTTCCTCAATAATTTATTTTAAGTAACCAAGCTAAACGATGAGACCCATTAATCTAATTTAATTTCATATGTTCTTTAGTCCTCAATATACAAATCGTTTTACAGTATTGTTTCATTGCAATTCTATTCTTCAGATTTGTTTTGAAACCATTTGTCGTAAGGTTCGTCGTGCTTGACAGAATCACGGGTGCACATACATATATTTAGGTAAAGAAGATTTGTTATTGCGAAAGAAGTCAAGTGATAAATATCATTTCACAGGGGGTCAAATGTCAATCATACCGGAATATTAACCACCACCAGTGATCGTTTGACAGAAGTTACACTGTCCCAAATGACAGCCCAACAGTCACTTTTTTCACTTATTCAGAACATAACCACAGTGGAATAATGAGCAAAGGAGCATCCTAGTATATACCAAACCCGATAAATTGTTCCTACTGGATAAATTGGGCTTAACAATACGACACTTTATAGGTCTCGTCTACGTCTAAATAACATTCTGGCACGTCAATCCCCTAAGTTGACATTGCAATACTCTCCTTTCAACATGTTTCAAAGACACCATATCAAGATTGCGAATCATCTTTTCTTTTCGACAAGTACGAGTCAAACGATCTCACTGCAACGTTAAAGGCACTGATATCAATGCTTTATTAAAAACTCATTTGGAATATTTACTATATACATAACCCACCTTATCGGAGATAAATACAGAATAAAAATATATGAACCTTAACTGGAGATAACGTTTCGAACAAACGAGTACACTTTCACTTCAGTAGACCAAATGCAAAAATATAAATATTCAATAGCTCATCACAACCAACCAATATATTATCTTCCCTCGTGCTGATCGCTCTTTAACAGATATCACTCAGCACTTTCTATTCTCATCTTTAGTGAACATACTTTACGAGACATTGAGATTTTAAGAATATTCTATAATATATAATTTCGTCGTCTATACGAAAAAGATCGTCAAGATGTGAAACTGTTACAAATCCAAAAGTGAGCACTTTGATAAAACGTTTTGAACACCATCAACAACTTTAAAACCTTGAAGATAATTTTACACAGAACCTTTTAAGAAAATAATTATGATTGTTGTATTTTGTTGATCGCGAAGATGTTACTGCGTGGAGTCTCTTATCCTGCGTCGCATTTTTCGCGTGAGCGTTAATATCCATTTTCACTAACAACCTACATGTTTATTTATACCGTTTCAAACCAACTATGTCCTACCAAACCGTAACCACCTATTTTTAAATACAGGTGTAACCCCCATAACATATTGATTGAATCGGTTAAATCCTTGGGTGCATAGACATCAAGCACTGGCCACAAATTCTTGGGAGGGGAAGGTTTGGGTGACAAATATTGCCAATTAATTCGCTTTAAGCCCAAACCACAGGCATTTTTAATAACCCAAGTTTTCAAATCTGGCAACGGTTGGACACACAACCAACCACCATGCCGCACATGGAACCAGAACTCTGAATTCTCTCCTCATCCTGTCTCCAAAATTACCGGTAATAGTGTGCCTTCTCTCGATTTTATGGTTATTATTTAGAATGTTATGTTGTTTTACACTTGGGAGCGGGTTTAGTGGTACAATGCTCATATTTAACAAGTTATGATAAATTAATGCATAATCGCCATTGTTCTCTTAAAGAGATATCTTATGTGATATAATTAGTCCTTTGTCCAACTTTCCTACTCTCATCTGTAAACTGATACAAATACTGTAAATTGATGTTTTAAGAGTTAATTTTAGGGTTTGAGATGTGGGTGAGTTACCTCTGAAAACATAGAGTTTTGTAGAATGTCCATGCCTACTCAACACATTGTATAGTGCTACTACCCGTACGACAGTAACTTTCATCTCCTCCATGTTAGTACGAGTTATTTATATATGCCACTGCCATGGAATGACATATGAGAACCCGATAGATAGAATTGACACCACTTGGTTATTACCAGATAGGCCTTGTGCTAATTCCTATAAACTGTGTAAAAGGTGGCAGATGAAGGCCTGTTTAACCAATTATGAGCCACATCATCAGCTATGTGGTTATAGGTTCCGTTTTTGGATATCTTTGTAATAGAGTCCATCACATAGTGGTATAGCTGCCCTTTTTTACCATCACTACGGAAGTTCAGAGATAGTCCCAAGATTTAGGGTTTACTATATTTAGCCCACATACTATTCATTTTGGCATATTGGCCCATCCCAGTTCCTCACATGGTTATGAGTGTAAGCAGCGGCCGCCTGGCATTTTTGAATGGCTTCACCCCCTTCGTATACTGCAATGCGTTCTTGACATTTTGAATATTTGACTGATAATTATTCGTTTGGGGTGCTTGTAGACACACATAATGTCATTTGATACCAACATTAGCGCCAAATATCATTTTGTTTGGATGTTGTGTGCTATGGGTGGTTAAATTTTGTCCTACCCTTGCACACAACGAATGAAATGACACGGATCAGTCGTCTTTGATTTAAATAAACCCCCTAAAAACATCTTTCACCTAAGCGCGCATTGCATTATGAAAAAGACAGTATCTGAGCACAATGATCCAGGTGCACTATTATTACATACACCTGGCCACCCTCTAACCACAATACATCACTTTGTATCACTATCGATTAGTGGTACATATGCAAAGCGGCACCCACAGCTGTGGAAGAGCGGAGGCAGCCATTTGCTTTCTTGTTTGGGTTGGTACTACCTAGCGTTTTTCTTTGTGGTCGGCAAAACATGCGAGACGATATTTCTAAAGATTCGTAACGTTTTGCCTCTCTCTATCTATATGAAAACCTCTTTGCAGATCGCACAACCGAATGCAGTAAATCTGTGTGGCCACATTGTACGTGATTCAATTGTACTACTGCGTTACAAACTCGTGATGTTAACTTGTACAATATTGTTTGTAAATTGTGAAAATTTGGAATGATTTTTTTAGACAAGGAGTATTTTTTCTTCTCTCTTTTCCGGATATGTGAAATGGACTGCAGCGTGCACTTGAGAGCGAATTTTGTGACTTTAAGAAAAACACCTTCTGTCTCCCCGTCATAAATATGAATAATTAGGTGATATTCATGGCATTTAACTCCGATTTATGCTTCAATTGGTTAAGAAGTCGGGCCATATGGATTTCCCTCAGGTTTATCCGTATCAATACTATAAAAAATAAGTTTCAAATTAGTGTGGATATTCTTTTCTGACGGTTTTTCAAAATGTGGGGAGACATTTTGAGAACAACCAAGCTATGTCTTTGTTTTTTTTGCCCAGGCAAGTAAACGCCGAAGTTGAAGGAGTGATTTAATTGACGACGCTTTTAATAAAGTTAAAAGTGTTAGTTCAGAACTGCAGTGTAACAACACTGCTGTCATTCTGGTGGTTGCCTACTATAATCGTACTTTGCTAATAACGGCATAGAATAGAGCATTTATCATAAGTTGATGTTCCAAAAAATGCCGCATTGCTAATTGTTATCAACTATTGACTAGGCCTTAATTTCTATACGATACGAATTAGCAATTATCTACAATCTACTGGAAGATATTTTTTAAAAAATAATTCTGTTTTACAAATCGCATCAAATTGGGTGATTTCCTTACATAAAATCAAATATAAATGAAACGTTAAATATGTTCCAAACCCTCGCGGACAGGTTGGCCTCAAAGTGGCCATATTAATTTTCCAACGTGTTGCACACCGCCTTAGCCACAGCATAAACAGTATAAATAGTGGCGTCAATAGTAGTCGACGTGTGGAATTCGTTAACATGGCTACAAGAACAATTTTGTGCAGTGTGAGTGTACTATAGGTTATTGCGTTTTGCAGACATTTTTGTTCGACATTCGCTGGCTCTCAATTGTTTGAAGTATTTCTAGAACCCTTTATTTCACACAAACTCCCAAAATTGAAAGGTTGTATATATTATGTCACACTCTGGGGGCGAGGAAAACCCTCAGTCACAATTTTAAAAATGCAATTGTGGAATTTCTATGAGAAAGAAAATAACTACCATTTTTTTCCAGAAAGCCTCATGAGTAAGTGGTTTTTCCACAAATAGCCTGTTTTCTCTTCGACTATTAATACCATAATTTTCCCCATTCACAAAAAGAATAAGCGGATCAGCACTGGCACATTGGTGGTTTGGTTCATAGAGTTCAGTAACATTGCTTGAGAATAGGTCGATGGTATAGTGTGGGTTCACTCGGGTTTATTACTCATAAACAGCCCCGTAAACACCAGTTCATAATTTGCGCTTTTTTAATAACTCTTATGTTGAAAGAATACTCATAGCACCCCTACCCACGGGCACGTGGAGGTGCATACTTCAACGGCATATTATTTTAATGTGGAGCGGTAAATTGGTGCAATAACCCGTGCGCTAACAGACATTTGTAACACAATCTCGTACAAAAGGTTTGAGTGATTAATATTTTGCAAAGTACGAACAGTGACCCCTGAAAAGTGATTCTTAGTGAGGCTGCAATGGTGCCTTAATGAGACGGGGGACAAGACAAGGTTTGAAGTGGGTCAATTTTTTAAATTGAATCAATCACGTGCTGAAAAGTCTACCATGTTATTTGTCTAACCACAAGTATACAGGTCGATTCGTTGTACAAACATGTATTATATAGGTAACACTTCATGTTAACGTTTTGTTAAATTTTGGGCCATCTATTTATATAAGTAATTTTAAAGTTTTCTTTTAGAAACCAGATTATCAACCTTTTGTTAGTGATATGAACATACCACTAGATTACCAACGGCCGCTTGTGACTAACCTTAACCAATAATTTAATACTTTTTCTTGGAAAAGGAAAACAATAATAAATTGGAAATGACGACATCACAGTACTCTTGACAACGATGATGATCTTAGTTAGTACAGGAAGTCACTGTGAGACTGCCTTGTACGTTAAGTCGGATTAAGATTTAGCCAGTCACCATTGCACTCTCTTCGGAGTTCATATTTAGTTCATTCTTCATACTTGTCAATTTTGCTCAAATCAATTAAGGAAGTACAAAATACTTTGAAACTTACTAGATGGATTTCCTTCCGTTAATCTTTAAAGGGGAGATCTCTCTCCACTCTCTCCTTCTCTTTCTCCTTGGGCCTTATTCAATATGGCGTTCTGTATATTGTCTTTTAAGGACCTTAATTTTTCTTAGGATTTACTGTTTACCGTCACGTAAAAGTCATCACAACATTCTAGGTTTAAGATTTAGGGCTAGGGTTAGAGTTAGGGTTAGTTTAGAGTTAAGATAATAAGTATTTCGTGATGATTATGAACGCCTTTACTATACATTTACTTCAGATCTTTCCAACTTTAGTCCGAATAGAAAATGCTAGAAGCCTCATTATATTATTGTATTGCTTTACACTGTGTGTTTGTGTTTGTGTGTGTGTGTGTGTGTGTGTGTGTGCACACGTGTGTGTTTATGGAGGTGTGTGTGTGTGTGTGTGAAGACAGTAATGGCATGGAGAAAACATTGAAAACAAAGAAAACATGGATTAAGAAAGAAATACGTCGATAAGCTATCATTTCTGGTGCAGTGACTCCAGTACTAATGACATGCGATTATTTTAACGCAGACACAAACATATTTATATGAAGAATAAACCACTTGAGTGTGTAAATGGCTTTTTTCAAGCATTTAAAGTATAAAGTATGGCATAGGTTATGTTATCTCATCAACAAACAATGGCCATAGAATGGATTGCACTTTGGCAATATACTCATACCAATTTTTCTCTCAATTCATTCTGATAAGAGATTTATTTAAATATTAAATATTACACTACCAATTTTTAAAAGCTTCAACACATGTCTGTATCCAGAATTGGTCTACAATGTTAATCTCTTCTATTCTGTCGGGCTGAGACGAGCTCTCGGGTTGAGCATTTCCTGAGCCTGTAATTCTGCAGTTCAATAGTGAACAGGACACTATGCATTTTCATGTGTAGTTCATGTTATTTTTTGGCAAAAACCATAAAGGTATTCTGCCGGAGACCACCAAGAGGAAAAAATGATGTCAACATTTTTCTATCAGATTCAGGAGAGCCAATGCAAGTTTACACATGGGTCACACATTTAAATGGTGAAATGGTTTTGAAAAACATGTATAGTTTTTATTAGGTACGATCCACTCCTTTGGAGTTATACAGTAAACGTAACCAAATGGTTAAGTTAAAGTTTCTCCGATTTTGGTACAAAATAATGTGATTTGTTGGTTGAGCCAAGGCGGACTCAAATAAGACTTGCTTTTGCTGTCTTAATGATCACCTTTTTAAAGATAGGTCAATGGCCGTTGGATTCTGCTGACCTTTGACACATTTAGCTCATTTGAAATAGTAGATAAGCATCAAAAATTTCGCAAAATTATCCCTTATTTGTACATCTGTACAAACAATTTACATCGGCGCCTCTTTTAAATTTTGACCTCTACACAACGTGAAATTTACCTTTTCTTTTGGCATTTTCAATGCTATTAATCGTAAGGTCCGTATACACAAAGAGTAGACCGAGTCTAGAGTTAAGTGTAAATGTAATATAGTCTTACCAGTAAAGACATTTCTTTAACATTTTAATCTTTGACGCTAGTGTAAAATGTGAATAACTGACAATAGACAAACTAATTTTGACTTAGACCAGGTGTAACTTAAAACCTGTACTTTTGCGCATACGGAACCAAGTCGTAAATGATACAAAGTATACATTTATGAATCATTATAATCAGAAGAACAAATTGGCATTTTAAACCATTTAATCAATTAAATTTTGGACCACTGTATATACTTGCCCCGTTCTGGATCTGAAAGTCAACAGAAAAAAATGGCTGCATCACGTTTCCGATTTTGAAATTGCATATTAAGTGCTCCTTCCTGTGTTTACACCCACGTACAAGTTCATTCCTATTGTTCAATGAAGACATAAAAGATTTACGTATAATAAAATATTCTTCAGTCAAACAAAGATTACTCTTGGTAGAAAAGGCCTCACACCTTGCAATTATTTTCCATTTTAACCACCCCTCCGTGCTAAACAACATCACAGATAGCATAAGTCTCCAACATCTTCCCATGAAACTACATTCAGTGCGGCTGCAACGCCATATCAAGAAGCGTTTCAAAAAGGTGGATACGACTATCAACTCCAGTACACCTCCAATACACATGACAACGCACAACAGAAATGACCAGCAGTACAGCAGAAAACGCAACATGGTACAACCCACCTCGACAGGGACACTGTTACTACCAATGTGGGTAGAAAGTTTCTTAACCTACTTGATTAATGCTTTCCCCTGGAGATGAACTTCAACAAATTCTTAAAGGCACTATCAGTGATTTGCGAAATCAGAAAATAGAAAAATTCATCAAAAATCATATGTTTTCATGCATGGGTTATCCTAGCATACTCTACAAGTTATAAGACCAACATAATATGGATAGAATTGGATATTTCAGTAATTACTGTCCGTCCTTACGGACACTAACATGTAATTGAATGGAGATTTGTTATCTTTGATTATTGCTATTTTCTTCCTTTTCTCAGTTTCTCAATTTGAAAAATAACCTTTAGACTTATCCTTCACTTTTAAAGCTATTCCTGCAAATTTCAAAATATTTTGGCCCTTTCGGGTGGGTCACTGGTACTCTCTTTAATAGAAACACCAAACACTATCTAAATAAGTTTGTGTGCCAAACATTGAACAAATAATCTCTAGCTACAACAAATATCCTGGGATCTGGAAAATCCACATCACCAACAGCCTTTAACTGCAGGAAAAATATATATGACCACTTGACTGTAATTGTCTCATATCAAGCGTTGTTTATCAAGCCACTGTCACAAGAAAAGACAACCTCAAAGAGGACACCACTTATGTTAGACTTACTCACTGAGAACACTTTCAAAACAGATACTATGGACAAATCAGTTCCTTCAAAAACAAGAAACAAAATGCCACTACTCTCAGCCAGTACAGTTGGACTTTAAATGACAGTAATATTCCGTACTCATTAAAAAATGGAAAATAATTGCAAGGTGTAAGACCTGTTCTACCAACAGTAAAATATGTAATCTTTGTTTGACTGAAAAATAGTACCTAAAACTCTTATGTCTTCATTGAACAATAGGAATGAACTTATAAGTGAGTGTATACACAGGAAGGAGCACCTATGCAATTTCTAATAACTCTTCCATTGTTGTGCAGTCATGATATAAAATATATAACTGTTTATCCTTTTCCCTCAATCTGCACTTGGCAACTGAAGAGTGTGGATGGGTTTCCATCCATACCAAACAAGCTTGTATTGCGCTATGTGTTAAGTGACAATTCACTAGTTATAATTTATCTTGGCTCCTGCTCCTGCTCTGCAGTGGAGCACTAAAAGAATTATAGATTTCCAAAAAGGTCACAGTTTTTACCGAAAATGGACCCCTTAAAGTGCGCCCTCGAAACATACATGCCCCAAAATGGTCGCTGTTTTCGAACAAAACTTCACCCCTTAAAGTGCCCCTTCAAAACCCTTAAATGTGAACGAGTTTTATATAAAAGGCATGCTCAAAACGTTGAGCACGCACCGGGGGAGCTAGGTACTATTTCATTCGATCCAGTTTTATATACAAAGTTCCTATTCGTGTTAATAGAGTATTACATTGGTCATTTGAATTTGACAACGAGAACGTTTAACATCATATTGATTGCTTTATTTGTATTTTGGCACGAAGATTAATTGACAATCAATTTGATTAAATTATTTGAAAGAAGGAAGATAAAAATATAATTCGATCTATTATGTCATCGCATTCAAAGAACACCGCCAATTAGATTTACGAGTCTACGATTCGCGCCCTTTCAATCTAATATGCGGGTAATTTATCAGTAAACATGAGGCGGTCACGAACCCGTGAAATTGATGTGGTCTTGACTCCTGCAATCCCACTCTCCAAGAAACCCATCTAATTGTGTGCAAATTACATATAACCAGAGGAAATCTTCTTTCATCCTTCTTAGCCCGTTTTGATAGCAAAATACAACTGATATAACTGACCACTAATGTGCCGTTATTTTTGTTTCAGTTATAGGCTAAACTGTAATATCTTCAACGAGGAAAAAATATTTTCATGGAGAAAAAAAATATTCAACGACGAAAAGAAATCTTCATTGGTGAAAAAAATCTACATCGATAGAGGAATAAAATCTTTTCGAGAAATCCAGTCAATGATTTTTTTCTCGATGAAGATTGTCGAAGAAATCAATTCGCAACTAAATATAATCAATGATTGAATGGTGTATTGAAATAATTCCACGGTTTTAATCTACATCGAGAGCGGAAAAAAAATCAATTTTCGAGAAAAAAGGTCATCGAGAAATAAAATCAATGATTTCTTTTCTCGATGAAGATTGTCGATGAATCAATTCATCTAGGAAACAATTTTCATCGATAGAAAAATCATGTATGAGTTCTTTTACGTTCTCGATGAAGATTTTTTTCTCGATGAAGATTTATTTTCTCGATAAAAACTTTTTCTCGATGGATTTTCGACTGATATTCATTTACATATAATTGTAGGTAAAAATAGTTTAGCATTAAAACATGGTGTGCGACAAACGAAATCTGGGTCCACATGGACCCATGCACTTAAAAATGGCCGCAGCTATGGCGAACTATCCATATGTTAACACTTAAAAGTTTTAAGAAATGGATAATTTGCCATAACTGCGGCCATTTTTGGTGGGGTAATAAAGCATACGTACGGGAATGCATGCAGAGGTCATAGAAGTCATTGACATAGCTCCCTTTTCCATAATCACTAATAATCATGACTTTTTATAGAGTTAATTCTTTATGACATTAACCTGATTACCAATTCTACATTTTAAATCCTTAGGATTAGACGAATAATTTGGTATAAGTTAAATCTTGATTGGAGGTTATTAAAAATGCTGACCCCTGTATGGCCTTTGTCGTCACATGTCACAGTCTCTGTGGATTTGGCAGGCGATTCGACATCATTTTAATAAATCACATTTTACAAATGAAAGCGGATGAAACTTCTAGCTTATACCAGGGGTAATAATACTTTTACGCCTTTTCAATGGTTGAAAATAAGGTATACCGTGGCTGTATACATTTGCTCCAAAGACTCATTAACATTAACATTAATGAATCATTTTGGTTTGTAATTCGGGTCCTTGTAATTTCTCTGCAAGTACAATTACATATCAGTTATCAGAGACCCTGTGCGGCAAATGGGAGTAGGTTATATTAAAAACACGTTTTGCAAAATAGGAATAATATTGGACTCAATATACGGCTCACTGGCTAATTTGTTTTAAATATGAAACAGGAGATTCTACATAAATATGAATGTCCTATTAGGACGTTGCATTTTCTTTCGAAAGGTGTCCCAAAATTTACGGGTAACGACTTTTGGCATACTAAAATAAAGGATCATAACATAACACTAAAATGGGAGAGCTAATTTTTTGTGGTAAAATTTCAAATTTCATACACTCAAATTGGCATCAAACACATAAAAGCAAACTCACACACAGCACCACGGACAAATTTTCAGAAGCAGTTTAATACTGCAAATATAAGCTTAGCTTCTTCCAATATGTCTAATATAACACACGTGTACCTGCATTTCCAAGCTTAATGTAAAAAATTCGCAGTTTAGCATGTAGCAGAACAGACTGCAAATCGCATATAACGAGTTGCATTATAGTGGGAATTAGAAAATAGAAGCGTTACATTACAAGCTTTGTATGCCGATGCCTCCAAAATTTTCCCTCGTGTTATTACCCTAGAATCCCGATTCAAAAAAAGACGTGCCGATACATTATTTAGTTTAAACTGTTATGAATAATAAACGTAATACAAAAGAGAGATGATTGAGAATCCGATACAAAGCAACTTTTCAGGTTTGCTCTGACTGTATAGTGTGCACGGACTATAGATTTCAACCCCTCGACCGAGTTTCCATGTATTTTGGGGATTCTTAACGTCAAAAATGCATAACCCTCCCTTTTTATTCCTGCAAAATTTGACAGAGTGGTATCCAAGACAACAAACAATTGCTGCTCTACTGCTCTGTTTTGTTTGGTAATTAGTTTTTCCCGAAAAGCCGGCTTATGCGCATATTTACTCCATGGCTTATTCCTAAAGGTTTTTAACAGGCTGAGTGCTGGGGCACAGTGATGAGTGGTAATTTAGGTTTAATGTTGGACATAATCAAAAACGCTTCAAGCACTGCGTGTTGGGAATCCTTATCTATCTAATCGAATAGAGCAAGCCATTTTGTATGGTTATGTTTGTATCAGCATTGGAGAAAGATTTCATCAATCAAGACGCCATTTTTGTTATAGTTGTTGTTCTTCTATTCCAAGAAATGTTGTTGATGATATCAGCGTTTGGTTACATAGTTATATCATATTGTATCAGGTACTTCAACTCATTCGTGATTAATGCGTACCGTCGAGTTTACTCTTCAACATGTACATCGTACATTGTGCATACGTAGCTATAATCCTCTTGTTGCACATATTTTAAAAAGCCAAGAAATTCATATTTGAAATGATGTCCAGAGTTCACTTTACAGTGTGTCCCTGAAAAATTATGGTAACGTTTTCTACAACATATATTAACTGCACGAGGCAGGATTGATTTTCCAATATCAAATTGCAATAAAATTAGTAAAAATCAATTTACTATCCAATGAAGCGGATTTTTTAAGGAACGCACTAAACTCTATGCTGTAAACTAAATCCCTTTGCACGGATATTAGCCCCAATCCTACCCCGTCAAATTCATCAGTTTTCCGGGGACTAGTAGTAATGAGAATGGAAGTAGCAAGTATTCTGTTACCTAGGATTACCAGTCAATTCTGGATGCTCGCAAGTCTCAATCCTTTCTACATCGCTTGATGATAACGGGAGATCACAGTTTCATTATGGTAAAACTATTGGAATGTATATCATTGAGAAAGCAGATGTGCCTCCATAGAGTTTCATTTCAATGTTTATGATATCCATCTACATTATTCATCTAATTATTATTGAAATTAGTCGCTCCAGCTGCGACGCCCTAATTTATAAATATATCAATGCAAAGTACAATAAACTGAATTAATTTCTGTTGATTTGATTCTAACAAGGTCAAATCATAATTCTACTTTAATAAGAGGTTTTTATTGTATGTTTAATGAGTGGAAATTTAGAAAGTAACAAAGAGCCGGTGTCAATTTATTCTACGGACAAAGTATTGTATGTGTGGATTAGAGTGTGGTGTGTGGTCGTGTGTCTGAGGGTATACCGTATGTGATGTGTGTGCTGTTGGTGTATATATGTATATTTTTGTGTGTAATATTGTAATAATAATGACAATAATAATATAATAACAACAATAATAACAACAACAACAATATTCCAATAAATTAGTAAGTAAAACATTTTTTGAGCACAAAATATTTGCAGATCTAGCTTGTGAAATTTACAGTGAATTTTATGTCAAATTTTGAATGCAAAGAAATATCCTTAGGCGCCAACACACGTGTCAAATACCCGAGCTATTGATTACCAATTGACCTCCAGATACATACAAACCTTTTGACCCACCTCGTTACGAGCACTACCTAGTCTTAAAGACATTATGACATATGATCATTTTTATCATTTTTTGTACTATTTGCAACTATCTGGTATCTATTTTAATATTAAAATATCTATGTATATAGTCGACGGGCAGAAAGAGGAATCTCTATAGCTATCTTTTGCCAAGTTGCATTGCACATCCGTGAAACCTTAATGCATAGAAAAACATGCAAATTGACGACTGTAATTGGTTTGAAGGTAGTTGGGATGGAAGATTAGAGGAACCCAAGGGTACTTTTAATCCACTTTTTTATTAAATTTTCATCCGTAGAAATGCATTACAGACCGTATAGAGTGTTATACATAAATGTATACTAGAACTGCAATGCAAAAATAATCCCTAGAGATACAGGTTGGAGATGTATGTAGATATTGAAAATAGTGCTGTATAACTTTAAAGTATTTCTTTCACAAATTGTAATGCATATTATCGCGATAAAATTGTTTAAAAAAACAGATATTTGCCACAATATCTATAATGATACTTTAAATGTCTTATTTTTAAAACATATATTCAAAACAGTCCCGAAGAATTACTTGCTGTGGTAAAATCGATTTTCTAATATAATTTTGATCAATACTGTGATATATTCTAACAATAGCATCGCATGCTAGTAGTCTTTCTCAAAGGGAAAAACAGCTTGAGGGTTTCGAGGTTTTAATATCATGTCTGAGACCTCGCCTAAAACGTGCTTAGGGGGTGCTCTAAAACTCAACTACCATTTTTCCAGCGGTCATGGCATTTGAAGCATGTTTCATTGTTTCGAACAATAGAAATCAGCTACCCTAGAGAAATAGTTCCAACTGTTTCCGTACAACCTCGTCTCTAGAGTCACAGTGAGGTGTAAAACAAACCGGTAGAACCGTGGAACAACCGGTGGTTGAGTTTTGAAGATACCCCTTATAACATATTATTACATCTCTTGAATATTCATGGACATAATCATGCTATTTCATTGGCTGATTCCGATTAAAAGTGCTATATCCCTAGGGAAATAGTTCGAACTCTTTCTGTACAACCTCGTCCCCAGAGTCACGGTGAGGTGTTAATTGTTAATAAAACAAATACTACATGATTTATAACTGGGGAAATCGAGCACACCATTTGGCAATGGTGCTGGTTACGAGCCTATCACCCGCTCGCACCATTCGATTTCGGGGTGATATGCACGTATAGTACCTCGGGAAAATAGTGTGCCCTATTTCCCCTCTAACCATGTAGTATTTGTATACTGTCAATCATTAATACAATGTTTTGGTCACGTGTCGGTGTTTGTTGGGATTAACACAAAACGCTAACAACCTATAGACATTCATGATTTCAAAAATCATGGACTACCCCTTTAATGTTCTACTACAACGTTTCCAATTCGGATAATGACAATGTATTATTGTCAATATATAAATTTTGTCCTTGTTAAAATACCAACAACCTTTTTTGAGGACGCCCATTCCCTGACAGAGTGACTTGCGGATATTTTATATTCTTTACTTGTTACAGTGCACAATTTAATATAGAAAACAAGATCAAAGTCAACTTTATATCACAAGGATGGTTTGTTAAAATTGACACAAAAGATTTATATTCGATTCAGTGCATGCATGTACCCCTTACCTTTGAAAATGTTTCTGACAATGTCTCGAGGGCAGACTAGTCGAAATGATGTTATTTTGTAATCACATGAAGACGTGGTAGGATCTTTCTGACACATCATATTTGCCCGTGTTTGCAACGCTGTTGTGAAAGCAAAATGTTTTTGTTGTCCCGGAGCTAGCTACATCACGTACAACCTTGTGCCCTTGATGGCCAAAATCAAAAGAGAACAGGACACAAATAAGAAACGGATTTAAGGGCAATTGCTTTATAGTGCAAATTGAGTAATTATCGTCGATTGGTTTTATTAATGTGTTATAAGTCATCTAGTCTGTTCAGATGACAATCTTGAATAGCTATTGAAATATAATTTGGACCTTTCAATAAGGTAACGGCTTAATGCAGTAGAACTGGTTATTACATATCCGAGTGTGGACAAATAGCATTGAGTCGTAATCCATCTGCGTGAATTATGCAATGTTAAATTAGAGGCCCTCGGGTTAGGAATTAGTAGTGCTTTGGCTAAGGCTACATTGGATCTGCAGAAAACTAATATTGTTGAAGATTTTTTGCTAAATGCAGAATTTGAAAAAAAGATGAAATAATTTTTTGCAATGCAAAAGGCCTGAATAGTCTTATATTACGTAATTATTAGTAAAACGGCGTAACGAAACGTAATCATAATTTGGTCGGTTGTACTGAATTCGAAGCGTCTATACTTTGGTAGAACCGCTTTTTTATATGGACGTTTTTAAAAGAAATAACCATATGACTTTAAAGTAATTATTTGAAACATATCAAAAAGGAAAAAAGAATAACAAAGTTTGGGGTGTTTCAAAATTGGAAAATGTGTAATTGTGTTTCTTTTTTCATACAAATGGATCATGTGAGGCATACGGTTTTCAGCTTGAACGCCTCAGACAGACGCTAATACCTTATAAATTTTAGAAATACTTATATTGTAAATTCTGTTTTGCACGGCTTTGGTAATATGTTTCACAGAGAAGCATTCCTTGCGACATTGGGTGATATTGTTGACATTTCAAATGTAGCAAGATACTAAATTGTTTTGATAGAAACGTTTCATTTAAGTTGTTCTAGTTTCAGTTGGCACGCTTCAGACATTGACCTCGAAAATAGGTAACACTAATATGAAAAGCCTAGAGTGTATCTCACACAGAAACCTCAATTGATGATGGATGACAAAATTTTACAGTTTGGAATAAGGATTACATTTCTTATATGCATGTTTTTTAAACGTTGTGTCAGATTTCCAAATAGAAAGAATAAAAGTTATATTTGTCAGCTAACCAACAAAAGAGTGTTTGTGACACACACTGAATGACGTATGTCACACCATTTTAAACAGTTTCTTTCTAAATACACATAATGCATGTAAGTCTATTTTATGTCGTATTTGTAAAAAAGCACAGCTCTGTCATGTAATTTAATCTTTGCCATTCAATTACATATCAGATAGCAAAGATCCGCTACAATCCTCCAAAGCCAGAAAAATTCTCTTGACTGAAAAAACTGAATGCACTAATATTCTAATGTTATAATTCCATTTTTCCCAAAATAGAAAAACAAATATCAAATTAAAAGTGGCACATGATTCTGTCATTCTGGATTTACAACAGGTTATTAGAAATCATCCGTTAATATTATTACCTCAGGCTAAAACTGACGGAAAGGGGATCTAATATTGATCATCGCAGTCTTGACAAGTATGTCATGCAACATTTGTATTACTTAAGATATTGAATGCTGAAAGTGAGTTTTTGTGATCAGTCTAATGTTTGATAAACTAGAGGAGTTTCCAGCCCGTTTTTACAACGCCTCAATGCAATGTTGTAAATAAAATAGGATAACATTTTGCCTTTCCTAGTTGTAGTTTGATATTGTGTCAATTCGTTGCCAAAGTAAGTATACATGAAACAATTTTATAGTGTCATATTTGCTTAATCATTAAGCGAGAGAGATTGTCAAATAAGCTTTAAATCAACACAACATTTACATATTTTAAACTGTAAACCCACCTGTCTCTTTCCACTGATATCCAGGTTATTCACATGCATTGCCCTAAAATAAGCCCGTGGTTAGTACCAATACTAGACCTCCAAGTATCATTGCAGATCACATTCTTCGCCAATGGTATCAAACCAAACTGTGCGGACGGTTTCGCTAAACAAAACTCATAGATATTTGCGCATACCGACAGACACATACGGTTTAATTTGGATCTTCTTGTCCATACCAAAAAGAATCGACCGTACCACTTTATGATACAGGTGCCATCTTCAGGTTACGGAGGGGAGGTTTGCCTTTTAAAAATCATTGCTGCGTAAAATCGATTTGCCCCGCCATGCAATACCCTAGAAAATCAATCATGTTGATGAACTTATCAAAGCTAAAGGTCCGCGGGTGTTTTAAGGAGGTGGATCGGGACATTACATGTCTTCAAATTATCGTGCAATTATCATATCTTGCCTTACTATCAATCGATAAGAAAGTCGGCATCGGATTATAAATATCAATATTTAAAATCGACTTTAATAGCCTATAATAATAATCACCCTGGTCAGCTTTCATTTTAGAATTACGACTAGATATGGAATGACCTTAATATGTGGAAATTAAGCGTTTGTAAAGCTTTTGAAAGTTGGAAAACAGAGTGTGAATGGAATACAAAACAGACATATGGTCATATTGAATGTCATACGCCTGAACATTTTTAGCAAATCAGGAGGCATCGTAGTGTCATGTATCTGAGGTTAAACTTTAAGCTTATATGCTCTTAATATCACCACCTCTTACACTGCCTCAAATATCCTAATTCTCTTTATCACCGCAAAAGGTGAGGTAGCGGTATTTTTGTTGTCAGATCTAGGAGCAATTTCCCACTAAACCAAGGCAAGGGTCCGCTTCGTGATTTTGCCCCTAGATCTAACAAGAAAATAACGCTAACTCCTTTTTTGCGGCGATCGTCAGGATGGTAGTCATTTTCCAAAAAGGACTTTAGGGATAAGGGAAGGTTTCTCAGTCTTCTTCTTTGCGTATCCACAAGTCATTGTTGATGGCTTGTGGTGGTCTCAGGATTTATTCATCAGCTGATTAAGCTGATCTAAGGTCGCGTGTATCCAAGATACGGACGCTACTGACATGGCCCGTTTTTAAGGCTGGGGTGGATTGGAAACAGTCGAAACTGGCTGCGATGTACATGTACAGTTGTGACTCTCTGTACATGGGACCGACGGCTTAACGTCCCCTTCCAAGGACGGGATGCTTTTATGATTTATTAACTTTGCCCAATGAAGAGAGGAGAGCGGTATTCTGTTTTTAATCAATAGCTGGTATACAGATGAAATCCCGACTTGAGTACCGGATAAATCCCAGCAAGTGTCTCCACCGGGATTCGACCCCCCCGGAATTCTTTGGTAACTTTGCGGCACAGGCAACACCCTAAACACTAGGCCACGCTCTCCCACTGAGTTTCTCAGTAGAAACCTTCTTTTAACCGATTATATCCTTTTCCAACTTTATAGATTAGTAATGCTTATTTGTAGGTTTAGACAAATTTTAGCAAACAACTTTATAAAGCTTAATTTTGATGGAATACGGACCTACGACGTTTCTTAACTAAGCTTTAGTATTATAACGTTGTGCGTTTTTACCGCCGCCACAATCTAAGTATAGTTCACACTTAAAGAGACATGAGGAGATTTCCAGGAAAAAGCGCTCCCAATTTTTCTCGAACCCCGGTTTTTTACATATTTGGAATGCTTACCAATGTATTAGATCACACCTGAAGTGAATAAGCCGAATACGCCGTCTTTATGTAATAAGATGATGATTTAGTAGTTTCTGTCGTGCACGACAGAAAGTCAAAGCATGGTTTTCTATGGGGAACGATTACGATAGCAGGCAAGTTCAAAACCAGGTTTGCGGTTTTCTTTTGCACCTGTTTGTCCAATAAACCTTCGAAACGTTCTCGGTAGGTGGTCTACAACCGATCCAGTGAAATTTGAGAGAAATTTGTATCCTAAAAAATCTTCTTTTTCAGTGCACAGAGAGATGTCACATATCAGAAGGGACTTTGCTCAGGTGCGCTAAAATGCCAAAAGCTTTCGTAAAATGCTTCTGGGTAATCATTCTTTCATCCTTTCTGGTCATTTTGGCGAAAAAAGGTGAAGGTAGCACCTTCACCGGAGTTAGGGTATGCCGTTAAACAAAATGGGGTTGGTAGCCACCCAAGGATATTTAATAGTACTTTTTTAAATATTATGCACAGTATGGCTCTAAGACTCTGTGTTTATGTAAAACTAGTCAATTGCCATCAATTAGAGCTGAAAACCGCACGAAAATCCGATATTCCTAGCACTTTAGCACAAAATTTGATTTTCGAATATTTTTGGTGGAAAATGCCAATGTTGCCGGCAGAATTTATGACGTCATTGTGACGCCATACTAGGTATATTGGTACTTATTTTGATATCAATGGAAAGAAGAGGACCATAGCTATGCACTGGAATCAAAATTTTAATTTATAACGAATTATCGACGGGGGTAATCACCCCCTGGTAAACCGTGTTACAAAAAAAACATGGTAAGACGAGGGTTGAGCTTAAAATGGTGAGAAATCTATTGAATACTTAATTTATATGAAATCACTGTATATGATTCAATTATATAGTATGGCTTTCGGTAAAGCTTTGAGTGAGTAAAGTTTTAAAAATTGTATTCAAACTACACATTTGAATTTATTCACGCACACATAATTGATTACTGTGATGGTGTTATTCTATTCAGTTAGCTGCGTATGGTTTACAATAATTTTCAAAGTATTTATTTAAAAAAACCCTTTCCATTGCAAAGGTAAAGTATGATATATAATCTGACTGATATCTTCATCTTTACAGCCATAAGAGATACTCTACTGAAATACCTGATTACTATAAAAACTAGACGTTTTTATTTTAAATGAAATAAAAGTTCTTTGACATATTTTAATTTGTTTATATAGAGATATCTTTCGCATTGGTTGTCACAAATTGTCATTAGCTTAATATTCTTGAATATTTTAAGTACTAAATCACCGGAGTACACGCGTAAAATATATATTCTAGGTTACCAGGTGTAGTACAAAAATAATATAAAATTACTCAGAATGGTTTGTACTATTTTTAGAAAATACTACTATATAGCATCTGGAAATCGTCATTCCTGTTGCAAATATAGGTAACAGTCCGCATTCAGACACGTTTCTAATTCCAAATGCACTGTTCTACATAGACTGTAGTCTAAACGTGGTGTTCATTATTGTCGTATATATCTGTCTATCTTTGTTTGGATATTTTGTCTTTCGTCGAGTAGGTCAGTGGACGTAAGGTTAGTGAAGAAATAGGATTGTTTGTCATTCATTCATATTATATATACTTTAATAAATCTTGATATTGGGTCAAAGGTCATCGATCATTGTACTACTGCTACAATGAAAATTTGGACAGACAACGTAGCAACATGACAGTTCGTATTAACGTTATCAAGGTAATTCTAGTGCCAGGCTTTGTGTTCTGCCGGTATTCTGGTTTACATTTGTAACTGATTTTCAAATATTTTCCGACATTTCGCTTTTCATTACTGACAAATCTAGCAGTAAATACGCCAGCAGGCTTAAAAACTTGACATAAAATTACACGAACAATTTTATATTATATTTGCTTAACAAACCACGCTCTTAGATTACAACCTGTGTATACATATGTAAAGGAATACTATCTTAACAAAATGAATATCGACAATAAAAGGAATCTTATTTGTTAAAGTTAAATTTTCGAAAAGGCCGACCTGCTGGGCACGTCCAGCGTCATTAAGGGTTCTAAAGACGAGTTGACACCCGGAACATGGCTGCTGTCTGAGGTACTATTGACGGGTGACGTGATGACTCGAACGAAAATTATACTTAATGCTTTGCACGTGGTCGAACCTCTAAAGGATTTTGACATTAAAAGAGCTCATAAACTGGTTTAGGTCACCCCAAAACTCAAGTTACGGCTAGACATGGATGAACTAATCGGATTAAATACATAATGCTGATTACAAGTATATTCAAGAAAATTTTTGAAATGCGGGTGATATTTGAAATTTATTGGATTAATTCATCTTTCGCGCTCAACGCGTTAAGAGGCAGGCTTGTTACGAGTTCGTGTCATGCTATATTTGCACAAGTCATGTGCCCTATTATGTGCTCGCGTAACCGTGGCCTGGCATGTCATGAACAACTTAAGAGAGATATATACATGGCATGTCTGTTTATAATTATACTCACTCTAACGCGCTGATATGTGAAACTAAGGGCTACTTGAGTAATAATGGCATCAATGTTTGTAGCGCTATAACATTTTGAAGAGGGAAGAAGAGGTCTTGAATGTATTGACCATGGTTACTGAAGTCCATTTTTATATCAGACAAGAAAGGTTAAATTAAACAATGACGCCATGATGAAAATATATATTAGTAAATGACAATATTCAAATTTTAATTTGATCCAGTTTTTACTTAAAGAAATTAAAGAATAAAAAAAAGATTGCTCTCTATAAATACCTTTATATTATAAAAAATAGTAATAAAATTTTAGTTCTATCATTATGTTGTTAATAAAAAAATTCCTAATAAAACGAAACACCTTTAAATGAAAATAGGATTTCATATTCCTTCATCGACCTTGGGAACAATAATTTACCCGCATTTGTATTTCAATTAGAATCAGTAATGAGAAACACACCCAACAGAGCAACATATGCATATCATTGCATGCATAATCAGCATTATATTTATGACACTATCACCGGTAATGACACTGAAAAGCAATGAATAATATAAATTTTCAAGGTGTTATTATTATTATTATTAATACATTGCTATAAACAATCAAAGTCGCGCCTTTCAAAATATAAACTCGAGTTACAATGCGCTGTTCTGTTGGCATAAGTACTGTAATTATATAAATATATTTATCTAGTATTAAATGAACAAACAACACATCGTCAGAGGCGGCTAATTAATAACTACTACTGCGTGAATCAGACGAGTCATTCATGAACGAATCCCCTTAACATGCGCTTGGACAGTGCAGGCAGTCACTAAATATCTGTCTCATTCTTAGGTCAGTGGCTTGAGCACAAACGAACTTCTTTACAACATCGTTAGATCATATTGAAAAGCGCGCCACTGCTTAATATAATTAACCTTAGTTGGGTCACTTGTATAGCGCTATACCAAAGCACACAAAGCTCGGCCCTGTGCCAAATTCTCAAATTATATTTCATTCTCATTTTGCTCATAATAATTTCGTAGACACTTAGTACAATTCGTGTTGCAATACATCGAAGTCCATATTAGCGAAAATGTCAGTGGTTTAGTTCTGACATCGTCTTTAATACTCTTGACAGTCTCAATATGCACAAGGCAAACCACAGTTCTTCAAAACATTTCCCATCCATGACATCGTTCCATTATACCGTTTTGCTAGTTTCGATATTCCCTATTTCTCATTCATTTCACACGAGCTATCGGAACCTCACAGCGCATTGTTCTTCCCTGATTGTACATGCACAACCCCGTGCAGTAATTGGTTGGAATAGATCACACGACAAGCATCATGCATGGTGTGACGTCGTAATTATAACGTCGTGGCTCGCTTTGTTGGTGGTTTCAGGATTCTTTAGCGTGTGTATCGCAATGGAGAAGCGGTGCCCGGCGGTAAACCTAGACTCCTTCATAAATATTGTTGAGTGTCCGGTAAAAGTGTGTTCGTGTTGAGACGGGGCACCTCGTGTTTCCTCATTTGAGGATACATTCTTTCCAATTAGACATCTTTGATGTTAAGTTCGCGTACGAAGGGTTAATCCGTTGTTTCATACATCGAATTAATTATTATTTAAGTCGTATGGGTTTATAGCAAATCGGATAAATTTTGGGCTTAATTTAATATATCAAGATTTGTGACAAATTCATGAATATAAAATGGAAAAGTTCAAAAAAGTCACTTCTATCGTGTCTATCATGTCTTGAAATTAATTGTAGCTTTAAAGTGACATGATGCACCCATCTCATATGAACTTGAAGGATACTCTATGAACATCAAACTTTTTAAAGGAAAGTATAAAATATAAAATTCCTTCAATTTGCTCTCAAATGATTAAAGCCTAGGAAGAATAAAACACATATTTTTACACACAAAATGTTGTTTTATAGTGCACAAAAGTCATATTAAGGCTTTTCACGCTGAGCTGGCCGGTGATCGTTCGACTTTTGCGATCGATCGCTGTTTTTGAAGACTAGTGCAGACTTTTTCTGAATACTAGACGTGCATGTGCAATAGCGCCTTAGTTACAATCTAAAAGTTTTCCAAAGAAAGGATTTAGTGAGCTGCTGCCCTCGCGAAATACTTCTTTTTGAGGCATTTAAGGCAGTGGTTGTAGTTGACTTTTTAAATGCTGAGGTACACGGAAATCTTTTAAATGATATGACTTGTCACCTTGGTTTGTTGCCACACAGAAATTGTGAGTTTTCCGTTCATGAAATTGAACGGTTTGAGAAAGGAAATTCAACATGGCGGATAGACTCTTACGTAAGTGCATTTATTGGACGAATGTGTGCTGTTATTTGAGGAAGCACAACAACGATATGTGTCAGAGTTTGCGAAGGATTATAATGAATTGGTGGTTGGTCTACAGATAGCGATCGATCGCAAAAGTCGATCGATCACCGGCTCATTGTGAAAAGCCTTATTATGATCCAAAGACTTCCCACAACTTTGACCTTTATAGTAAATACATTATATTTTTTATCACCAACTATGGTAATATTCACTTATAGCATGAACGTCATGGACTCAATAACTCATTGATTCTATAACAACAAAGGTGGCGGTTCGATCAAACAACGTGTATACAAAGGGAATACATTTCAATGTGTGTTTTCTTATGAAGCTAGATTTCTGAATAAAACCACTTCAGAGTGGTTTTATTACAAAATCATCCCATTTACATAATAGAGGTGCTGATTTGAACTCAATCATTTCAGATGAGAGTAAACGCATTTGAAAGCATTGAAACCATGCAAAAATAACGGATTGAAAAATTTTGATGGAAAATGTTTTCAAAATGTGCTGTTGTCTCTTTAAAGACATGGCCCTGCGACTTGGTGCCTCGATATTCTTTGGGAAGTCATCTCAAAAGCTAGTAACCTAAGACTAGGCTTTTTTGGACTTGTGTGAATGCCTTGATCGTGCTGGTTTTGAATATGAACATGAACAATAATGTTCAATGAATAATAATTGAGCAAATCTAGTTGCATGCAGGGTCTAGAAGAGTTAACCGTATATGCACGTGCACGGCTTTTTGGTCATAGGAGTGTAATTCGTATCACATTGCGGGTAAAGTGAACATAATTATCTTGCATACGTATTTATTGTAAGATTATATTTCGCATGACTTTTTAAGTTGTAGCGTAAGATTTCGGCTATTACACTGATGCCCTGCACAGGACTACAATTATATAGTAAGGAAATTTCTGCCATTTAAGCTTTTAAATTGTAAGGGCGATAAAGGGTACCGTTAGCTTTTACCTGCATTTAAGTTTTTCTTGTTTAAAAACGCAACATGGGGTTCGAGATTGCTCATAAGAAAAGGAAAAAATCAGGCTTTAGAACATGGTTTAACAGCTTTAGGGATCGGTTATACTGGCGCTGGATTTTCAAGCCATTCCCCGGCCATCCCTTATTAGAATAATTCAGTCCAAATCATGAACATTTGATATCTTTCAAAATCAGTTGAATTAAAGCACCACTGTATCGTTAAAGGCTGACTCAGAGATTTTCCGAGGGAGGGCGCCCTCAATTTTCAAACAAATTGTTTTTTGCATATACATAATGCTTGTCCATATAATAATTACTGTGTGCAATAACTAAGCTCAAACCGAAGTCCATCATATAGAAAATCACAACTTTGTTTAAAATTTCCGGATCCGGAATTTTTGTTATACACAGTATCCTATGGCACTGTTATACTGTACATAAATGTGTACTACATGAAAACCAAAAATCCGATTCACCTCTAACTTTGGAATTAAGCATTTTAGGTGAGTATCTTTAGTTCTAGCTCACTATTTTAATTACTACACGAAAAAGAATATATTTCGAAATCTCTGAGTCAGCCTTTAACTGGTCAAACCACTTCTGATTTCTGCAAAACCACACAGTGCCACGAATGAGTGACAACGTAATAACAAGGGAAATATGAGATGGTGTATTCCGCAGCTATCACGGAAACAACACGAATACAAATTGTTGTGGTTTGTAACGTGCAGAAAATGCCGCCGCATAGTTTGAAAACATATTTGACGCCTGAATATTTGTGTGTTTTACGAGGTTCGAAACGACAAATGGGATTTACCAGTGCTCATGTTTTATTTAAGACATATTTTTGGATTCCCTTCAAAGTGGGGTAAACGTATATTAATCGTTGATTATATAAATTTTACTAAACTGTGATTAGAACACTTAAAGGATTACTATATTTCTTGCTTATTTGAAAACACCAATAAAGCGAAATAATTTAATTACCATGTAGATTTCACTGATCAACAATGCAGATAAATGTGAAAACGAGTTTCTCTAGCTAAATTGTGGGTCGACACGTGTGCTGCGAAATCTCGCCGTGCGGTTGGTAAACAAATTCGACACTTAGAATTAAAAGGGCATTTCGTGATCCACAACCTCGTCCCCCGACTTACCTAAACAAATTTGAGATTTTTATATCATCTGAACCGTTGGCCTAAGTATAGTATGTGTGCCTAATCTTAGGGGCAAATTCGATCTACTCTTGTAGAAATTCGTAAATTTGTATTTTCTGTCCGTAAACGGACACAAATTACAACACAGTGACCTATGGGGCAGCGTGATACAAACATTTGCTCATAACATCAAAACGCACTATCAGAATCAACTGAAATTTTTGAAGTAACCTTTTCTCGCTTCTTCTTCTTATCGTGTCCAAACATTGTGGTTCTCAAATATGATCTGGCTGCTTCACCGAACTCCGCAAGGCCCCTGTTTGTGCATTGCTGCTCCAGCAGTGGGCAGACCAAGAGATGTTACATTGTCTGTGGCGCTGCTCCACAACCACAATCACAACCACAACCTTTTCTCGCTGATATCTTGTGAATCATAAACCAAAAATGAGGTGAGGATCACGAAATGCACCTTTAATTATAGCTATTGTGTTCCATTCAAAAACTTTAATTACTGAAAAACCATAGGAGTAAGTTTTATTTCTGTTATTAAATTTGAGTCCTCCACTACGTAAAAGAATGCGGGTCAATGTCTATTTGAAGAGGCTACTGCTGAGATGTGTGCAAAAAATTTCGGGCAGAAAGAGCAATGTTTTGCGTAAAGCTTCATGGTATTTATCGCTCAGTCATTTTGTCGCTTTCAAGGAAGGTAAACACGTTATGCGCCAGAGTTACAAAACATTGATTTTATAGCAAAATATATAGGTACAGTGAGAAGGGTTTGGATAACCAGGCAATCAATTATAAAAGCTTATCAACTGTTTCCTTTTCGGTTATTGCTGATCTAGCATACATGCTTCTTTTTCGCGAAATTTATTTTAGAAATAAATTTTCTTTTTTTAATATTGCGCTTGTGTAGATTTTGTTGAGGTGTAAATTTTCCTTTTAGTACCACACATTACACATGACAATGATATTATTTCTGGAATATGTATAAGATAATTACTATTAACATATAAGCACTCGCTAATAAAACCTCTGAAAGTATTTACACATCAAATTATAGCGAGATTTCGAACAAATGTAAACTGGTAAGGAACAAGAAGTCAGAAAAAAACTAATAGAAATGTTTATTATTAAATTTCAATTCTTACCTGCATCATGAAGAGAATATCTCAGATGATAACGAGGGATTCTCACGTACATTTTTCAGTCGTATGTTATGAGTATTGTAGTTGATTTTATCACTTTATACATGATAGCAAAAATGAAAAGAGCGCACGCTTACCAAACAGAAACTCTACGTAAATGGTAGGACATAGAGGTGATTTACCTTTATACACAGAGAAAAAAACACCTTATGTGACAAAAAGGGGTCACTTATTAAGGTTTACCTTTCATTATTACTCACGCTTCATATTTGTATTATGTAGTTTTAGTTTGGCCGTGCAGAACTAATACTACCGGCGCATTTTCCCTTATATCCTCTGTTAATACATATTAAAAGCTGAGGAATCCGACCGGAAAGAATGACTCCTTTGAAAATAAGGTTTTGTTTTACCGCGTCAGCATAAACCTCGTCGGTGTCACTACGATGTTCGTTTAATATCTTTACGGTAAGTCAAGATATCTAAAAGGGTGCGTGTTGCAGTATACATTAATAAAGGTAACAAGCATTGGTCGTGTTAGCCTCATCATCGAATGTCGAAAGTTATTTTAAAGTACAGCACGATAGGTTAATAAAATACTCAAATTTAACTCTGACAGGATAAAACAAAATGCAAATAATTAGACAAACATAAGTGTGATATTTACCACAACCTGACTTCTATACAGCATCCCTAACTGGCTAATTACGGGACAGCTTCCAAATGTTTAAGAGCTAGCCCACTTTAGCCCTACAACTATAATTCTTTCCCGCGTTACTGAGTGGGTTCAAAACATTTACCATAAGTTCCATAACGACCAATCGTTACATGTACTGATGGAGTTAAAGAAATGCCTCCAAATACGCGTGTATGGACGATCAAGTCTTGTGTGTACTGAGTACAACCCGGAGGCATATTTGCCTGGCCGTAAAAATACCGTCATAATACTAGCGGCAGGTTATTTGCATTCAAACACCAAGGCATCAAAGTTATAGCGATATGGCGGAATAAAAAAAAAAAAAAAAAAATCAAGTAAGAAAGCATGTCAACGTACGAGCACTTGATGTTAACGGAGGTTATTCCTAAAAAACTTATATTTTCTTTTGATTGCAGGTGAGCCACTCGACCATAACAAGGAGCAACTTACGAAGGGATGTATTAAACAAATAGACCTGTTGACATTTTAAGGACTGTGGATTATAGTATTATTATATCTACACTCGGTAAAATTTATGTTTACTAATTAAAAGTCATATTTGATTAGAACAAATCCTCGCTTTGCTTACTTTTGACGAAAATGTTTATTTTGTGACTTTGGCAATGCAGGATGAATATGAGGACGGCGTACATTTGGAGTTAAAATATTCAATCTTTAGAAGCAACAACTTTGGTTTAAACCCTACCGTAGCAAGTACGTTTTGTAAAAGGGTTTTTCGTCACTGCCTCGCCCCCCCCCGACCCCGACTTACCCTCAAAGGGTTGAGATTTTTTTATATCATCTTAAACTGTTGGCATATACTATAGTACAGTGCAATTTACGTGCAAAACTCGACCTGCTCTTAAGAAATTCATTAGTTTGTAATTTCTTTCCGTCAACGGACGAAATACAACACAGGGGTCATGGGGCAGATGTGTAGAAAACATTTGCGCACAAACATCAAAAACGCATGACAAAAATCAAATGAAAATTTTGAAAAATAAACCTGTTACTTCCAATTTTTAATATTTAGACCGCCAATTTAATTTTATACCAAGGGTGGCACACACATCCGGGAGTATAGTATGAAAGAAGAATATTATTAAAATAAGGTGTTTTATGTGGAACACTGCTACTTTTTTCAACGATTAATTGATCTTACAACAATATCAACAAGATGTTAGAAAAAAAGATTGTAAACAGAAAGCAATCGAATATACATAATTTGCAAGGAATCCATTTTAGCATGGTAACACAGTAAATCAAATTAAACCGATTACAATATGGATAATGCATTCTGCCAACAAAATATATATTTCTATTAAATCTGGTAAGAGACAGTTGCATTAGTATGTTAAGTATTATAATTATATTTGAGGTGAACGTTCTGCTCCGTTAATCTCTTTTTAATTGTTTAAAAAGATTGAAACAAACTATACGTATTTTGTATATAATAAAAATAGCGATGTTGTGAATCAGTGCAATTAATTTCAAAGAATTTATTAAGGCAGATGATAATCTATTATGTTGATATAATTCAGATATGGAAAAATAATTCATTTTTGAATCCAATTATTTAAAACCGTTGGGTTCGATATTATTCATAAGACACACTAAATTGAAATAAGATCAAACAACTTCATTTACTGAAATGTCGCGTAGTTGTACCGAATAACAATGCAATACGTAGAGAAACATGATAACGCGTCTTCAACAGCTACAACGGAATCACCATGAATTTTAATGCTATTTGCTCCATTTGAAAAACCGCCATTGCGATTTGTAAACAGGAGTTGACACTAACAAAATATACCAACTTGTCCTACTTAAAAAAGTACCTGTAATACCGACAAAACTAGAAAAGCAGTGTTATTCCTGTGCTAGATTTAAGTCCACCTCCATTAATTCAGATGCCGAAGACGGTCCACTGTTTATCTGAAGAGGCCACTAGTGCTTGTAGAGGGTAGATAACAAACCTTTTTTGCATAGGAAAAACGTGGTGGTTTGAAAACAGCAAAGCTAAAGGCATAATTAGAGGCGTTTTACCTAACAAGATGATCGATCATGAAATCACTCCTTGTTCCATCGCTGCTGATCTAGAAGGATTTATGTCTAATTTTGAAACGTTGTTTCACAATGATTTTTTTCTATCAAACTCATTTGAAGTGTCTAGTTTCTTGTTTTACGCTCGCTTATACAGGTGTCAAATTTCTTTGTCGTGTGCTTTGGCTTTCCTCAGAAGACTCGTATGCTATTCTATACATATGATGAGATGGTGTTTCAAGAATACGCATGAACGAATTACGTTTGACATGTTGCTTTGTATCATTAAGGGTAAAATCTATGGAAATATATACACACACACCGGACAAGATGCATAAACACACATTTGAGAAATATCAACTACCACGAAATAAGACGCCAGAAAAACAAGAAAACTTGATCTTTTTTTAACACTCTAACAGCAATAATTTTACCTCACCTTCCCAGGGGATTTCAAGGAATTTTAGAGTACACATTTTGTTTGTCACGATTGAATTTTGATAATAACGTATGTTTTGAAACCGGTAAAGCACGTATTATTACATAGCAAACTATGAAGATGCATGTACATATGAAACGGAGAAGCTCGGAGAGGCTGTTAAGGTGATATGAGAAAGACTGGACTACCTGGACTGTCACTATGAGTTACAATGTGCTCATCCACCAAGGACACAGTTCAGTGGAGTGTACTTGTACATGCATTGACATGAACTGACCTTGTGTGATATAGTATCATATATCATACCCCAAAACCAGGGTGTGTATTTTCTAAATACATTGGTGAATGAAGCTACTGAACTGTGCCAAGGGAATTGAGATTTTACTAGCTCATAGTGTGTTTATTCATATAGAAAAGAAAGCCTTGTACAAAAGAATTGGTCAAAATATTAAATTTTTCCTTGTGTTTCGGCACGCTTTATATTTGATAAAGTTTTACTATCCGTTCAGGTAAAAGTAATCCACTCCATTGCATGTTTTCGTTGCCTTGGTAAATAAGGTTTAATGAGTATTAAGTGCTGACGAATTTGAAAACACACACACACACACCACACACAAAATCTACTGTGAAATTAGCAAAGTACAAGTGGATATTAACACATACAGGCACTTTTCATGTGTCCTTTGATACATTACATATTGTATAATTATTATTTTTATTATTTTTATTATTATGATTTTATTATTATTATTATTAATTACATAATACACACACTGGCCAAAAGTATTGCAACATGCAGAAAAGCAATTTATATTAAAAAATTGATTTAAAATTGTACCAAGAGTTCCTGACTACACATTACGTAATTGTTGTCAAAGTTGTAATTTTCAATCAGATACTGTTTCCCAGAATCAAGTAGTGCGACAAAAGTATAATTTGATTGCCATGATCCCTAGATATGGCGGGTTAAAGGAGCTAGCTAATGATAACTTGCCGATTGTACTCCAGAAGGAATACCGACACAGGAACGTCACAAAGGCTGCAAAATAGTCGCTAAATGAATTTTACGGGTTTATCAGGGTCTACTCTAAATATTTAGGGCGAAAATCGGTGTGGTTGTATGGACCGGAAAGAGATAATGTCAATAAAAGATTTGAGCACGTTCATCGCCGTTGGACTCGGAAAATGGCAAGAAAGGGGTCACGTGATAACTTGAAAACAACCTTTTAATCCCACCGTGGACATTGTGCTGTTTATAATGCAATGTGAAACCCGTAATTAGACGTTATTTGCGTAAACCACGTGATTTATCATTCAAATTGCATTTCGGTCGTCTCCGAATTTCTTGAATTTTTCAAAGACCAGTGTCTTTCATTGACTTATCTCATTTCCGGTCCATACAACCACTACTCGATTTTTCTCCCATAAACATTTAAATAAACCCTAATCAACCCGTACAATTCATTAAACGACTGTTTTGGCGCCATTTCTTCTGTTTCTGTGTCTGTATTCCTTCTGGAGTGCAATCGGTAAGTTATCGTTGGCTGTTCCTTTAATCAGCAATATTTGGGGAACATGACAAACAAATGAAACGTTTTTCACCCTCATGGATTCTGGGAATAACATCTGCATGAAAAACACAACTTGGAATTTAATACATATTGTGTGGTCAAGAATCCATGATGTAATTTGAAATCAATTGGTGATTATGAATTTCGTTTTTAGCCTGTTGCAATACTTTTGGCCAGTGTGTGTAATAGCAATATACGACCTCAATACATTACTGTATACAATCAAAGGTTGTGCCTTTCAAAGTATAAATTCGAGTTACAATGTATATACTGTTGATATAAGTACTACAATTATATTGCTTGATGAGCTAGTATTAAATTGACATTTGAAGTGTCTAGTTTCTTGTTTTACGCTCGCTTATACAGGTGCCATATTTCATTGTCGTGTGCTGTGGCTTTCCTCAGAAGACTCGTATGCTATTCTGACATATGATGAGATGGTGTTTCAAGAATACGCATGAACGAATTACGTTTGACATGCTGATTTTTTGTATCATTAAGGGAAAAATCTATGGAAATATATATACACACACCGGACAAGATGCATAAACACACGTTTGAGAAATATCAACTACCACGAAATAAGACGCCAGAAAAACAAGAAAATTTGATCTTTTTTAACACTCTAACAGCAATCATTTTACCTCAACTTCCCACGGGATTTCAAGGAATTTTACAGTACATTTTACAAACGTTTTGTTTTTCACGATTGTATTCGAGTGAATTTTGATTGAAACGTATGTTTTCAAATCAGTAAAGCGCGTATTATTATTACGTAGAAACTATGAAGATGCATGTACTTATCAAACGGAGCGCCTGTTAATAAATGATATGAGACAGAGCGGACTACCTGGACTGTTTATTCATGTAGAAAATAAAACCTTTATAGGACAAAAATAGGTCAAAATATTGAAGTTTTCTTTGTATTTCGGCAAGCTTTATATTTGATAAAGTGTTACTTTCCGATCAGGTAAAAGTAATCCACTCCATTGCATGTTTTCGTTGCCTTGGTAAATAAGGTTTAAAATGAGTATTAAGTGCTGATGAATTTGAACAAAAAAAAAACAAAAAAAACTCTCGTGAAGTATGTTTATGTTGCAAGGTACAAGGTGAATAATAACACGTTTTTATCATCATCATCATCATCATCATCATCATCATCATCATCATCATCATCATCATCATCATTATCATGTGCCCAGAAACCTCTAAACTTGGGGGCCTGTTGGCCACACCCGGGGGGGGGGGGGTCGGCTTGCTAGTGCATACCAAAATGACGCTGATTTTACACATCATGTTTGGCAAAACCCCGGGGGACTCGAGCCCCAAAGACCCCAAGCTAATTATACCAATGGTCAACATCATCATTATCAGTATACACACAATTTGACCTGGCATTTATATTAATAAACCGGATGACACAAAGGTAAACACCTGGAACGAAGATCGTTTTCATGGATGAATAAATCCAAATAACATATGATATACATGACGTTAAGTATCCTGTTTGGCCGCTGAAAACGCCGATAGTTACAAGCATGGAATAGAATTCAATAACAAATATTATTCAATACATGGAATTCGTCGATGTATATACGCCAAGAAATTGAAAACTAAAAAGCAAAGAGCATTAATTTAATAATGCTGATTGCATCCAAAATATATCCACATATATATGTATGTATGTATGTATGTATATATGTGCCAGCTTATGTCAATCCTAGCGTAAACAGAATTACTGTTTAAAACAGACGCATGGTGAATGTGACGTATTATGGAATATGCCTTTTAAAAACCGTCTATAATATCTATGATCACCTGTAGAGTACGTTTTATCTACCTCCAGCTATTGAACTCTTAAATATTAAATCCTTTACATAAAGAGACACTGGCACATTTGGAAATAGTGCGCCCTCAAGATTTTTTTTTTTTTTTTTTTTTGCCCAGAAACCTCTAAACTTGGGGGCTGTGTGCACACCCCGGGGGGGGGGGGGTCGGCTTGCTAGTGCATACCAAAATGACGCTGATTTTACACATCATGTTTGGCAAAACCCCGGGGGACTCGAGCCCCAAAGACCCCAAGCTAATTATACCAATGGTCAACATCATCATTATCAGTATACACACAAATTTGACCTGGCATTTATATTAATAAACCGGATGACACAAAGGTAAACACCTGGAACGAAGATCGTTTTCATGGATGAATAAATCCAAATAACATATGATATACATGACGTTAAGTATCCTGTTTGGCCGCTGAAAACGCCGATAGTTACAAGCATGGAATAGAATTCAATAACAAATATTATTCAATACACGGAATTCGTCGATGTATATACGCCAAGAAATTGAAAACTAAAAAGCAAAGAGCATTAATTTAATAATGCTGATTGCATCCAAAATATATCCACATATATGTGCCAGCTTATGTCAATCCTAGCGTAAACAGAATTACTGTTTAAAAACAGACGCATGGTGAATGTGACGTATTATGGAATATGCCTTTTAAAAGCCGTCTATAATATCTATGATCACCTGTAGAGTACGTTTTATCTACCTCCAGCTATTGAACTCTTAAATATTAAATCCTTTACATAAAGAGACACTGGCACATTTGGAAATAGTGCGCCCTCAAGATTTTTTTTCTTGTTAGATATATTAGCCCTCACCTGATATGATTATGTCCAAATAAGCGTCCTCAAGGGTAAAACGTACCCAAGTTAGGATGTGATATCTCAAAAACGAAGCATTTCTGGCATGTAAACCTTTGTAAAATAAAAAAGCACCTCTAAATTTCCAAGAAATAACTTTATCTCAAAAAGTCAAAATTTCGAGTTACGTAGTTCTGACATACGGGCCGCATGGCCTGGCTTGTCGATGACCTAATTGTACGATAGAATTCACTCTCCTTAATTGACCTCAGGTAATCGTAAATCATTTCAGAGGCTATTCACGTGTTTATTAACATCCTACGGCAATCCTGCTACATGTAAGAGTGTTAATATTTACTCAAATGGAATTGGTAGCTGAGAGATAAAATAAGCAATGAAGAAATCGTCAATTATTGTCCCTCCACTGTTCGGTTTTAGAAATTGGAATGTATTAAATATTACGAACTGTATTATATTTTAAGACAAACTTGAAGACCTATGCCATGATGTCGTATCAACTGGTAAAACCTAGGACCTTTGATGATATAAAACTAATACATGCAATAGAAGTAATTCGCGTGAAGTTGACGGCAATTCAATTTTCACAATGTTTTCAAAAACTTTAAAATAATAAATTTTCTTTTTTCAAATAAGCAAAAAAATGCATTAAGTCGGTGGTGTTTGAGATTGAAATTCCTATAACAGGAGGCACCTCATGAAAAATCCCTTAAAGGGTAGGAACTTAGGGAGCATTAATACGATTGTGTACATTAGTATCCGGTGTACTGTGAAAATATATTCAAGTCGTGTGGTAGAATATCAATTGATTTACATTTTACATCCACCAAAAATCTCCTTATCTGAAAGATAAACGATGTTCTCCTGCCACGTACGTCGTTACCTTAATCCAAACGACTGTATCATTCATGTTTTATTGGCATGCAATGAAACAAGGCTTGCATTGAATGTATTAGCTACTTGAATTGAACTCTTCATGACACAGCGTTTCTATAATCAATTCTTTTTATTAATATAACTATTCATATTTAACAAAACAATATTGACAGTCCAGGTACAAGCATGATACTAAGTCAACAACGTAAATATCACTTGCAATTATGTCGAAGACTAAAGGGTAGTTTTTCAAGAATAGAAAACAATTCGAAACATGATTCTTATGAAAATATATCGTGGAATCTAGTTTTTATCAGTTACCTGGATACATAGTGTGAAGAGGATTACAGGATTTTAGATTGCCACACACCTCAGAGGGCGAGATAGCACTAACCCGTTGGTTACTCATTAGACTTTTGAGTCTGACTCGAGTAGTCAAATGTGCTTTGTAGCCCTCAATCCTTTCCGTCGAGCAAATTACGAGTACCTTGATTGTATTAGGTTGCAGGATACCACCGGCAACGCAGAGCGTTGACGATTGCAGAAAAGGAACTAGCGTGAGCTTACATAGTGGAATCCTTGGCCCCTTTAGGCGCCAGCAAAAACAACCCAATACATAGTATCGACGTGTGTTCGTGACCTAAAGAGGGAAGTCAACATTGTTGTACAGGGTGTTCAGGAAATCACCACCACCGGGGAATAATATCTAGGGAAATCTAGGGGAAACGACATTCAAGATGGCGCACTTTCTGAGGCAATTTGAAAACTGAGACGTGCCTGCGTCTTACATTTTGTTTTCCAAGTTAACGTGTTCCGTTCTAATGTAGTATTTTTGATAAGGCAGAATTTTGATAAATGGAGAGTTGGGTGTTTAGTTCAGATAAATATCGTTTAATTTCTTCCTTCAGACAATATAATACAAGATATCGTGTCACCAAAACCCACTGGGACTCCTCTACCTCCGCTTCTAAGATCTGCAGAACACCTGTTGTCTTTGATTGTATTCAGTTTGAGCTATAGAAAGACAAGCATAGCTTGATAGAATGAAGTTGAAAAGCAAGAGTACGGACGCTTGGTTATCATAACACCATCTACGCGTTTAAATTTGAGCACATACATGATTCCTAACACAATTTTGATGGATTCAGGCAACTGTTCAAGGTTCAATTTGAAAAAGGCAGCACGGATTTGGCTAAAGTCAATCTAAACGGATATCATTTGGCCTGGGCATTTAAATGCCATACAAAAACTCCCTTTTCTACGCAGATCTTTTTATAACTGGTGTGAACATTTCTACCATTTAAGCTGTTAAATTGTAAGGGCGACAACGGGGTACCTTTACCTGCATTAAGTTTTCTTGTTTAGAAACGCAACTTTGTTAGCAATTCATTTAAGGGGTATAGTAGCAGCTATTAGCACCACACGTAAACTGCATGGGGGTTCGAGCTTGCCCATAAGAAAAGGAAAAATCAGGTTTCAGAACATGGTTTAACAGTTTCAGAGATCGGTTATACTGGCGCTGGATTTTCAAGCCATCACCCGGCCATCCCTTATTAGAATAATTCAGTCCAAATCATGAACATTTGATATCTTTCAAAAGCAGTTGAATTAAAGCACCGCTGTATCGTCAAACCACTTCTGATTTCTGCAAAACCACAGAGTGCCACGAGTGAGTGACAACGTAATAACAAGGGAAATATGAGATGGTGTATTCCGCAGCTATCACGGAAACAAACGAATACAAAATTGTTGTGCAGAAAATGCCGCCGCATAGTTTGTAAACATATTTGACGCCTGAATATTTGTGTGTTTTACGAGGTTCGAAACGACAAATGGGATTTACCATGCTCATGTTTTATTTAAGATACATTTTTGGATTTCCTTCAAAGTGGGGTAAACGTATATTAATCGTTGGTTACATAAATTTTACTAAAATGTGATTAGAACACTAAAGGATTACTATATTTCTTGTTTATTTGAAAACACCAACAAAGCGAAATAATTTAAATACCATGTAGATTTCACTGATCAACAATGCAGATAAATGTGAAAACGAGTTTCTCCAGCTAAATTGGGGGTCGGCACATGTGCTGCGAAAACTGCAGCCGTGCGGTTGGTAAACAAAGTCGACACTTAGATTTAATTATAGCTATTGTGTTCCACTTCAAAAAATTTAAATGCTGAAAAACCATAGGAGTAAGTGTTATTTCTCTTATTAAATTTGAGTCCACCACCACGTAAAAGAATGCGGGTCAATGTTTATTTGAAGAGGCTACTACTGAGATGTGTGCAAAACATTTCGGGCAGAAAGAGCAATGCTTTGTGTAAAGCTTCATGGTTTTTATCGCTCAGTCATTTTGTCGCTTTCAAGGAAGGTAAAAACGTTATGCGTCAGAGTTACAAAACATTGATTTTATAGCAAAATGGAGGTATAGTGAGAAGCGTTTGGTTACCAGGCAATCAATTATAAACTGTTTCCTTTTCGGTTATTGCTGATCTAGCATACATGCTTCTTTTTCGCGAAATTTATTTTAGAAATAAAATTTTCTTTGTTTAATATTGCGCTTGTCTAGATTTTGTTGGGGTGTAAATTTTACTTTTAGTATCACACATTACACATGACAATGATATTTTTTCTGGAATATGTAAGATAATTACAATTAACGTATAAATACTCGCTAATAAAACCTCTGAAAGTATTCACACATCAAATTATAGCGAGATTTAAAACAAATGTAAACTGGTAAGGAACAAGAAGTCAGAAAAAACTAATAGAAATGTTTATTATTAAATTTCAATTCTTACCTGCATCAAAAAGAGAATATCTCAGATGATAACGAGGGATTCTCACGTACATTTTTCAGTCGTATGTTATGAGTATTGTAGTTGATTTTATCACTTTATACGGCATAGCAAATAATGAAAAGAGCGCACGCATACCAAACAGAAACTGTAAATGGTAGGACATAGAGGTGATTTACCTTTATATACAGAGAAAAAACACCTTATGTGACAAAAAGGGGTCACTTATTAAGGTTTACCTTTCATTATTACTCACGCTTCATATTTGTATTATGTGGTTTTAGTTTGGCCGTGCAGAACTAATACTACCGACGCATTTTCCCTATATCCTCTGTTAATACATATTAAAGGTTGAGGAATCCGACCGGAAAGAATGACTCCTTTGAAAATAAGGTTTTGTTTTACCGCGTCAGCATAAACCTCGTCGGTGTCACTACGATGTTCGTTTAATATCTTACGATAAATAAAGATATCTGAAAGGTGTTGCAGTATACATTAATAAAGGTAACAAGCATTGGTCGTGTTAGCCTCATCATCGAATGTCGAAAGTTATTTTAAAGTACAGCACGATAGGTTAATAAAATACTCAAATTTAACTCTGACAGGACAAAACGAAATTCAAATAATTAGAGAAACATAAGTGTGTGATATTTACCCCTACCTGACTTCTATACAGCATCCCTAACTGGCTAATTACGGGACAGCTTCCAAATATTTACGTTCTAGCCCACTTTACCCCTACAACTATTCTTTTCGCGTTACTGAGTGGGTCAAAACATTACATAAGTTCCATAACGACCAATCGTTACATAGTACTGATGGAGTTAAAGAAATGCTTCCAAATACGCGTGTATGGACTATCAAGCTCTTGTAGTATACAATACAACCCGGAGACATATTCTGCATGACCGTTAAAAACACCGTCATAATACTCGCGCGGGTTATTTTGCATTAAACACCCAAGGCATCAAAGTACAGAGATATGGCGGAATAAAAATCAAGTAAAAAAGCATGTAAACTGTAACGAGCACTTGATGTTAACGGAGGTTTATTCCTAAACAACTTAATATTTTTCTTTTGATTGCCGCTGAGGCACTCGACCATATTAACTGCGGAGGCAACTAAAGAAGGGATTGTATTAAAACAAATACACCTGTTGACATTGTAAGGACTGTGGATTTATAGGTATTATTATTATCTACACTCGTTAAATTTATGTTACTAATTAAAAGTCATATTTGATTAGAACAAATCCTCGCTTTGCTTACTTTTGACGAAATCGTTCTTAAAAGGAAATGAATCTGCCACAGTTTTGTCTTTGCGGATAGGATTTTGGCAATGCAGGATGAATATGTAGACAGTGTGAGTTAAAATTTCATTCTTTAGAAGCAACAACTTTGGTTTAAACCCTACCTTTAGCAAGTACTGGTTTGTTAAAAGGGTTTTTCGTCACTGCCTCGCCCCCCTCCCCCTCCCCCCGCCCCGACTTACCTAAAAAAGTTGAGATTTGTTTATATCATCTTAACTGTTGGCATACGTATAGTACACGTGCCTAATCTTACGTGCAAACTCGACCTGCTCTTAAAGAAATTCTTAAGTTTGTAATTTCTTTCCGTAAACGGACAGAAATTACAACACAGTGGTCTATGGGGCAGCGTGATAGAAACATTTGCGCATTGACAAAATCAACTGAAATTTTGGAAATAAACGTGTATTTCCAATTTTAATATTTATACCCCCAATTTTAATATTTATACCAAGGTGGCAACACATCTGGGAGTATAAGAAAGAAGAACTATTATTAAAATAAGGTGTTTAATGTGGAACACTGCTACTTTATAAATAAATCCAAATAACACATGATATACATGACGTTAAGTATCCTGTTTGGCCGCTGAAAACGCCGACAGTTACAAGCATGGAATAGGATTCAATACCAAATATTATTCAATACATGGAATTGGTCGATGTATATACGCCAAGAAATTGAAAACTACAAAGCAAAGAGCATTAATTCAATAATGCTGATTGCATCCAAAAGATATCCATATATATATGTGCCAGCTTAAGTCAATACTATCGTAAACAGAATTACTGTTAAAAACAGACGCATGGTGAATGCGAGGTATTAGTACATGTGGAACTGTATTTTTGTGAAAATTTCGTATACAATCTTGCAACCAAGGTTTTTCTAAATCCAAATTTTATGAGGATTCCAAAAATCATGGGTGTCATTTTTTAAAATGTGTTCTTGGATGTATTCTAGGGGGCAAGGTTTATACAGGGGTCAAAATATAAAAGGGACCAAAATGTGTTCTAAAGTATACCATCATGTTCAGTACATGTCAAGGATTACAGAAAGGTATAGTTTGCCCTACCTGAGGGTTATAGTAAAATAGTTACAAGGCAAAACGGGTTCAAGGTCACACTGGGGGTAAAACTTTAGATTCAACGGTTTGTTTTAAAAATGGTGCCAAATTGTTCGCCTTACTATATAGAAGCCGAAAATATACAGGTCGCGTTGTCATTGACGTTTTGGTGATAATTAAGAGAGCAAATATGGCCGTGGTCCACAGGGGCTATGGGAGACCATTAATCATATCTGTAAAAGTCTCACTTTGAAAGGTGAAACACAGAATCTATATACATTTCCTTATTTAGTATGACCCAATGAACGATCTAAAAAACCAGTTTAAACAAAATCGGACCATCTATAAAAAAATGACCTTGAACTATTTCTGAGCCTAGGGTGTACTAAAAACATAGGTCGTAAATATGGCAAAACTATACACTTTTAGAAACTTATGAGCAAACGAACAAGTTGGTATAAATTTCAAAACAATTTAAACCTTTTATTGTTTACCCCTGTACAAATTTTTACCCTATAAACGACCCAAGAACACATTTTAAAAAATGACACCCATGATTTTTAGATCTCCATGAAATTCGGTATTGGAAAAACTTTGGTGTCAAATTGTCTATGAAAAACACTTAAACACAAAACATTGAACATTTCCCTATTACTATATTATGGAATATGCCTTTTAAAAACCTTCTATAATATCTATACATCACCTGTAGAGTACGTTTTTTTATCTACCTCCAGCTATTGAACTCTTAGATATTAAATCCTTAAAGAGACACTGGCTCATTTGGAAATAGTGCGCCCTCAAGATTTTTTTTTTCAAAATTGACATTTTTGCATTGGTTGTAAAGCTGTTATATATCCTTAACGTCCCTAGAGGAAAATCTGACGAAAGGGTTTAGCCCCTACCTGATATGAGTATGTCCAAATCAGCGTCCGCAGGGGTAAAACGTACCCAAGTTAGGATGTGATATCTCAAAAACGAAGCATTTCTGGTATGTCAGACTTTGTAAAATAAAAAAGCACCTCTAAATTTCCTAGAAATAACTTTATCTCAAAAAGTCAAAATTTCGAGTTTCGTAGTTCTGCATATACGGGCCGCATGGCCTGGCTTGTCGCTGCCCTAATTGTACGATATCAAAATTCACTCTCCTTAATTGACCTCAGGTATTGTAAAATCATTTTCAGAGGGCTATTCACGTGTTTAATTAAACATCCTACGACGTCAATCCTCCCCTGCCTACATGTTAATATTTTACTCAAATGAAATTGGTACCTGATAGATAAAATAAGCAATGAAGGAAATTGGCAATTCTTCGTTCGCCTCCCCCCTCTGTTGTCCGGCTTTAAAATGGAATGCATTACATAGTATGAACTGGTTATTTATTTTAAGCAAACAAACTTTGAGACATATACCTGTCGTCGTATCACCTGTTAAACCTAGGACCTTTTGATGATATAAAACTAATTCAAATGCAATAGAGAGGGCAAACCCCGTATGAAGTTGACTGCCCTTCAATTTTTCACAATGTTTTTCATACACTTTGAAAATAAAATTTTAACTGTTTTTCAAATACCAAAAATCATGCTATTCGAATGAATCCTAATCGAAAAGTCTTAAGGTCGGTGGTGTTTTGGCATTTCAAATTCCCGATAACGGAGGCACCCCTCATGAAAAAAATTCCCTTTAAAGGGTAGGAACTAGGGTCATTAATACGATTGTTGTCACCATTAGTGAATCCGGACTGTACTCTGAAACTTACTTTCAAGTCCGTGTGGTCGAATATCAATTGAAATTTAACATTTTAACAAACAAATCCGCCGCCAAAAATCTCCTTATCTGAAAAGATAAACCGATGCTCCTCCTGCCACGTTACGTCGGTTAACCTTATCCCAAAAATAACTGGTATCATTGATGTGTTTATTGGCAATGCAAATAAACACGGCATGCATTGAATTTAATTTAAAGCTACTGAATTGGACAACTCTTCATCACCAACCAGGCGTTTTATAATCAAAATTCCTTTTTATTAATCATACTATGCTATTTAACCAAAAACAATATTGACAGTCCAGGTACAAGCATGAAACTAAGTCCACACAACAACGTAAAAATATCTCGTGCAATTTATGGCGAAGACTAAAGGGTAGTCTTTTCAAGCAAATCGAAACACTTCGAAACATGAATTCTTATGCAAAATTATCGTGGAATCTAGATTTTTAATCAGTTTAGCCTGGATAACATAGTGTGAAGAGGATTACAAGGATTTTGATTGCCACACACCCCTCCGAGGGCCGATAATTATCACTAACCCTTTGTGGTTCACTCATTCGACTTTTGAGTCTGACTCCGAGTAATTCCAATGTGCTTTGAGATAGCCCTCGTCCTTTCCCGTCGAGCCACAATTACGAGTAACCCTTTTGATTGTATTAGGTTGCAGGATACCACCGGCAACGCAGAAAGCGTTAACGATTGGCAAGAAAATGAAACTAGCGTTGAGCTTACACAAGTGGAATCATTGGCCCCCTTTAGGCAGTTAAGGCCGCCAGCACAAACAACCCAATCCTAGGCTCGATCGACGGTGATGTGTTCGTGACCTAAAGAGGGAAGTCAACTTATGTACAGGGTGTTCAGGAAATCATCACCACCACCGGGGAATAATATCTAGGGAAAATCCTTAGGGGAACACATTCAAGATGGTTTGGCGCAAACTTTCCTGAAAGGCAAAAATTTTGAAAACTGAGAACCGTGGTGGCTGCGTTCCCTTTACATTTTGTGTCCACCCAAGTTTTTAACATGTTTCCGTTCTAATGTAGTTTATTTTTTGGATAAGGGCCGCCTTTTGATCAATGGCCGTTTGGTGGTTTTCTTTGTTAGGTCACTACTCGATTTCCCTTCATCTTCCTCCCCGCCATCTCCTTCTCCGCATCCCCGTGGTCCCCCCAAAACCCCACGGGGACTCCCTCTACCTCGCTTCCCTAAAGATCTGCAGAACACCTGGTTTTGTTTTTGATTGTGAAGTTATAACGTTTTTATATCATCTTAATGGTGTTGGCATAATATGTCAACCGCCACCCCACCCGTGCTTAATCATTACGTGCCAAACCTCTACCTAAGCTCTTGAAGTAATTCGTAAGTTTGTACCTTTTTCCGTAACGGACAGAAATGACAACAACAACAGGTGGCTATGGGTCCAATGGCAACGTGGTGATATAACATTTGCACACAAACATCCAAACGCATTTTACACAAAAATCAACTGAACTTCTCTTGGGAAATAAACCTGTACTTCCAATTTAAATATTTATACCTCCACTTTATAATATTTATACCAAGTGGCAAACACCATCCGGGCGTCTCAGAACGCCGACGCCCCTTATTCCACTCCGGGGTTTAATTTATTGTAGAAACCTGCTTACTTTTTTTTGGCAACTATAACAACGAATTAACAAGATGTGAGAAAAGATTAGTAACTAGAAGGCAATCACATATACATAATTTTGGCATGTGAATCTGATCCATTTTAAAAGACAATTGTTAACAAAGACAGTAAATTCAATTAAAACCGAATACATAATATGATAATGCATTCTGTAAACCAAAAATATAAATAATTTTATCTATAATCGTGTACGGGGACAGTGGGGCATTATATATTAAGTAATGATAATTATTAATTGTTTGATTTGAGCGTCATGCTCCGTTAATCTCTGTTTAATTGTTGAAAAGATTTAGGGTGACAAACCATAATTATGAATATTCACTATCTGTATATAATAAAATAGCGGATGTGTGTGAATCTGCAAATTAATTTCAAAGAAATATAATTTACAGGCAGATATAAGACCAAAAAAAGTTTTGTCCTCAGAAGAATGTAAAATTGCTTTAAGGCGCGAAATGCTTTTTTTTTTTTTTTTCTTTTTAGAAAAATGCTACTTGACCGAAAATGCGGGTTTAGATCTCTTTTTTTTTTTAAATGCATTTTCGGGCGGCCCACTTTTTTTCACAAAATATTTTTCCTAGCCGCTTCGCGGCCAAAATTTTTCATTTTTTTTATGAATTTTTTACAAAAAAAATTTAAAGTGAGTAAAAAACCTAAAAAATTTTATTATTTAACAAATTATGCTGTCAAAAGGCAATTTTTTAAATTTTAAACCTAATTCGCGCTGGTCTTCTGAACAAACTTGCTTTTTTCTTGGCCTAATCTATATGTTTTGATATAATTCGAATAATGAAACATAATTTCATTTTGAATCCAAATTATTCAAAAACGGTTATGGGTTCGCTATATTTCATATAGCCACACTAACCTTGAAATAGATATAACAACAACTTCATTTACATTTTACCACCTTGAAAATGGTTCACTATTTTGTGTTTAAAAACCGAATAACAATGCAATACGTAGAGAAAGAACTGATAAAACCTGCGGTACCTTCAACACAGCTAACAACGGAATCAACCATGAATTTTTTAAATTGCTATTGCTCCAGGAAAAAATAACCCGCATGCGATTTGTAAACAGGAGTTGACACTAACAAAGATATACCAACTTTTCCACTTAAAAAAATTAACCTTTACATACCTCACAACTAGAAAAGCAAGTGTTATTCCTCGCTTGCTATTTACGTCCCCTCCCAGTAATTCCAATGCCCGAAACGTTCCCCACTGTTTTATTAATTTTGACGAGGCCCAACTAGTGCTTGTAGAGGGTAGATAACAAACCTTTTTTTGCATGCGAAAAACGTGGTGGTTTGAAACCAGCAGCTAAGGCATAATTAAAGAAGGCCCGGTTTCTTACCTTTTAAAACCTCACAAGATGATCGATCAATGAAATCACTGTCCTTTTGTTCCATCCCATCGCTGCTGATCTAGAAGGATTGTAATGTCCCAATTTTAAACTATTTTTCACAATGATGTTTTTTCTTCTACAACTCAGTTGAAGTGTCCCTAGGTTCTCCCTTCCCTTGTTTTATAAAAAAATACGCTCGCTTATACAGGTGATCAAATTTGCTTTGTCGTGTGCCCTGACTTTTCATCAGAAGACTCCGTATGGCTATTCTATACAATATGATGAGATGGGGTGTTTCCAAAGAATCACGCCATGCAACGAATTACGTTTTTGGACAATGTTGATTTTTAGTATCATTTAAGTGGGAAATCTATGGAAAATATTACACACACACACCGGAACAAGAATGCACAAACCCCCGTTTGGAAAATATCAACTACCCACGTAAATAAGAGGCAAGGCCAGAAAAAAACAAGACATTCGAATCTTCCGTTTTTTTAACACTCTAACAGCAAATAATTTTAAACCCTTAACCCCCTCAACTGTCCCAGGTTTGGATTTCAAAAGAGGATTTGTACAGTACAATTTTAGAGGCAAGCGTTTTGGTTGTCACGATGTTTCGAGTGAAGTTTTTGATTGAAACGTATGTGTTTTAAACCAGAAAAAGCACTTAATTATTTACGGGTAGCAACTATGAAGAAATGCATGTCGCCTTATCAAACGGAGCGCCTGTTAATAAATGATATGAGACAGATCGGACTACTGGACTGTTTTTTTAATTCATGTAAACAGAAAACCTTGATAGGACCAAATTCTGAAAATAGTCAAATATTGAAGTTTTTCTTTGTATTTGGCAAGCTTTATAGTGGAATTAAAGTTTTTTTTCCTCGATCAGGTAAAAAGTAATCCACTCCATTGCATGTTTTCGTTGCCTTGGTAAATAAGGTTTAATGAGTATTATTGCTGAGAAAATCTGACAAAAAGAAAAAAACTCTAACTGTTGAAATTTGATTTTGTTGCAAGGTACAACAGGTGAATACTTACAAATAGGTCCTTAATTTCATTTGTCCCTTTAATACCTTCTGTATTTTTATTATTTTATTTTGGTTTATTATCATTTATTAGTAATTACATGTAATAATATCAATTATTCGTTAAATGGTTGCTCAATACATTACTTCTTAACAATAACTTCCGCCACCTTTTCCGTAAAATTAAACCGACATCAACGTTGGCATGTAAAAACTACAAAATAGCATCCGCAAATATTGCTTGATTGATCTAGCATTAATGAACAAACAAACATATCGGCAGAGGCGTCCTAATTATACAACAAAACTGCCTTGAATCCAGACGAATTCCCCTTCATGAAGGAATCCCCTTAACATGCTCTTAGACCAGTGCAGAGCAGTTCACAAATATTTGTCCCTCATTCTTAGGTCGTGGCCCTTTTGAGGACGGTCATTGCTCGTATTGAAAATCCTCATCAAATCACATCATCATCATCATCATCATCATCATCATCATCATCCATCATCATCATCATCATCATCATCAATGCCCAGAAACCTCTAAACTGGGCTGTGGTTAACAAAAACCAAACACACCCAGGGTATTGGCTTGCTTTAGTGCATACCATAATGTCGCTTATTTTACACATCGTGTTAGGCAAAACCCGGGGAGACTCGAGCCCCCAAGACCCCAAGCTAATTATAAAAACCAAAACCAATGTTCAACATCATTAATTAAACCCAATTCCATTATAAATACACACAATTTGACCTGCGCCATTTATATTTAATAAATAACCGGAATTAACACAAAAGGTAAGACCACCTGACCGAAGAATCGTTTTTCATGGGATGATAATTCCAAATACACACATGATATACATGAACTTAAGTATCCTGTTTTTGGCCGCTGAAAACGCCGACAGTGTAAAAGCATGGAAATAGGAAATTCAATACCCAAAATATTATGGGAGAAATAAGGGGCTTCTTGCAAGTAAGCATTTATGGGTGAATAATGTGTCACCGAGGTCGGAAAAACTAAATAATGGGCCGAGGCACCGAGCTTTGTATTTGAAAGAGGTTTTTTTCTTGCCGAGGATACATTAGACCCATAAATGACACTGCAAACCCTTTATTTCTAATTCTAATACCTAAAACGCTTTGATTTAATAAAAAATTCTTTGGCGAAACCATTATTGGCAGAATAATGGGCAGTGACGACCAATCAGAATGCTGCATTTTCAATAATGGGCAGCAAAGGTAATAGAATATTCAATACATGGAATTGGTCGATGTATACGCCAAGAAATTGAAAACTACAAAGCAAAGAGCATTAATTCAATAATGCTGATTGCATCCAAAAGATATCCATATATATATGTGCCAGCTTATGTCAATCCTAGCGTAAACAGAATTACTGTTAAAAACAGACGCATGGTGAATGCGAGGTATTATGGAATATGCCTTTTAAGAACCTTCTATAATATCTATACATCACCTGTAGAGTACGTTTTTTTATCTACCTCCAGCTATTGACCTCTTAAATGTTAAATCCTTAAAGAGACACTGGCACATTTGGAAAATAGTGCGCCCTCAAGATTTTTTTTTTCAAAATTGACATTTTTGCATGGTTGTAAAGCTTTTATATATCCCTTACGTCCCTAGAGGAAAATCTGACGAAAGGGTTTAGCCCCTACCTGATATGAGTATGTCCAAATCAGCGTCCGCAGGGGTAAAACGTACCCAAGTTAGGATGTGATATCTCAAAAACGAAGCATTTCTGGTATGTCAGACTTTGTAAAATAAAAAAGCACCTCTAAATTTCCCAGAAATAACTTTATCTCAAAAAGTCAAAATTTCGAGTTTCGTAGTTCTGCATATACGGGCCGCATGGCCTGGCTTGTCGATGACCTAATTGTACGATAGAATTCACTCTCCTTAATTGACCTCAGGTAATCGTAAATCATTTCAGAGGCTATTCACGTGTTTATTAACATCCTACGGCAATCCTGCTACATGTAAGAGTGTTAATATTTACTCAAATGGAATTGGTAGCTGAGAGATAAAATAAGCAATGAAGAAATCGTCAATTATTGTCCCTCCACTGTTCGGTTTTAGAAATTGGAATGTATTAAATAGTATGAACTGTATTATATTTTAAGACAAACTTGAAGACCTATGCCATGATGTCGTATCAACTGGTAAAACCTAGGACCTTTGATGATATAAAACTAATGCATGCAATAGAAGCAATCCGCGTGAAGTTGACGGCAATTCAATTTTCACAATGTTTTCAAAAACTTTAAAATAATAAATTTTCTTTTTTCAAATAAGCAAAAAAATGCATTAAGTCGGTGGTGTTTGAGATTCAAATTCCTTTAACAGGAGGCACCTCATGAAAAATCCCTTAAAGGGTAGGAACTTAGGGAGCATTAATACGAGTGTGTACATTAGTATCCGGTGTACTGTGAAAATATATTCAAGTCGTGTGGTAGAATATCAATTGATTTACATTTTACATCCGCCAAAAATCTCCTTATCTGAAAGATAAACGATGTTCTCCTGCCACGTACGTCGTTACCTTATCCAAATAACTGTATCATTGATGTTTTTATTGGCATGCAATGAAACAAGGCTTGCATTGAATGTATTAGCTACTTGAATTGAACTCTTCATGACACAGCGTTTCTATAATCAATTCTTTTTATTAATATAACTATTCATATTTAACAAAACAATATTGACAGTCCAGGTACAAGCATGATACTATGTCAACAACGTAATATCACTTGCAATTATGTCAAAGACTAAAGGGTAGTTTTTCAAGAAGAGAAAACCATTCGAAACATGATTTTTATGAAAATATATCGTGGAATCTAGTTTTTATCAGTTACCTGGATACATAGTGTGAAGAGGATTACAGGATTTTAGATTGCCACACACCTCAGAGGGCGAGATAGCACTAACCCGTTGGTTACTCATTAGACTTTTGAGTCTGACTCGAGTAGTCAAATGTGCTTTGTAGCCCTCAATCCTTTCCGTCGAGCAAATTACGAGTACCTTGATTGTATTAGGTTGCAGGATACCACCGGCAACACATAGTGGAATCCTTGGCCCCTTTAGGCGCCAGCAAAAACAACCCAATACATAGTATCGACGTGTGTTGGTGACCTAAAGAGGGAAGTCAACATTGTTGTACAGGGTGTTCAGGAAATCACCACCACCGGGGAATAATATCTAGGGAAATCTAGGGGAAACGACATTCAAGATGGCGCAGTTTCTGAGGCAAAATTTGAAAACTGAGACGTGCCTGCGTCTTACATTGTGTTTCCAAAGTTAACATGTTCCGTTCTAATGTAGTATTTTTCATAAGTATTTTTGATAAATGGAGAGTTGGGTGTTTAGTTTGGATAAATATCGTTTAATTTCTTCCTTCAGACAATAATACAAGATATCGTGTCACCAAAACCCACTGGGACTCCTCTCCCTCCGCTTCTAAGATCTGCAGAACACCTGTTGTGTTCGATTGTATTCAGTTTCAGCTATAGAAAGAAAAGCATGACTTGATAGAATGAAGTTGAAAAGCAAGAGTTCGGACGCTTGGTTATCATAACACCACCTACGCGTTTAAATTTGGGCACATACGTGATTCCTAACACAATCTTGGTGGATTCAGAAAACTGTAAAGGTTCAATTTTGAAAAAGGCAGCACGGATTTGACTTAAGTCAATCCAAACAGATATCACTTGGCCTGGGCATTTTATAGCTGCCGTATACACACACTCCCTTTTCTACGCACAGATACTTAGATACCATAGATGAACGTCTTGAAATGGAAGCCGTTTCACTTTGAGGCTTAACCTCTTTTTATGAATGGATGGTCGACGAATTCTAAACAATAGCTGCGGTGGCGCTGTAGAGGAGGTGAGAAGGGATCGGGGAGTATTGACGATTTTTTTTTTTTTCATCATAATCTACAGTAGCGGTTTTTCTGCGAGTTAGGCTACTTAATGAGAGTACTCTTTTAAAACAAAAACGCTTCACAAGGCCTAGGAGTCTCTTCTGTCCTGTTGTAGACGAAAAACGGAGATCAACATTTTAACACCATAAGCTTTCTTACGAGTATTATTTGTATTTATTTTTATTTTATCTCGTTTGAGCTGGCTTAAAAACATGTTTAAAAAATCCAGATTTCTCGTGCATATGGCACAATATATGGAATTCCCGAATGGCAAGATGTTGGGAAATATTGTTCTTTAATTGATCAACATATTTTATCAATATATTTTTGGGCTGAGATGTTTGAACATTAATCGTACAGATATGAATTCGTCCAATATCTTTATCATGCCTGATAAATATTTACATATTTTCACCGATTTGCTTTTTTAAAACTGAATTTATATTATTTTGTATATTTTGAGAACAATCTCTGCGGCTGGTATTCTGAAAGGGGTTCTAACTTCAGCCCTGGGTTTAAACCAGGATTAATCCTACATAAGTGGACCTTTTTCCTTCCAACATGATTTAATTAAAAGTGTGCTATAACTGGTGTGAAAACTCCTATAAATAATCTGACCTGTTACATTTATCTTTCATAGTATTTTGAAACGTAGGATTAAACCTGGTTTAAACCTGGGTCTAAAATTAGACTCCTTTTCAGAATACCAACCTGGTTATGAAATTAATACTCGATACTGAAGGAAATATAAGGGTTCTAAATGTATAGTAGGTACTTTCGAAATTCACGGTAGTTTTTAACCATGTGTACAGTAAAGGCCAGTTGTGTTCAAAATGAAGTCCATTAATTTAGGTCATTTTTGTATATCACTTAAACGTATCTTAACTGCATTTAAATGCACTTTGAAAAAAAATCACGGAGTGGACCCTGCCTTGGGATTAGGGGGAAATTGCTCCTAGATCTAACAAGAAAAATAACGCTACCTCCTTTTTTGCGGTGATCGTCAGATTTTCCTCTAGGAACGTTAGGGATATAAGTATGGGGAACCGATTGTCTCAATTTCCTTCTACAATATTTATGTTTTTGTGACATTGTTATTTTTCAATAATAAGTATATTTATAGCACGATATTTTGATTGTACTCATATCATTCCATGCATTTCTTTGTTACGATATATATTTGAAAATAACAACAATTATTTAAAAATATGCTGATGCGTCCTTAACGCTTCTCGTATTACGTTATACCCATTTTTGACATTTAATTGATTTGTTTGATGTTTTTGAATATTATTGTAAAAACGAATGTGAGATTCCTTCATCACGTTCTTTACAATGGCAAAAATCAAAAGCACTTTATAAATTCATTTTCCAAAAATACTGAAGCTTTGGCTTGTGATGTGTGTTAAAATATTTTGATTTACCTTAGGAATTTTAAGGTAGTATAAAAATATTAATTTTGTTTTAAGTAGCTCTGCCAAGTACAAGTCTTATTATTTGCTACCACTTTCCCGCTCAAAAGAAGTGTAAATTCTGTTGCCGTCTGCTAATGCTTGTGGTTCTAAAATGGATTTGACCTGCAGAATTGCGAAATATGCTACCTAATATGTTCTATGCTGCTGCCACTGCAGCATTTGTGTGGTGTCAACGCTTATGGACCCTTGCCTATATGGATTTACTGCAGAGACGAGATCCTAAATTGCTGAACAAAACATCAAGATTGCTCCAGAGAAAAATAATTTGACGGGGGGGGGGGATAGACCACATAGAGCTGATAGTGTGGAACTTTTAAATAGTGTAAGGCTAGCTTTTAAAGTTATCGCCGAATAGACTTTATTATAACTGAACTTAAATGCCATCAAACTTGGACATATCAAGCCACCCTGCCCATATCAAGATAGAGAGAATAAGTAATGTAAGTGCGGGTAAATCCACATTCTCGGACCAATCATTTCTGAGCTACAAAAACAATACAAATCATTATATATGGTTAAGGCCTTTTGTCTTTCAGACTCATTGCGTTATTTATTTAGGTTATAGGTTAGGTTAGGCCTAAGATGTTCACCGAAATAATCATTTGCCCCAAAAGATTATTTGGGTAATGCTAATTTGAAAAGAAAAAACACAAACATTCCCTTTTTACGAGTGCAAATGCTCCATTTCCTCTCTATTAAAGGTGCCAGTTTTGATTTAGACGTACCGTGTTTTCTACTGATACAAGAGCCTGGCACTCTCAAACACCTATAAACAAGTTTCGTGGGAAACAAACTTGTGGTTTTCATAGCAGATGCGATTACGCATACCACAATGTATTTCAAAGCCAAGTTCTAAATTAATGAGGTTCAAAACTTTGCTTTGTATATACACTTAAGGTTGCAACAAGAGATTTTGAGGCACCCAAATATTGTGTCATAATAGTATTTCATACAGATTATACACTCAAAAGATTTCTTACCTTGTATTAGGCTACAAAAATGTCTTAAAAGAGAGAGGAGAAAAAAAAGTGATTTTGATTTGCTTATATTTCAATATAAACATAGGCTGGATTTCGTTTTTGCTCCTATACGAAATTATTATTCAGTGGGCGTGGTTTATCTTGCTAGCAAGAAATTTGATTGGATTAGGTCAAAGCTCCGCCCCAACCATTACTGGGTAATAGATGGATAGTGCGTGCAGCAATTACGCGGTGTAGTCGAATATATGACACGCGCAAGCGGTGCGTTTATACTGCGTCGTGCATTTCGCATTGGTACGCAAATGCAATTTACGCAGCGTGACGATCACCGCGCGATGACTTTGGTTCCTTGGATTGAAACATTTGTTTTTAAGAGGGGTACAATTATTTAAATGAATAAAAAGAATAATGTTAAAATATTTTTGACAAATAAATTATGTCGATAAAAAGCAAAAATTACACAATTCTAAATAAGAATGAGAATTAAAGATGATATTTTTGTTTTGGCCATCTTAGATGGTGTCATAATGGATGGGCATCCAATATTTTGAGTGGTACGATATATTGGATGCCCATCCATTATGACACCATCTAAGATGGCCAAAACAAAAAATATCATCTTTTATTCTCTAATTAGAAATTTCGAATTTTTTGTACCAAAGAAACATTTCTCAGCTTAATCCTTTCAGATGGGGCTGTTTTTGAAGGAAAGCTTTACATCAGGGCAAAAATCAGTACTTCCGATTTTTTAGGAACACCTGATATGTGTAATCTCTCGTTGCACCTTCAAGAAACTCTGGACACCCCGCTGTTGAATTGCAAAGACCTTTTGATCCTCGATAAAGAGAAACTGTATCACAAAAGAGGCATCAAAGAAGCCATCTGGGATAGGATAAAGGGCCCATCTTTGAACAAGAAAGGGGGACTAAGCTACAATTTATCTCACTCCTGGACCGGGCGCTTCGCAGTGTTTCTAGTCGTCTCTCCCGTGATCAATCCAACAAAGGGTCAGTTGCAACGTTGCAAGTTGCAAAACATGTAAGTTCCAATATTTGATTCAATATATCAAAATCATACCGCAATACTGTGTTAATATGTTTAGTTATAAAAATGCCATTTTGTTCTATATCTTTAGAAGGAAATCCATTTGAAATTTCAGTACAACAATGAGAAAAAGAAGGTCGACACAACTTTTGGATAAATCAGGGGTTAAGACAATCGGAAGACACACCTTTAGAAGGAGAAGCTGTATATTACAATGGGTCTAATGTTTCCTGTAATTGATATTGGTCAATACAATATTGATATTGGACATAATAAAAGTACACATCGTCAGCATCAAAAGATTATATTGAGATTTTATCATTATCTGAAAGGATAAAATACAAGTTTTCCAATGTTGAATATTGAAGATATAATGGAAAACCTTAAAGGCAAAGTTTCACACTTTTAAAGAAATTCATTAAAAGACATAACATTTCGCAATTGTTAGTAGCGTTCGTAAGTTTAATTTGCTGATTTTTATCATACAAAGACAAAAAGCTTGAGACTGTTTTCCCATTTTTTAATGTTTAATTTGAATTTGTACTTATATTTATAAGAAATCTGAACGATAGTGATACCTCGGGGTACATTGAACCACAAATGATTATCGATGTCTTGATGTAAATCTAGAGTCAGATCACAAATTTAAAAGATATGAAACCGTCGCTTGATTCTTGACTCAGGATAATTAAAATTAATCAATTACAAGTTTGTTTTTAAAATACAAGTTATGCGTGATACCAAAAATGGAAAAAATTTCACGGTTTTCATGCGGCTTTTAAAAGAACGAAATTTAGTAACATGTTTCCATGATTCGTAAGACCATTTTTTCAAACGCATGGTAATGTACAACTCCTCTTAAAAGAAACTATCAGTGATCGACCCGAAAAGGTCAATATATTTTAAATTTGCAAGAATAGCTTAAAAGTGAAGAATGAGTCTGTGCAATTCTCCAAAGTTTTTTTTTCAAGCGAAAAATTGATAAGAAAGGAAAGAAATATATGAATCTCCATTCAACTATGGGTTGAAGTAAATGTCCGTCCGGAGAGTAATGAGAAAAATATCAAATTTTGTCCTTATCAGATTGCTTTTGGTCCTATAACTTAGGGGTATGTTAGGATACCTAAACTTGTTACGAACATGCAACAATCTGATGATTTTTTTCGATTTTCTGGTTGAGCAAATCACTGATAGTGGCCTTTAACTGTGCCACACGTCTCATATGTCGTCAATCCGCTGGTTGGTACCTAATATTATCAACCACATAATTGCACTTAACTCGCGACAATGTATTTCCGTACGTTTCTCTGCACCTCTATCGAAGAAAAACCTGATCGTTCTAAGCATGATAAGAGCTTGCCAGAGTTCATGTCCTATACTTTTATTTCTGAACAGTTCGATATTTGTTTTCTTTTCTTTTTGCAAAAATTGTTTTGACAATATGATTCTGGTGTACACTTCTCGGAAAACATTCTAAGTACAGTGCTTATTGCTTTTTGGTTTGATTTATTCCAAGTAGGTTCTTAAACAGAAGTCACTCTTGCCCTCTTCTAACCCCCATCTAGCCTTTGAGCAAGTTGGCTTCTCCTTAATGGATACTTTAATGCACAACTACGCTGTGCCGACATTTTTATCCAGAGGTGAATTAAAAAATGGCGCCTGTTGGCGCTCTTCATTAGCGCCTGCCAGTGCAGACGTGTCAACTTCCCCTACGCACCAATATCAACAGCATGTATCTGCTGCCACCTATGTCGTCTTCTCTGAAAAAAAATCCTAAAGGCCTGACTGTTGGCAGCATTTATGATCATCTTTCCACAGGTACAGTAATGTGATCATCACAGTGACAAGAACAGGCTGGACTCATTCAAAGGCTTTGCACAGATTCAATGGACCAAACCAATTTGGTGGTTCGATTAGCAGTGGCGTAGCCAGAGGGAGGGCGGGGGGGGGGGGGGGGAAGCTGCCCCCCCTGTGGGGAATCTTGACCCCCTCTTTCCCCCTGAAAAAATAGTGATTTACATAGGCCATACTGTATACTATACTAACAAATTTTAATATATGCTTGCCCCCCTGAAAATATATGTGCCCCCCCTTTGCCCCCCTGAAAAAAAAGCTGGCTACGCCACTGTCAATTAGAGTTAGTGACGGGATGTTTATCATAACAATTTCTCATTGTTGACGAATTCAATATGAGATCTCTATATCCTATGTAAGGGCAACTAAGTGGGGTATAGACAAAAGTATCGCTATCCTTGACAATATTTAATAATAATTTCAAAATGTTACACATTTCTTTCAAATATCTGGCATCAGCAGCACCATTGAAGGTATGTTTGTTGAAAATATGCTTATGTCTCAGATCGGATTTGTATATTGAAGCTGGTGTGTTGTGCAGCTTTTGACGTGTGTCAGAAATCAAAAACATGAAGCAAAGTTCAACGCTTTGCAATGCACTTGAAACAAACTTTTCATATTATTCTAGAAAAGATCATTGTAATTTTATTGAACGAATAAATAAATAAAAAAATAAATGCGCTTTATACAATTAAGTCTCACAGCGCTTTACTCCGCTGTCACTAGGATTAATCATACGGCACACAATATGACTACCCTTAACAGCTCCCCATTTACACGTGGGTAAAGTGAAACAAGCGAGATAAAGTGTCTTGCCCAGGAACACAACACGTTGGCCACGGCGGGGCTCGAACTCACAACGTAATGATCATGAGGTTTTCCACTGGACCACACGTGCTCGAATAGGTTTGAACCATGGCAGCTTAAAGGTATGTGGAATTCAAATTCGTCGCTATTAGTATATAATGAGCGAAGTGATTTTTTCTTAATATTTAAAATTAAATATGTACATTTGGACATGTCATGTTATGAATAATAGGTCGTTTATAACCGGGTGATGATCTTCGGCAATTTGGTAGACTTCCTTCTCTTATATACATTTAACAAGGCCCGTCATACAAGATCAGATGGTCGGATTGCAATATTTCTGACAGAAAGGAAGCTTTCCTGATTTAAACAAGACTAGCCAAGCCCAATCAAGTTGATCCAGGATCAATTCTGTTCAGTTAAGGCACTGGGCCCTCATCTCTGGACCTCCTGTGGCATTTGAACTAGATGCATTGGAAACGCTTGTTTACATTTGGAACCTCGGTGTCCTTGACATTTGATCTCTGGGATCGCGATTGTCAAAGGTAACATTTAGGGGCCCGCTGCTACATTGCTACCAGGTTGGGACACTTTAACTGCTGTAATAGTTGATTTACAGGAATTCAGAAGTTTTTAAATGTTGACTCCTAAGGTTGTTAGCCTTCGAAATCTGGGATCGAGGTGGATCAAGAAACATTTAGGGCCAGGGTCCGTTCGCCAAATTCATGCGTAACCCTACGGATATACTCTAGTTGATTTCAACATGAGTGAGATCTCATTAAAAGTTTAAGGCCTGTCCATTCACCGTGAGAGGTAAGAGGGTTTATGCCATGGCATTAGTATTTGTCAGTAACAACCATTATGCAAGAACTGATTTCATCACTATCCAGCCGACGCCGATTCTGTGCAGTAACTTGTATCATGGCACCCTATGTTTCCACCCCCCCCCCCCCCCCCCCCCTTGTATGGCAAACAAAGGCCTAGTCTCTACATGACTCTCGAAGATTTAACCTTCACATCAATATCCTCCACCCCGTGGAAATATGCAAGAACTCTCACCTTATTTGAAATCTACTATAACTCATACGCATGTCCTTCATCTAGACCTTTCTATACCAGTTACACAGTCTTTTGGAAAATTGATCCACTCAGGCATGACTGAGTTTCGCGAACGGACCCCAGGACACACCACTGACGCCTAAATCCCATGATTTCCCTAAATAAACGACCACAAATGACGACGGCCATGGTGAACGAAGTACTTGATTGGCAGGTGCAAAGATCCGGCTCCCGGCTTCACAATCACTACGACTTCTGAAAGCTTCTGAAGTAATCTAAAATCGGCTAAGTCCCCCTGCTTATACTGCATAATCAAATAATGAGACTTCAACCTAGATTTATGTCAAAAGTGGAGCGGATTATAAGCTAAATTGATCAAACTAAGGTGAAGTTTCAGTTAACAAATTTCTCGTTTAAAAACGCCATAGACGAGCAAGGGACAGAAAAGTTTTTCCTACTCCACAAAGGGGCGAGACTTAACGTAGTTATGTCCCTGGGAAAATAAGATCACCGACGGCAAACACCGATACATAGTAGTTGCTGGGCCAGGGGCTATATAGTTTACCAAGTCGGGCCTGGAAGGATATTATTAATATTCAAACAGAGATAATGAACGACGTGGGTGGGACCTACTCTTTTGACCCTATGTGAGAGAGAGGAAAGAGGATACGGGGGTCAAATAAGACCGCTCAGGTCAGGCAAAAACTCTTCATAAGTGTTTCCACACATCATCGTGTTGTACTGACTCACGTTTTGAAATCCCCTTTGGGTAATATTATACGTTTGATTTAATTGGCCACGTTCCTTAACATGCGGCGAATCAAAAGAAACTGTCTACGGCCAACTTGCCGATTGTAGAATGCACACTGTAACTAGCCTCAAATCGTATCTGTAAGACATTTCATTAGGCTCGTGCAACAAATACGTTTTTGACTATAAAATGTTTACATATTACACACTCTATATTTGTTTTAATCATTAAAATGATAATATAAATAGCAATCAACAGTCGGATACTAAGTAAAACAACGAAGACATATACAATCATTGTAATACATTAAATGACTACTCTTTGTATTTAAAATTTTATAAACATGACCAGTAGGTCCAAAAGTTTCAATTGGCCTCACAGCACTCAATTCAATCCACAATCTTCATCAAATGTGAATACGTATCCAGGAATGATTTGCGCAAACCAAGTGATTTATCATTCAAATTTGCTTGCGGATGTTCAAAATCTCCATAAGACCTTTATCTTTTTATCATCTTTTCCCGGTCAGTCCCCGCCCTTAACTTAACAAACGCACATTTCTTTAGGGAGTACCTTCAAAACTAATCAAAACTCACCGCCGTCCGATCGGACCATAGGAATCCGCCGGTTGCAACCGGATGGAACCGGCAGGCAATCGTGGTTGAGTGGCCCTTAGCGCTATTTTAGAGTTATTTCCTTGCGTTGTTTGTGTCTATATCGTTTTGGCGTACTCGGCAAGTTATAATTCCCCAGCTCTTTAATACGCCATTTTTTGGGAACTGAAATCAAATAAAACGTTTTCTCCGCATTCGTGGATTCTGGGGAATAACTCTGTTTGAAAACAACCACTTTGGGCATTCATTACTTCATGTATAGTCAACAACCCATGGTAACGGTGAAATCGATCTGCAATTATGAAATCTTTTTCTGCAAGTTGCAATACCTTTGGCCATGTGTGCACTTCAACCTTGCGTAACCGTTAAAGGTGTTCTAGGCTGGGTTTTCGTGATAAGATTTCATTATGATTAACAATAACCCTAGTCTACCGGGGGGGCTTCAGGTTTTTCCCCCGGCTTGCCCTTACCCCCCCTTTTTATTTCCTTTATTTAAAATAATTGTCAATTGAACATTTTTCCGCTTCTCTTCATCCAAAAAACCAACATCCCCCGGGTAAGATACGGATGATCCCAAATTGCGAGAGAGAAGTACCACCATGCCTATCACAACATCGGAATATCACAGACACTTGATTTTGGATAAAATAATATCTATAGTCCCTCCTCTTTCCGTTGTACCAAAATGAGTACAACATGCCTCCATTCGTCACAGTATGTCATAATTTCGCATGTCAGCAAACTGTCAATTTCCATAGACCCACAGTGTAGCATACGGGGTGGGCTCTGGGGAAATGACTATATAATGAGAGCATATATTGCTATAACTAAGTTTGGAGTTGCTAAATTGTGAAATATCAATCTTCCACCCTATAATTCAGTATTTTCATACTTTCTCAACATATTACGTTTTATAGTGACGTCCTAATTGGGATGTGGTACTTATTTTTGCTACCAATGGAAATGAAGAAACTCTAAACTATCTAAGAATCGGATGTTCATTAAATGACTGAAAATCACAGAGGGGACCAAACCCCGTCTATGCAGATATTCGACAACCAAATCAACTAAATTTTAGAGATTCCTCAGAAAATCTCCCTGGTCCCTTTAAGGTGAGGTTTTTGAGCTAGGAGTAGAGTATAGTTTAGAAAAATAATTTATTTAAAAAGTTTATTAAACCGAGATTGTGTTGAAGCTTTTATTTGTTAGTTAAGGTAATCCTTTCCAATTTGAATTTATACTAAACACGTGGTCTCTATCCGTTTGTTAAACAGCAACTATTGAAATCATGTTTAAACGTCATTTTGCAAATGTTCAACATGTCTTGCATTCAAAATAAGACAACAACGAACAACACCATGCTTGCAAGATTCCCGTCGTGTGGAGACAACTAATTCATCAAACAGCTGGATTGAATTGAATACATTGTTGCCCTAGATAAAAAGCTTCAGTCAATCATTAGTGACGAATAATGACAAGTCTGTTGCAAGAAGGCAAGAAATGAGAAATAAATAGACGTAGTGCTCTAGAAGCATTGCGAATTAGCTCCGAGTCATAATCAACAACATTATTTCAATTATTAAGTCAATGAAATCTCTACGTTCGTTAGTTGTTATGAGATATAATCTAGCTTCTCGGCTTGATAAGTTAGAAATGTGAAAGTTTGGGGAGGGGCGGAAGGTGCCAGGATGGTTCATTAGGTGTACTTTGTTTGGGGGACTTAAATTTAAGGACCTATGTATGCAACACTGTAGGTTACCAAATGACATTTTACTTTAATTTAAAACATGTTAAAAAATTATAGTTATTGCCTTTATACATTATCCCACACAGGAACAGTCTCTGTCGATGTCGATATGATAAATATTTTGGAACAGTTACCTATTCTTATTACACTAATCCCATCGTTGACTAATCTAAGTGCAAATTCGGTCGGATCTGGAAGAAAATTCGACAATTTTTATTTTCTGCCCGTAAACGGACAGCAACTACAGCACAGGGGCCTATGGAAACGTGGGAAACAACCAATGCTCCTACAAATAAACAAAAAATGACAGTATGTTCATTATTTTCAGCATCATTTCTTTTCGCTTTGGAAAATCTAACTTGCTTTGATACAAAATTCACCCTTGGCATGGTTCGCCAAATGAGCGGAGAGCTCGAATGGCGGCAACACAAATGGGGCATTTACACAAACGCGTTGAATTCTCTTCCAATCGTGCAAAGGACGAATATGCATTCACAGTATAATACAACTACATCTGAGCTTGTACATCTTCAAACTTTATTACAAGTCATGAAATCGAAACCCTACAATTTTTCCCACCATAAATCTCTAACTAAAGTTTGTACTTCCAAACACCAATGACCCAAGCCAACAATGTGAAAGTAATTTGCACAACTGTTTGGTTTGTCTACGTGTACTCAGGGGCGGCGCCAGGGTACCAAAATCATAGGAGGGCGAAAACCGAAACAGCCTAGGCGGGGGGCGAAAAAAAGTACAAGATGAACTCAAAAAGGTTAAAAACTAATTTTTACGCAATTTTGCTTAAACCTAATTTTTACGCACTTATGCTTCAAAACTAATTTTTACGCAAGTTATTGCTTCAAAACCCCTGTTTTTCCTGAATTGAAATTCTAAGGGGGGGCGCCGCCCCTGAGGTTACTATATGTCTGCCCAAAAACATTACCCAGGTAGAATTACAAGCAACATTTAGCAGAAGTAATATATGGTATCTCCGCGACCGATAATTAAAGTGAATTCAAAACAGCCCACCATTGGGGACGGTGATCGCGACTGCCATAGTGGCCTTTCATCGGTGCCATAGAGATAGCCGTTACAATGCATTAACATTAGTTTATTCCAGTGAATTATCGGTTTTATCTGATGAACGCTACTACTCCTGGGATCAAAGAGAGAAAGATACTGCATAAGGATCTTGGTTACGCATATCGGCGAAGGAACTGATTTCTGCGCAGTATTATGTCTAATTATACCTTTCAATACTATGGGGTATGTCAAGTGCAAAGGTTGCAATTTGATTGAAAAATGAATGTTAAAATGTCATCACAATTTCTTTTCCTAAATATCAGTGACCAGTAGATGTACCTCACGCTGCAATGACGCGAGCAAATAATAGCACTGTTGATATCCAGTAAATACGCTCAGTTTATCCAGAGGATAAGTTTTTTTTTTTTATCTGGAAGTACAGAGCCAGTGTTATTACCCACACAGTTGAAACAGATTTCAGGTGTCACACCGAAAAGATTGAGATATTTTTTCATGACGCAAAAGCACAGATATTGTCCTCTTCACGAATAAAGGAACCCTTAGGATCTACTGTGCGTTCAATTAACTTTGACCGTATATTTCATCATTTTTCCGAAAAGGGAACAAAGATGAACAAAAAATAATGAAAGAAAGTGTTTGGCAGACTGTGAACTAACATACTGTGTACAGAAACAAAACTTAACTTACAGTAACTTGCCGCGTAAACCCTATTTTATTCAAATTTAAGTGTTGTTGGCATAGGTCGCTAGACCCCTTCTTTGTATTTCTAAATTACATTGGTGGTAAAAGTGAAGAGAAATGAGGGGTCCAGCAATAAGTTCTGGAATCTTTGTTCTGCCCACAAGATGTTATTAGGTGACGTTTACCAAGCAACATATTCCCATGAGTTTTGTTCATATTAGTTTCTTTTTTCAATAAATTGATGAATATACAGTTAAAAATTATAACCCCACTCACAAGTAGCAAACCTCCAACAGTGATTTAATCGCGAACGACGGCCAAGCTACACATCCCAAACTGGGTAGACATTTCATATAGGAAGTGGGGTGGGCAAGTACATGTGAACTTTTAAAAAACCCCCCCCCAACCCCCACACCAACTCAGGTGTTAAACCCGCAGATCATTCCATAAGCCATTTGGTCCTGAAAATGAATCAGGCAACGTTTAATTACAAGATAATTTTTTTTTAGGCTGGTTCCGTGGAGTTTAAGTTTTTAAATGAAGTCTATAGGTAGGGCTTTTGCTGCTACTTTTTAGGCAAATAATTGTAAAAGAAAACTAGCAATTTATTCTCATGGCAGAATATATTTTCCAAAATTCTCTTCAATGTTGAAAGGCAATGCACCCAGCCGAAAAACACCCACCACAACACAGCGCACCCACACCTAGTTGTGAGTGAGTGACAATTGAAGGAGTCTATTGTTGTAAGGTCAAGCCCTTTCAACAGTTAATAATTCTAATACCGGGGATGGTACTGGGGGGTTTCATACCAGCATGTACAGTGTTGGTACTATTACTAACATATAGTAGCAGGCAACCTCATGGTGTGTAAAGAGGTGTTATTCCTGTTCTATAAATAATTTAAACCATTAGGGATCTCTTTTCCATCATCCTTTCTTTAGTTGGAACTGTGCTAATGGTAAGCACGCCCTCTGCAAGGTTAATAAAGACATTTTTCTTTATTCTAGAAAATCATGCACTTGCTTTTTTTTGGAAACCTATGTTTTTACAAATGGAGGCAATATAGCTAGCACATGTGCATGTTTCATAGTTGTCATTAGTTTTTATGTGCATATGGAAATAACAAATTTAACCAAAAATCCCATTGACTTTATGTTTTTTAAAAAACAAAACTTAAAATCCATAGAACCAACCAAAACTTATCTTCAGTGAAAAGCTTGCTAGATTCTTTTCAGGAGCCAAAAATGGCCCTAGAATCAACACAATGTAAAAAAAAGTGTAAACTTTAAAAATTAAAAAAAAAAAAGGAGGGGGGTTTTTTTTTTTCCCAAGTATACAAAATGCCGGTATTGCCAGTGATCCGTTCAGCGAAATTAACAAAATCAGAAAGAGCCATGACGCATCAATGGCAATACTCAAGGTGAGTTATTGGGCTTCTATGTGAAACGTCTACCTTAAAATGGGCGGTGATAGAGGGGGAGGGATAAACGAGTCTATAACGCCTGAATTCTTTTCAGCGCATGGACAGTAAACAATGGCTTGCAGTTCCAAATAAACAAAGGGGAATATGAAGTGCTTTGCCCACGGAAGACCAAGTGGAGTTACTTATCAATAACGCCATATTTCTTGAGTCAATGCAAGCATAGTGTATTGTCCTTGGTCACTGATATCAGAAAAGAAATTGCGCTGGCATATTATTAATTTTCATGAAAAGGTGCAACCTTTACAATTGCCATACCAATTAAATGGTAATTATAGTATTTATATTATTTATAGTGGGAAAATGGTTACTTCTGCGAAGTATTATAATCAAAAATGAACAATTTTTCCTTTGATCCCATTGGCCAACTTCGACCTAACAACAAATGAGCCGGTGTGGTCAGTGGATAGAGCATTCGGCTCGTGATACGAAAGGTCGTGGGTTCGAGTCACACTGTTGCCAAGGTTGTGTCCTTGGGCAAGACGCTTTACCTCAATTGTTCCTCTCTCCACCCAGGTGACTAATGGGAGCTGCTGGGAATACTGTCCATTGAGCAAGCCCAAAGGTATGAGGTGCCTTGGGTTACGTATGCAGCTGACGTATTCAATACCCGGTGTAGCCAGTATAATTGTAAAAGATTTTGATCACGCGTGAAAAAGGCGCTATATAAAGCGCAATTATTATTAAAATGATGGATCCAACCTGTGCACCTATGACTCAAAGTTTGGATTAAATCCATCGAGATGCGGATTATTACAGGCAAATTTCAACCCTTTTCACAACAACAACAACAAAACAGTGGGACACAGTGATCCCTATGTTCTTCCTGCCTAAGGAAGGCCGACACAAAAACTGCATACGTACACCACGTACACCAAATCCCCCACCTTACCCGCCCATCCAACCGAACCCATCCCGGTGTATGGATGGTAAGGGGCATGTAAAAAAATTACAAAAACGACGAAGATTAAACTCACGATGGAAAAACTCAAGCTATTCATAATTTTTCATGGACAATTTTTCACTTCATGGGATGCATTGCAAAGCAGGCCAACCGAATACACTTCTATGTGCAGGGCATAGCGCATAGAATCTATCATTGTAGACCGGATGTCAATAGCTTCTTGAAACATGTATAATTAAAAGGCGATAACCAAAGTCAAAAAACATGCAACTCTCTTTCATGGTCTATATCCATTTCTATTCTGATGTTTATCCCGTGCCTAGATGAGGAGTCTCTTTACAACTGCTTTATAGATTACGCTTAATATTAATGTTAAAGGCATTTTATTATTTTTTGTGTCCCCCCATTACTTGTGTATGACAGCAAGCAATTCCCCAGAAAGTTCAATTTCATTTTTTTAAATTTACAATCACAACGAATTGTCCCATTTATATATTTGCACCCAGAAAAGACCATTGCGGTGTTATTCGTGATGTCCGGACATACGGAATATACATAATGGATTCTATTCACGAGAAATAGAGTCAGCAAAATAAGTTGGTGTATAATGAAGAAGTTCCATACAGCGAAAATCCACTGTCAGTAATGGAGGTAAAATGGCGCTGATCTGATAGGAATAGCCACTTTCAATTCAAGGTTAAGCGCTCATCACCGTTTGTAAATTTGGAAAATTGTGTAATCTTGTGAAATTCAATCAACAGATCGCGCTGCCGATTGAATTAAAGCAATAATCAGTCATTCTCACAAATCAAATGCCCATTTTGTCTCTAATTTATTTACAATGGCTTCTAGACCTGAAAATGTTGAATCCCGACCTTTATTAGTAAACAATGCATAAAAACAGTCAAATCTTGTCAAATACCGAGTGTTAAGCTAGCATGGTCAGGGTCTTTACCAAAACAATTCCATACAACAGTGCGAAAATGGCTTTTGAGGACAAATAGGTGGCACGGGTTTGTTTAAAATTTTGAGGAAAGGCTTTAACATTGTGGATTCATGGTAGAAAATTATAGTTATTATGTTTTTTTTTATTTCATCTCGAAGTATGCAATTCTGGGGCCGATGTAATAGATGATGATACGGCTTCATATGTTGAACCCTGAGGCTGTTAACCTTTGACTTGGGCGTCACGAGATTGTCTGCAAAGACTGGGCCCTGTTGAACGTAGTCTTCAAGGACCTTAGGGTGACCTATAAGTGTGACGGTGAGTGCGGGACACAGAGAAACTAACGGCGGCCCCTCCGAGCCAGCACAGAAATATAAAGTATAAAAGCGACCACCTCATTGATCAAACACAATAAATAAAAAGCGTAAACTCATTTTTATCCCTCAGGTTCTTTAAAGGATACGATGAAAGCCTCAGCCACCTTCCTATGGCTACATTTAGATTTGGTATCATTGAAAACCTTTTATATATTATCACTTTAAAATTTAGTTGGAGGAATTATTTTTTCTCTTGTAAAAAAATAAGATAAACATGTTTAAGTAGTGTTTCCCTCATACTTCTGTTTAGCTCAACACTGTATCCCTACTGGGATGGTGCAATAGGAGAGACATGCGTAATACAGCGAAAATGACACCTCCAAATTGAAACAAAAATCCCGAATTCCAACCCAAAAATGACATTTTGAAAATTTTTCTTTCGACGAGGCGTTAAACATATAATTACATCTTTTATTTCAGTCCTAAAATACAAGCTCGAATTAAGGAAAAGGCCGATCAATAACACCCCGCCTTTAAATTAAGTGGCAATATTACATATGGCGCCGTATAAATCGTAGGAAAACCACATCAAATAAACAACAGAAATGACGACAAAAACCATCATCACTTTATGCTTCTTTTTGGGGTGAATATTTTATGCCGGTTCTATGACGTCACGGCATCTTATCATAGCATAAATTTATCAAAATTTACTTAACAACTTTGCTAAGATAATAAAGTATTTTTCAAGACCGTAAACAATGCGTCTATATGCTGAGTTATTAAGATTTGCACTCCTCCATTTTGTTCCCATGCAAATGAACCCCGTAAATATGCTCAAAAGTTTGTTAGCGGTTTTAGTTATGATTTTAGCATTTCATTTGTGAAACATACAAGGATAAAAAGAAAAACATTTCTAGTTTCCAAATTTCATTAAGGTGGTGCTGTTTGCGGTGTGTGTTTGCGGTTTGTGAGGAGCATATTTTGTCGTGAGTATTACAGTGCAAAAGCTAGCAGCAGTACTATTTGCACTTTATGGAGAATAGGAGAGATATCGGTCGCAATAGGGAGGAAAACAAAGCTTCCGGATTTTTTCCTTAATACGGATGGCAACAGATCGTCCACGACGAGAAAATAGCCGAGAACTACAATATTTTTTTGCTAATATCGGTAAAGCCTGCGGAAAAAAAACATATCTGAACCCTCGAAAGATTTCAAGCCTCCTCTATTCATTATAATAATCCCAATAGTTTATTCCTTACCCCAACAACCACTGAAGAAAATAATAGAGCTGACACTCCAAGTTGAAGAACAGTTAGCAGGGTTCTGATGACATCAGCAACATTACTGAAAACAATATCGATCAATCCTATCAGGGAAGTCATCGCCCAATATTTGAACTTTCGCTTTTTCAACGGGTGCTGTCCATCTCTACTTAAGTAGCTAAATGTGATCCCCATTTTTAAGCGGGAGATAAGCACGCTTCGCCAACTACACGACCACGATCTCTATTCTACCAGCTTATCCAAGCTACTTTTGAAAAAATTGGTCTATGCTTCGAAATTTTAAGTTTTATTGAATATCACAACATTTAACTCCAACAAAGCCAATTTGTTGTAGGCCTCTAAACGATCCAAGTATATGGCATAATGAACTTTATAGTTTAAAACTGGATAACTTAGAACAAGAAACTACAACACGGGTTGGTATCTGTCTTGAAATTTTTAAGTAAGTTGCCTTTGATACAATAAATCATAACATTTCTTTTGCATAAACTTAACACTATGGTATCCGAGGCCTTGCCAACAAGGGTCGAAGTATCTTTGGTTAGAAGTCAACGATTGTCCTCTTCTAACAAACACTTTTCAAGTTCGGTTCCATTACGGTGGAGATTCCTCAGTGGTCTCGATCATTAGGACCATTGCCTCTTTTTAGGACACTTGATGGACCTTCCACTCTGCTCAAAACAAAATTCCAACTTTATTTATTTGCTGATGATACTAATATTCTCTTTTCACATCAGACCCTAAAACGTTAGCATCTATAATAATGATGAACTAACACAATGTTCCAATTGGTTTAAATTAAATAAACTTTTCTTTTTTTATATTAATTAAAAAGACCAATTAATGATATTACAAAATAACCATAGACAATTAAACCTAATATTAACATCGAGTATATAAATTGATAATTACTCTATCCTTCACGGTTGATTGACAACTAACTTCCTAGGTCTTCTTAATTGACAATAATGATTTGGCGTCTCACACTCTTACATGTCTCTAAAATTGTCTCGAAACATACAATGGCAATATCCGCAAAGTCCGCCCATTTCTTCCTCAAGATTCACTCAGAACCTCAGTAATTCTCTCGTCCTTCCTTTAAGTTGTTCGTATGCTTGTATGTTTGGTGTGTGATCCTTAACAAACTAATCTTTAAGTCTTTATTCTCCTTCAAAAAGAGAATTAGGACGGGACCTGTACAAATTCTCTGGGGAGTGACACCAAACAGATCCTTTGTTCTTTTTCTTGTCAACTCTGAAATTTACCACGATATTTACCAGCTTCAGGTGGAACTCAGGTATCAGTTCCCCCCCCATCATGGAGCTTCTCCCTGGACGATCTTCTGCATGAAGACTTTTTTACAGGTTCCATTCTCATCATTATGACACTACATATAGGGATGTGTATCCCTCATCACTGCAACGAATTCCGTCCTTGCCTGCAACACTTCTAGATTCCCAAGGACCGCTACTCCCTTTTATGGAATCTTCTTTCCGAGGACTCTCTATCTTCTAAATCTTCTCTCATTCAAATCGAGACTGAAGAAAAGGGTATCATCAGTAATTACAACTCTGCGAATGCTCATAACGCCACCCTTTTTCTTGATTTTTGTTCTTTCCTCTTTTATTCCTGTTCTCGGGTGGCCTTCATAAATTCCCTCCTTTTTAACATTGCTTTTGTTTGCCGCACTTTCCTCCTAGTCCGTTAGTCCCTTATTCCTTGATTTCGCTTCCCTTTGTCCTTCCCTCTTTCTTTCCTTCCCATCCTCCTTTCTCCCACTGTCTAGTCCTTCCTACCTTATTCCTCCTCTCTGTCCTCCTCTGTTCTTTGCTTTCCTTTCCTTCCCCTTCTTTCCTTCCTTCCTCCTTTTCCTCCTTATTTGGACATGATTGTTTGTTCTGTCTTGTGGTCGATTGTCATTAATGAATAAATCTTGTGTACTATTTTTTTGTATAATTATAATTGTAGAACTTAAGCCAGAGGTTCACGGCGCCTTCACGCCCTGCGTGTAGCAGTGACCTCGATCTTCATATTCTCAGCTTCACTTTCATTTTACCATATGCCTGATTGCTAAACATTTGCTTGGTTTGGTATATTACTTTGTCATAATGAATGTTATTCTCTAACTTTAATTATCATTTTAATCTGGCTTTGCTTGCCTTATGATATTGTATACACTGCTGATTGTGAAGGTTCAAATAAATTCTGATTGATGATTGATTGATGAGATATACAAATATTTTAATTTTTTCTTAGAACATTCATAATTCTCAAACGGAGTTAGCGATAACAGCAATACTCGGCAAAAACGTTGAGATGATAGAAAATCCCATCTGATTTTAGGTTAGTTTGGGACGAGATCATGATTTTCAAGATGCTCCTTTAAGTCTGAAGAAATAAAACGAAGACAAAATGTCTCTCATGTGATGTGAAAAAGGAGGGAAATTTCAGGGAGTAGTTCACAAGTGGTACTGACTCGCAAAGCTCCGGATGGATATTACCAATTTTAGAATGTCGCACCTGAAAAACTGAACATGCATATGCATGGAAATATGCGCTGTAAACAAGCTTTGGAGACAGATGCGATGTCGCATCAGCTTTTGTCCCCTCCCCTAGGGAAGCGACTTTCAACGGACACAGTTAATGTAATGAAAACTGCACATGTCATGTGAACGTTGTGGGGAGAACGATTCACACCATTATTTTTACTGATTTGGAAAGTCATAAATATGTTGAAAAATATGTTTTTCAAGTCGAAAACAGGTTTGAGTTGCGTGCGGCTCCACAAACTAAAACAATTAGTGAATTGCATTCATGGCATACTTAGCCGGTGTCATGGCATACAGTGGCCTTGTGACTGAGTGTCCCGCCCCTATCTAGCTATTGTGTCGCCAGTGAGTACTTAAGCTCATTTTGTTACAACCACTGGACTCCCATTTCCTCGTCAACAAGGTCACGGTTATTCCATACATGTTGACATGGTAGCTAAGACTCTCTCATGGGTGACAACCAGTTTCTTTACACATGCACACATAATTGTGTTGAAACTTTTTTAATCGTGTATGGGAAGCTAGAAGGGTCATATTGTATAGGTCACAATGCGCTGCGTTCTTATCAACGTGTTGCTTTCAGAAAAGGACAGGTTGCTTAGCTAACTAATCCGAAAAGTGAAAAAGCAACGCGTTGCTTTCAGGCAGCACTAAAACAACCCGTTGCTTCCATTATCAACGCGTTGCTTTTTCACTTTTCTGATTGGTTGCCTAAGGAACGCGTTGCTTTCATTAGCAACGCGTTGCTTTCATTAGCAACGCGTTGTTTAAGCACTGTCTGAAAGCAACGCGTTGCTTTTGCACTTTTCTGATTGGTTGCCTAAGGAACGCGTTGCTTTCATATCAACGCGTTGCTTTTATTAGCAACGCGTTGCTTTCATTAGCAACGCGTTGCTTTCATTAGCAACGCGTTGTTTAAGCACTGACTGAAAGCAACGCGCTGCTTTTGCACTTTTCTGATTGGTTGGCTTATCAACACGTTGCTAAGGAAATCCACGCGTTGCTAATGAAAGCAACGCATAGTTTAAGTACTGTCTGAAAGTAACGCGTTGCTTTCGTTAGCAATTACGCGTTGATTTTTTTTTTCACTTTTCTGATTAGTTAGCTAAGCATCGCGTTGTTTTCTGAAAAGAAATCGTTGTGACCAATACGTAACGACACTTTTAGCTTACTATAATCGTGACGGTCATCGGCTGATTTGTCATTGCTATTGCTTATTGAGATATTAATTGAACAATAATTACGTATTTGATGAAGTAAAAACTCACAAACAATCAGTTTCAATGTGTTTCAAGAGATGGCATTTGGGACACCCTGTACTTTCACTCATAAACGGAGAGAGCAGAATATTCGTTGCAAATAACAGTTTTAATCAAAATTCATACTTATGTTACAGAAATGTGACTGTTTCAACAAAACAGCTGAAACAAATATGTTGAATGTTCCACTTTGATGCCTATGTTTCAATAGGTTGAATAGGTTATTGAAAACCCCAGAGTGGCATATAAGTGGAATTTGACTTGCTCTACTAAAATATGATATCACTGCTACCATAGCGTCAGATTTGACGCAATAATGGTGAAACTCAACACCATGCGAAAAACAACAAAGCATCCAGCAATGCGTTTTACCTTTGGTTTTGTATGTATGTGACATTTCTTACTACATTTTATATTAAAAAATATCCAAAACAAAATGAAAAGAATAAGGGGAAGAATAAAATACGACAATGCTCTATAGTTTGCGGACGGTTGTGTCATTGATTTATTACTATATACTTAATAAGTTAGGCCAAAATTGACTTTTCAATTTTATAGGTTTAAGCTCATTACAGAGAATCACTTTCAACTTGTTGTCAAATTGGCAGTGTCGTATTTCCACCTTGAAGTTTGTACAGGGGTCAAATTGACGATATTGTTGTAAAAAAACCATACCAATGTGTTTCATTAGTCATAAGGATTCAGAAAAGATATAGTTTGCCCTATCTGTGACGGATCGTTCAGGAATTATTAGCAAAAAATCAAAACCATTTTTTTAGCCTACAGGGGTCAAAATACAAAAAAGGAGGGATTTGAATGAAAATGGTCTCAAATTGATCCTTTTACCAAACTGATTCATATTAAGAATAGCTTGTCCTATATAGAAGAGGCCTCATTACCATGGTAACACTCGAATGTAAATCTATGTCTATTGAACTCTATTGAGCTGAGCCAAATTAGGGTAATCCTGGATAGGGCAAACTATTCTTAATATGAATCGGATTGTTAAAAGCTTCAATTGTAGACCATTTTCATCAATTTATTTTTGCATTTTTGACCCCTATAGGCCAAAATATTAACCTTTGACTTTTTTGCTAAAAACTCCTGAACAATCCATCCCCGAGTTGGGCAAAATATAACTTTTCTGAATCCGTGCTACTAAAGGAACACATTGGTATCGGTTTTTACAACAATATCATCAATTTGACATTTGATCCCGTACAAACTTCAATGGCTCTCTCAGGTGGAAGTAGGACACTGACAATTTCACAACAAGTTGGATGTGATTCTCTGTGATGTCCGTAAACCTATAAAATTTAAAATCACTTTTGGCCACAAAACATGAAGTAGGAGACAACCGCCCTCTGACAACTAGTACCGATTTCAACCTATATATTTCAGTCACTTTATGGTGTGTTGGGGGTGTGCATGTATGCTTGAAATGGGTGTTCACAACTGGACAAGCAAATATCTTACATTATCTAAATCTGACCTTTCACGAATACGTTTGAGTGTGACACGAGAAGTTTATGTTATATATTTTGAGCAGTGTTGAAGTTCATTTTGTGTCTTATTATAGCTTATTTATTTTCTCCCTTTGAAAGTATATAAATGTCTTATTATTACTCAGGAAAATCTGGGCCACAACTTCCTAGTCTATTAAACTTGGACTATTGCACACTAAGGCATTCTAAGAAATGATTTTAAAATCTCATTCTCATCGGAGTATATCAAGTGCTAAGTTTCATGTGTTTACACATGTGACACAAAGGTCAATAAAAATGACTTATCATGCACATAATGCAACAAATAGTGTTATTGTAGTTCACAATATGAAATGAAAAATACCGCACTACTGTTTACTGTTTCTTTGCATGGATTTAAAAAAATCTGCGGGGTAAAAGTAGTATGTATGTTCAATTCTATATTCCTATATAGGAATATATACTAGTCAAGAGTAGTCAAGACAGAAACTGTGTGTTATGGAAAACATCAGAAAAGCCAGGCAGTCCTTAGTTTTATATTATCCCTCGTCTACCGAAGGGGGTTCCCCTTCAGGTTTTTCCCCGGCTTGCTAAAACCCCCTGGGGGGGGGGCAAAATTATTTAATGTAATTGTCAATTTACATTTTCCGCTCCTTTTCATCCAAAAATAAACATCCACCGGGGTATAGGTAAGATACAGGGTGATCCCAAAGTGATGGATGGGGGAAGAGAAGTACCAACACGCCTAACACAACACAGAAATACCACAGACACTTGATGTTGTTACCAATAGATAGCTATGGTCCCCCTCTTTCTATTGATACCAAAATGAGTACCAACATGCCTAGGATTACGTCACAATAACGTCATAAATTTCGCATGTCAGCAAAACTGTCAATTTCCATAGACACACAGTGTAAAATAGGGGAATATTCAATTTTTAGCCAAAAAAGTTAGGAATATCAGATTTTCATGCGGTTTTTTTACTCTACTTGATGGAAAATTGACTAGTTTTATATAATGAGAGCATTTTAGTGCTATAATAAGGTATTTGAGTGGCTAAAATTGCGAAATATCAATTTTCCACCCTATATTCGGTATTTTCGTACTTTCCTCAACATATGACGTCATGGTGACGTCATAATAGGGATGTTGGTACTTATTTTGGTACCAATGGAAAGAAAAAACTCTAAGCTATCCTTTGGTACCAAATGTACAGGAATCGGATGTTCAGTAACGAAAATCACAGGGGGAGGTGGTAACCACTCCCCCCTCCTTCGGCAGTTTTGTTACAAAAAATGGCTCAGGTAGACGAGGGTTAATGGCCGAGTAACATGAGTTAATGGTGGTGTGGTTCAAAGCGAACCATTTTATTGGGTTGTGTGCATTAATTTGTTTCCAATTAAAAAGACAACTCCGCACGGTATACTTGTTCTTATAAGTTACAAACCATACCTTTTTTCATTCAAATGAATAGGAAATTGCTCGAACATAATCAGCAATATAGCATTTCTCATTTCCTAAACAAATAGAAGAGAAGAGATAAAAGAAAGGGAAGAAAAAACGGACGATTGTCTTTGCCCACCCCCCCGTATTCTCAACTTTTTGTACGTCAGTTCAATCTACGGTTTTGTTGTTTTGGTGATTTATGCCCTGCGTGAAGTGTATGTGTGGGTTGTCAACGAGACAAGAAAATCTCTTGCATTTTCTATACCTTTGCCTTTCCTGATTAGCTTAAGTGTGGACACAAGGATTATGGCGTGTATTTTGAGCAGTGTTTGAAGTGAATGTTGGTTGTCTTATAAATCTTGTTTATTTTCGAAAGTACAGTACAGAGTGGGGGGGGGGAGTTGATTATTGCTACTAAAGCGAAAATTTGAGCTATAAACTTCCAGTCTTTTAAGACGGATGATTGCCATGTAGACATTGAAGGAGAGTAGTGATTTAGTCGGAGAGGGATTTAGTGGAAAGGTCGTCTGTACTACCGTTAGTGCATAAGAGGGCGTCCCTATGGACCCCAAGAAAACTACGTTCCCGTAGGAATTTTGTTATGAACTTTCCACCTTGTTGTTGTAGGGGGTCAATGCGAACAACATTGATTCAAATAGAACTAGAACAAAAAATGTAGCCTAAAAAACAAAGTGGTCAAGAAAACTATTTTAGTCTTATTTCCTTAATTCATTCCAATGATGACCCCTATTGTAGATTCTGATTATTGTATTAGGTTTCTTATGGTATGCATAATAAAATCAGAAGATCACAAGGTAATGCTTATAAAAAAGTCATTGGTACTTCCGTTGGTTTAAAACTAGCGGACCATAAGGGACCAAACATAATAATTATTAAAAGAGGGGCTGCAGATTTTATGAATTTTCGCCAAAGATGTGCAATCAAAAGTTGGACGATACAAAATGACCAGCAAATATTTAATTCGCCTCTGAGGCCAAAGACATCAAAAGCCCAACCGTCCGCTTACTTTTTTCAAAAGTAGTGTTAAAGGTGCAACGAGAGATTTTAAGGCACCCAAATAGTGTTTTGGTCATTATAGTAATTTCATATAGATTAGGGGGGAATTAGACACTCAATAGTACTTCTTACCTTGTATTTAGCTACAGAGAAATGTATTATATCTAAAAGAGCGGGAAACGGGTGATTGTTGAGTGCTAGTTCATAAACAACATAGGCTGAATTTCATTATTTGACTCCGATACGAAATTAGAAAATTTCACACGTTTTTACCCAAAAGAAACATTTCGAAGCTTAATCCTTTTAAGGTGGGGATTTTGTATGGAAGCTTACATCAGGGCAGAAATCAGTATAGTTCGATTTTTTCGGGGCACCTGATATGTGAAATCTCTCGGTTTACGGTTCTACAAAGAACCATTATTTTTTTAAAAAAGTTTCATGTGTTTGCAAACGTGACATATGGGTAATAAAACAAATTAAAGGACAAGTTCACGGGATTTTTGTATACAAGGATATTAGACCATGGGAGTGGACCAAACTAACCAACGGTATAAAAAATTCTTGTAGTCCCCATCTGGGGGGTAAGTTGAAAACCAAGTGTAAATTCATAATAACATATACGATTCACATAACTGTCTGTTAACGCACATTAAACTGGCACATTTTCTTAAAAATATTTAAAATGTCACCAATTTCTTTTGCCCACTATCAGCGACCAATGGATATGTATAGATTCAGTAAACCATGAGCTAAAGATAGTACAATGGGCCGGGGATGTAGGGCCATTGTTATAGCCAGTGTTACCACAGCCAACGCGTTCGGGCGAGTGGACAAAATACCGTCCTCTCGATCACAAAACTAACCAGTGTAAAAGTATAAATATAGGTCGTTGACCCTAGTTTTCTTCTGAAAACGCGGTTTTAGTAAGTTTTAAATTGAATACAAATGAAGTTTAAGCAATAAGTACGGATTTTGGTTCTGCACAAAGGTGTTTAGGTCAGGATTGCCCAGCAACATTCTCTCATGATGTTGTTCATTTTCTTCCTGTTCTAATAAATGATGTGGAAAAATATGGCCAAATTAATTGACCACCGCCCTATAGAAGCTCAATATTATTTATCTGTGAATTGAGGTTAAGTATTTTGTCCTGAAAAGTACTCGTCTAAATTGGAGAGGCGTAACAGCTGAAATCTGTCAGTGCGCGACAATACACACGGGCCTGCAACTCCAGAGAAAGGGAATGAAAAGGGGAGTGTTTTCTAACGCATTACCGGGGGCCGGGTGATTGAATATCTTAACTCCATGGTTTGCTAAGTCTATGTGTATCCATAGTCACTGGATATTGGGGAAATGAATTGAAGTGACATTTTATTCTTTTCAAAGACAATGGACCGTTTTATTTGTGGGAACAGACACGGTATTATATGATTTTTAATAATAATTATGACTTTACACTTGGTTTCCCTGAGCCCCCGAGGCGACTACAAAAACAACGCTAGAAGGAATGTCCATCGACTATATAAGCAGTTAACGTGAAAACAATTGGCATTCCTCGAATTAATCAGCTCTAAAGTTGTCTAGAGGATCTTGTTTGACCCCGGGGGACGCGTACCTATTGTCAGAGCGGGATGTCCACACGAGAGGACTGCCAAATCGTGTACCACACATTTTTCAACGGGAATGATTGGCCATGAAGAAGAGGTTAGAACGAGTGGGGGGTGGGTTCCCATTGAAAAAGGCGTGGTACACGATTTGGCACTCCACAACTCTCATCACACCGGGCGCCTGCAACGGAGGTAGTAGGTTAACTTGGCCAGACCGGTCCTCCAGAACAACCCAACACGCCTGGCAGGGAATAGAAACGAATCACCTGCAGACATAGTTTAAATGGTCAGGTGAACAATGCACGTTTTGTATTTTTCGCCATGCTTGGATGATCTGGAGGGCAAGCAAAAGTCCATTCAAATTAATTTATCTTCCGTGAAAGGACCCTATAGCCACAGACAACCTTTGGGATTATAGAGTGGGTGAAAAACAAACCCGGAACCCAGAAATAAAAACAGATAGAATTAATAAACCCATGCTGGTGATATTAAATGTCTCACCATTATGAACCTACGACCAACATGGATGCCTCCATAAATGTTATTTTTTTCAATGATTTCTACTAACTGACTACGTTCCCGTAGGAATTTTGTTATGAAATTTACCTTGTTTTTGTAGGGGTCAATGCGAACAACATTGATCAAATAAGAACTAGAACAAAAAATGTACGCCTAAAAAACAGAGCGTCAAAACTATTTTAGTCTTATTTCCTTAATCTCTTACCAATGATGAACCCTATGTAGATTCTGATTATTTGTGCTAGGTGTATTTATGTGTATGCATAATAACAACAATCAGAATCACAGTTACTGTTATAAAAAAATGTCATTGGTACTTCCGTTGGTTTAAAACTAGGGGACCATAAGGACCAACCTAATAATCTAAAAAAGAGGCTGCAGATTTATGATATTTTTCGCCAAAAGATGTGCAATCAAAAGTTGGACAAATACAAAAAATGACCAGTCAAATATTAATTCGCTTTCTGAGGCAAGACGTCAAAAGCCCAAACCGTCCTCTTAAACACGTATGTATTAAAGTCCATAAGACCGCCAAGTTTCATTTGTTTGCAAACGTGACATATGGGTCAATAAAACAAATTAAAGGACAAGTTCACGGGATATTTTGTATACAAGGATATAAGCATTAACGTGAAAATCAATTGACGATTTCTCGAACTTAATCAGCTAAAGGTGAACAGGTGCACGTTTGGTGCACAGGTGCACAGGTGCACGTGTTCAAAAAGTACGTTCCTCCCCCTTAAGGAAACCATTTTAACGGATTTTAAATTAAACTTACACAATTAATTTGATAATAATTTGTGAGTAGCTGTTATTTCAAATTAAATGGAATGTCAATTACCAATTTATTTAAAGTTATTCTCTCCTTGATGGTCGATAACCTTCGAAACACGCTCTTCCCAGTTTCCGTCAACCAATGACTCGAGATAGTCCTTATTATTGTCTAACGCTTTCCATACACTCTGGACTCGTTCTGTGAGTTGTTCTATTGTTTTGCAATAGGGGGTCTCAAAAACCCTTTCTTTCAATGCAGACCACAACTTTCTCCTTATTGATTTTACCTTCCTTTCTCCACTCCCCAGCCAGTCCTCTCATCGTTCGCAAGTTTTCATTGTTTTTCTTGGGCGCCATCTTTAAATCCCTGAGGTTTGCAGACCTTTAAATTCGTCAAAATGTACAAAACCTGCTCAAAAAACTACGATCAAAATACAAGAATTTTCTAAAAGCTTTCACGCTGTAGGGTATTGTCAGCTTGTCACTCCAGGACATTATTTAATAAAGGGGGTACTTCAGCATTGATGGTGCGCTCAGCGGGAGTTGGGCATTAGGGCGGAACGAACTTTTTGAACACCGTATATTTTCGCATGCTTGGATGATCTGGAGGGCAAGCAAATTAAAGTCCATTCAAATTAATTTATCTTCCGTGAAAGGACCCTATAGCCACAGACAACCTTTGGGATTATAGAGTGTGTGGGAAAAAAAACCGAACCCAGAAATAAAAACAGATAAAATTAATAAACCATGCTGGTGACATTAATCGTCTCACCATTATAGACCTACGACCAATATGGATGCCTTCATAAATGTTATTTTTTTTCAATGATTTCTGCTAACTGACTAATAGGCCGATTTCATTAGAGCAATTCGCTTTTTGCATCAGATTTTAGTGAAATAGACTCAGATAATGACAATCATTATCAGTGATTCACCAGTAAGATTCAAAATATTTAAAATTTGCAGATATAGCCTATAATTGAAGGACAACTCTGCAGAATTCTCATAAATTATTTTTTGCAACCGAAAACTTAACAGGAAAGGAAGAAAACAGCTGTGCTCAAAGATATGAATCCCCATTCAAATACGTGTTGTAGTAAGTGTCCGTACGGACATTAATGACTAAAATGTATGATTTTATCTTTATTAGGTTGCTTTTAGTCTTAGCACTTATAAGGTATGTTAGGATACCTATACTTGTTACAGAAATGCAAAAATCTGATTTTTGATGATTTTCACATTTAGCAAATCACTGATAGTGCATTTAATTGTAGTGGCCACACTGGTCCTCCACTAGCATCTGTAAGTGCCAATATCTACGAGCTCATTAACCATCTAAAATCTGGTAAAGCTCCGGGCCCAGATGGCATTACACCAAGCTGAAGCTCACAGCTGGAGAGATTGTACACCTCCTGCAATTCTTTTAATTTATTGCTGGGCAAATTCCTGATGACTACCGCTCCATTTCTTTGTGCTCAGTGGTCGGAAAGCTGTTAGAGAGGTTAGATACAGGTCAACTGGTAAGTTATCTCCATGATGTTGGCCTGATATCAGATTATCAACATTGCTTTTCTTTCTGGCAGGTCGTATACCAACCTTTCTTCAAGCTGGATTCATGTCCTGTCGGATGTTCCACAGGGCTCAGTTCTAGAGCCTATACTGTTTAATTTGTTTGTTCTCCCCAAAATATGAGAGAAACTTGTAATCAGTCTAAATGGCTTCTTATCTAGCCTCAAGGCTCGCCTTAGAGAAAGCAGTTAGTATTTTAGCATTATTGCAGCTTTTCATGTGCAATATACTAAAACATTTTGAAAGACTTCAGGCCTGATTTAATAGATTGGAATGCAATTTAAAAAATAAAAAGCGGCAATTGAAAAAAAATTGGGCGCATTACTTCAGGAAATGCCCTCGCGTCTCTTTAAGAAAAGAGAATCGGCGCTATCTCTGAGCCCGTTGTTGCAATGCGTCAGGATTCTTAAAGGTCCATGGCCCGATCGCTAATAGCCTCGTCCCCAGAAGCCCAGATTTTACCGGAAGTGGTCAACATTTTGGTGTCAGAAGAAAGCTACTATTTTTCTCATTTACCCTGTGAAATCTTAGGGCCAAAGGATGTTTGGTTTGGAAGTTATGAGCGAAAATGTAGCCCATTTTGGTCGACCAATATTAATTTTACACAGTACTCTATGGGGCTCACAAAATCATGTTTTTAGCTCTCACATGAAAACGGATTGAAATATCGGCGCGAAAGTCTACAGATGGGGTTTTGGGGTGAAGGCCAATCTATCAAGAAGAAAACTTTATATCCTTAAATCGGGCCATCCCCCTTTAAATATAAAACAAATAGAAAATTTTGCCGTTTCCTGAAATCACAAAGCACTCTTTTGAAGAGCTTTACTTTACATTTTCTATAGAACTTCAAAGGGAGAATACTAAAAAGACGAATAATTGTCCCTACCTTTACACATACGTTAAACTATTCAACTGCTTGAATAATATAACCGCATCAAAAAACAACTAGTGTATAATAAGTGACAAAAAACGTTGTAAATGCAACAAAGTAAGTGAAATGATGGCAATTCGATTAAAAGTACCTATTACTATTTTCAAATCATGCTAGCATTGGGCCATTCAGAAATCAGGGACCCGAACAACCCTTTCACTGTCCATTTAGAAAGTGCATTTCAAAGTCAAGATAATTAAGCCATACCCTTACGAGTACATCAAGTACATTTACTAAAAGGACTTGCGTGGTCTTGTTTTCACCTATTTCTATTTTTGTGTGTTAAAGGCACGCAAGTGAATGGTGCCTGTTATCTCGAATTTCCGTTGTGTGTGTGTTTTTTTTAAATAAAGTGCTCTCCTTAAAAATCACCGAGTTTCCTAATAAAACACAACATCACTTACATTGACATTATTTTCTCAAAACGTTATCAACAAAATAAAAATGACTCAATCTAAAGATTGTAACGAATATTTCCGAGAAAATTTAAACCTGATTCCTCTAAAAAATTTTGAAAAAATTACAATAAAATTACAAGAGGCAGAAAACCAGTCATGGTATATAGTCACAATTACAATACAGCAGTGGTAGTCGAGATTAATAGCCTCATACCCATAACCTCATATACATGGTTGTATGGACCATTTCCGTTCTCAAATATCGTTCCCACAATGAAGTTACAATGATAACATTACAAACATGAGACCATTTCCACTGAAATTGAAGCGATTTTTAATATTTGATCCCTGTATAAGCGTCATTTCACCTTTGGCCTATAACAACAGTTTTCAGCTTATAATTTCATAAGTATAAGTTGAAGATAGCACAAGCTATATATGTTTTAACCCTTATGACCATACCAACAAAATTGGATCCCCAGTCATATCAATATAGCTTCTTTGGGTGGTCTGGCTCATCCACTATAAGTTGAAACTAAGAAAACCATTAGAGACGGTGAAATTTATGTTTTGACCAAAAAATATTGCTGCAAACGATTTTATAACTGCTTTTGGTAGTATTTAATATCAGCAATAACAAATATCTAAGGAAATCCCTACAATGGAAGTGTAGAAATAGGGTGGTTAAGTTTTTACAGGGGTAAAAAGTATTCAAATCGTGTTAAACTATATACCATTTTATTGAGCTATTAAAAATATGGTTTTCTTATCTATGACTTATATTTTTGTTACAATGGAAAGAAAATAGTTCAAGGTCGTCTCAAATTGTTCAGGGTATTACAATCCATAGGAATCTGTGTTAGTATACTGAATCTGTGTTTGAAAGTAATGTGTGACTTTCTGACCTTTGGCTTGTAACCTCCCATAGGCCCAATACAGCCAGGTCATAATTTGCATTCCAATTAATAACCAAATGTCATAGACCAACGTATCTAATGTGTATCCCCACATGTTATCATGTACAACTATACGAACAATTTGACACCATATTTAAAACAACCAATGGATTTGAAATTTTCCCCCATTGTGACCTTGAAGACATTTTGCCTTATAACTATCGAACTACAACTCGAAGAAATGCAAAACTATACTTTTTTTAATCGTTGAAACGTTGTTGGTGTACTTTTTAACACATTCTGACAGTTTTCACATTTTAACCCCTGTGTAAACTTTCCCCCTATTCCACTGCTTTCCGGTTGGTAGATTTTCTTTAGTATGTTATTCCAAATGTCAAATAATACCAACTTCTGTTTAAAAACCTTTTGTTGCAACTATTTTGGGGTTGTGGCGCTTATTTTCATTAATTCACCCGTCCATTATTGCTGTAAACGTAAATCGCCAAAGGTCTGAAGAAGAAAATTTATAAATCAGAACAAAACCTGTGAAAAAAAAACAGAAAATATGGCCGGACTGTATATTGGGCCTATGTAAGGCTACAAGCCAAAGGTCGGAAAGTCACATATTGACTTTCAAACACAGATTCAGTATACATTTTCTTATTTATTGTTATGCCCTGAACAATTTCAGACCAGTTTTAACAAAATCGGTCAGTTTTGTAAACGTCCCCAGGACGACTTTGAAATATTTGCATCCTATTGTACCATCTGCGGACGTTTCTATTCTACTTGCAACGTAATTTATAACTCTCAGTCAAGTCCAGATTTCCTTATTATTAAACCTACAAAACAGCCAACACATTTTAACAATACAAAAAAACATAACCTAATTCTGTATTTGTGATGATTTTTTCTATTTTTTAACTTAAATGAAATTTGATAATTATTATTTCGAATGAGGTAAAACATTTACAGGATAAAATGTAGGCCAAATATATGGAAAATTAAAATGTATACATTCTGATTGTCCTCAGCATTTAACAATGTTCTCTTTGAATAAAGAGACCGCAAAATATGGAAATGCTAAAAGGTACCGTCTTTTAAGCTCGAAGAAAGTTTAGATTACTTCATATTACCGGTCGATACCATAATTGCCGTAGGTAAACTGTAACGAAACAAACAAAAATAAATTTAGTAGATTAAAAATGGAGAATTCACGCCTTTTAGCTTCACCCTCTCCTTTCTTTTCATTTTGTATTGCGGAGAGTTAATCCTATGGGTTAAAAGCAGTTCAAAATCTATCATTTTAAGTTATATTTGCTTACGGGAAAACTGAGAAGAAAACACCTCACTTAAGATAAAGCTTTGGTTTGCACTCAAGCTTGGGGATAACCATGCATTCTTAAAGCGGTATTATGAATTGTTTTCGATGATCATCAGCGTTAACGCATTAGGTGAGGTGATCACTGTTATTATCTTTATTTTAGTACTAATTGAAGTAAAATGTAACATTTTTGGTGAAATGAAACAATTGCCATACGGTATTTTCCAAGTAGGCAAAGCGCCAGCCTGAACGACAAACTAATGTTCTATGTGCGTACTGAAATGTAACTCAAGTCTAGTTAATGTTACATGATGTTTCATGATTAGACAAACAACAACGCTTCGTCTGAAACATCGACTAATTAATTAATAAGGAACAGGTCGTAATCCTACACCACATATTCGATGTGCATGGGGCATCACTGCCTCTTTAATTTGGTCGGCTATCTAGGTTATTGGCTTGTGTGAAATCCGAATACACGTCAGAGGAAACCCAAGCTAGTGTAGTGTTCTGTAGTTCCATACCAACACGCATGCTTGACATGACATTTCACGGTTTTCGTTTGTTTCCTTATACAAAATGTGATGAAGAATACTTACCAATGCATGGCAATGTAGTACTTCCACCCCCCCTTGTAATCCATATTGAATATCTAATATTTCTGGAGAATTTGTTTATGTCCGTATTGTTTTGGCGATTTATTCTAATTCTATTCAAACTGTTTTAATGGCAATTTAAAGGGGCACTTTGTGATCCACAGCCTCGCCCCCTACTTACCCATGACTGAACTCAAAACTGAAGGATTTTGATGCTTGTGTGTATAATATGTGACGTGCAAATTCGATCGTCTCTGCAAGAAATTCGCACTGTGGCCCATGTGACATGGTAATACAGCCTTTATTCATAACACCCCAAATGCAAGATCGCGACATCAATTATTTTTTATTTTATTTTATTAAATTCTTATCCGTAATTCCTTATTAACTTGGTACATGTGTGTTACTGAAAATATTATGAGAACAGATCAATGTATTTCTAGCGCTTGGTTCGCGGTCAATTTAGCGAAAGGCTACAAACTGTACAAAAGCGGACTAGTTGGCGGGGTGATAGGGGTAAGGATTTCTCAGAGAAGGTAGGGAGGGTCGCTCAGAGTAGGCAGTAGGAGTAGTTAGTGACTAGTGGTGGTTGGGGGTGGGTGTGGTGGTGAGTAGTGGTATGTAGTGATGTGCGTAGTTGTGTTGTAGCACGTTGGTGTGGTGGCGTAGTGGTGGTGTAGTAGTATGGTGGTGGTGGAGTGTAGTAGTAGTAGTGGCATAGTCAGGAGTAGTAGACAACAAAAAATAAATGGCGTAGTAGTAGTAGTAGTGGACATAGTAGTAGTAGTAGTTGGCGTATAGTAGTAGTAGTTAGGTAATTTGAAAGTCAGTGATTTTTATCTGTAACGTCATCGACAATATTATATCACTACGACAAAGTGGTGCCTTCTGCAAAAATAATCTGCCAATTTTAAAACTAGAGATTTGCGAGACATCGGACGTTTTGGAAACCTATTGTTTGTTCCCAATGAGATGCGAGTTTTCGTCAATTAGGCAGGCTTTAGATTTGAAATTCAATAATTACAACCACGCGACGGAACCACGCACAAGCACACAATTACTTGCACGCACACACACATAATAAAACACTTCTAACGTATATTCTCAAAAATCGTGAGTAGTTCTAATATCAGACATCAAAGTTGACCAGCAACTTTTCTGTTTATGGTTTGTGTCGTTGAGTAGCAGGCATTTGTATGCGTTTCAATATCCGTCGTTAATGTTGACGTAATGGGGAATGTCAATCTCTACAGGATATGATGTCGATTTGATTAAACTTTACTGAAGCGATACTGAAGTTTGATTTGGACGTTGGTTTCATTTGTTATTATACCCGACAGATACCTCACAAAACCATATCTGATTTTGATATAAATAACCCCACTGTCATACCATCTAATAAAAATTAATTTGTTAAAATCGTGTTCTCACGGTAAACGTTTTTGAAACTTGTATTATATTTGTAAGCCCAAGAGGGCTTTTACTCATAACATAGTAATTAATTGCTTTCACATGAGCGCGACGCCTTCGGTTGAAATGTGTCCGATACTAGTAAATAATGCACGGACGCATAAATGAAGGCGCATCATCATTAGGTAAGATAAATTCCTACGCACGCACGCAGTAAGGTAAGGTAATCGTGATCAAGTAATTTAACGCCAGATATAAGATTTCCATGCAAAGATTTGCTCAATCGTGCCAGAAGGTTCATTGCCTGGTGGCCTAGGATTGGTATTGTTTCACAGCGGCTATGGCTCGGGTTTAAACCGCGGTTATTTAAAATTATGAAAATTTTCAGATGAAATATTAAGGTTGCGCATCGCTGGATATACGGTAGGTTGATGGTTATTTCCGGATGTTGGAAACTTTGACGTTACCAGCTTTAAGAGATGTAGTCTCAGTAACAGATACGCAAGATATCAGAGCAAGGATTGGAGAAGATTGGATATAAGAGACATCATAATGAGCATGGCGTAAACCAGGCCTTTACAACTGGGTTGCCGCTCGAGGCAACTTCGGGTACGAATTGCTTGTTTTCACTCATTACGGTAACTCAATTTAAGACAAAAGTTGGCCAGGTTTCTCGTTGTGACATTCGTGCTCTCACCCGCTCTACGTCACGCGTTATGCCATGCCACTGTTAATTACTAGTAAAAGAAATCGTTGTGTTCGGATTAGATTGACATAAATAGCTTAAAGTCAATTTAATAAAGCATTTTATAATGAACGCTGCTACAAGTACCACGCCAGTTGTCAAATATCAATTTCTGAGATTATCAAAAGTGCTTTCGATTCCGATTAATATCAAGTTCAATATCCTATGGCAATTAATCAAGCAAACATGTTATCCACTCATACTCAAACGACTGGTATGTTGAGTCTAAAATGGCCAATCATGAATTCTGTGTTATAATGAACTAAGACAACGCATTATTTTCATAACGTAAAAGTCAGAGTTACAACTCCCAATTCGATGAAAAAATTATTTAAAATTTCACATTTTATTGCTTGCAGAAGATAATGGTAGGTGAAAAAAGATCATCGTGGAATCCAGGATTTAATTTTTTTTAAAATCATACAATAACAGGACAAGGCAAAATGCACGTTGTGCATTCAGTGGAAAACGTGCAGAAGGCACTTCAGACCGATAAGAGTATGTCGTCAAACAAAGTGGTACTAGAGTACCATAGACGCATTTTTGTATTTATCTTAAACTGAAAATATTTTGGATATGGAAAAAGTACACAATAGTTCTTATAAATATTTTACCGTCCACTTAATCAACTAATTTAACTTAAATATCAGATACCCCCATGACGACTAAGAAAATATAATTGATGAATTTAGTTTACTTTAATAATAACCTTTTGTCAAGTAACTTCTCTTATGAAGTAGATTAAAAAAATAAACATCTACTTCAGTAACATAGAAACCAAGTCGGCGGTAACAACAACAATATCAAAGACAATAATAGAATAGATATAAAATAAACGAAACAGATGTCAAAGCAAATGATATCCGAATATGATCTGTATAAGTTTTATAGAGTATAGACCAAGTTGTGTATTGCTCATCACTTCAACGTTTAGCTTCTGATTAGCATGTATCAATTTTGAATCAATTAACACGATACTTTTCAGTCGTTTGTATATTAATTCCGGGTATTAACCTCCCAAGATTTCGAATATCAAATTCACTGGAATTAACGCAGTATTTTTGTAAAGGATGCACTCAGTCTAGTCTCCTTTTATATATATCCTTAATTGTCTGAATTTGATTCCTAAAATAGAGGGAGATTAAATGGAAGCAATTGCCGCTCTCTCACATGCTTCATTTGACGCGGCTAAATGAACCATAAAAACATATCGTCCTACGAAACGAACAATAGAAGCTATCGGTCCTACGTACTGTGCGTACTACATTGCAGCAGTCAGTTTCAAAAACAGTGGGGGAAACCCCTGTTGTTCTACTTTTTCAATTTAACATGTTACACGTTTCGGGCGATTTTTTAATCCGAACGGAAAAGGAGGTTTACAACATGGCAATAACGACACCCTATATGGTAAAAGCAATAAACATAGAGAAATGAAATCAAATCTTGGCGAAATGTGATATTAGGTATTTTTTCAACCAATTTCAAATTTTTCTAACCTCTCAAATCCTGTTCTAGTAGTAGTAGATGTCAGATTAAAACTATATCGTATAATGTGATATTTTAAACGTGCAATAATTTACATGAACCGTTTTTCCCTATGTAAATGTGCATGGTATGATAGAAAGATTTATTTCACATGCGAATAGGGTATCTGTAAATGGGTTTATATTCACAGCTCGATTATAAAATAAGGTTTAATTATCAAAAAATTCCATGTTAATGATCAGCGTGCAATCGTTAAGATAGTTTCTAGTCTTAATCTATGGAGTAATTAACTGGAAATCTCATCAAAGAGCTCGCTTCCCTTTATCAAAATTTCCATAAGGCCACGGGTTAAAACTTTTGTTTGGGTAGCATCTCATACCACATGATCGCTATTCGCTATTGTACGGTTCAGCCACACACTACGAAAAAATATTACATAACCAAATATGTAAATATGGACCCGCGAAATTAATTAGGTCGAATTGTAAATATCGTTGCTGGTCAAGAAAACCTTTTGTGCATTTGAAATTGTGGGGAATTCAAAAGCTCTTATGTGCAAATGGGCCCCTTTTTCAAACCTCCTATGTGCCTTTGACCTTTGGAATCAAAAGCTCTTATGTGAAAATGGGACACTTTTCAACCTCCTAGGTGCCTTTGACCTTTGGAATCAAAAGGCTCTTATGTGAAAATGGGCCCCTTTTTCAAACCTCCTATGTGCCTGTGACCTTTGGAATCAAAAGCTCTTATGTGCATGGGCCCCCTTTTTCAACATCCATGTGCCTTTGACCTTTGGCAATCAAAAGCTCTTATGTGCAAATGGGCCCCTTTTTCAAAACCTCCAATGTGACTTTGACCTTGGAATCAAAAGCTCTTATGTGCAAATGGGCCCCTTTCAAAACCTCCTATGTCCTTTGACCTTTGGAATTCAAAATGCTCATATGTGCAAAGGGCCCCTTTGTTCAAACATCCTTTGCCTTTGACCTTTGGAATCAAAAGCTCTTATGTGAAAATGGCCCCTTTTTCAAACCTCCTATGTGCCTTGGACTTTGGAATCAAAAAGCTATTATGTGAAAATGGGCCCCGTTTTCAAAACCTCCTAGTGCCTTTGACCCATGGAATCAAAAGCTCGTATGTGAAAATGGGCCCCTTTTTCAAACTCCTAGGTGCCTTTGACCTTTGGAATCAAAAGCTCGTATGTGCAAATGGGCCCCTTTTTTCAAACTCCTATGTGCCTTTGACCTTTGGAATCAACAGCTATTATGTGCAAATGGGGCCCCTTTTTCAAACCTCATATGTGCCTTGAACTTGGGATCAAAAGCATTATGTGCAAATGGGCAATTTGCAAATCATATGGCCCTGTGACCCTTTGGAATCAAAAAGGCTCTTATGTGACAATGGGCCCCTTTTTCAAACCGCATATGTGCCTTGACCTTTGGAACAAAAGCTCTTATGTGAAAATGGGCCCCTTTTTCAAAACCTCCTAGTGCCTTTACCTTTGGAACGAAGCTCGTATTGAAATGGGCCCCTTTTTCAAAACCTCCTATGTGCATTTGACCTTTTGGAACAAAAGCGTCTATGTGCCAAATGGGCCCTTTTTAAAACTCCTATGTGCCTTGGACCTTTGGAATCAAAGCCTTATGTGAAAATGGGCCCCTTTTTCAAACCTCCTTGCGCCTTTGACCTTTGGAATGTAAAGATGGCTTGGTGAAAATGGGCCCCTTTTTCAAACCTACTATGTACCTGACCTTTGGAATTCAAAAGCTGTTATGTCAAAGGGGCCCACTTTTTTTCACCTCCTATGTGCCTTGGACCTTTGGAATCAAAAGATCTTATGTGAAAATGGGCCCCTTTTCAAACCTCCTATGTGCCTTTGCCTTGGAATAAAAAGCTCTTATGTGAAAATGGGCCCCTTTTTCAAACTCCTATGTGATTTGACCTTTGGAATCAACACACAGCACGTCTTATGTGAAAATGGGCCCCTTTCAACCTCCTATGTGCCTTGTTGACCTTTGGAATCAAAAGATCTTATGTAAATTGGGCCCCTTACACACAACACCACCTCCTTATGTGCATTTGACCTTTGGAATCAAAAGCTACTGTATGTGAAAATGGGCCCCCTTTTCAACACCTCCTATGCGCCTTTGGAACTGTGGAATCAAAAAAACAAAAAAGCTCTTATGTGCAAATGGGCCCCTTTTCAAACCTCCTATGTGCATTGACCTTTGGAATCAAAAAGCTTTATGTGCAAATGGGCCCCTTTTTCAAACTCCTAGGTGCCTTTGACCTTGGAATCAAAAGCTCTTATGTGAAAATGGTCCCCTTTTCAAAAACCCCTAGGCACTTGACCTTTGAATCAAAAGATCCTATGTGCAATGGGCCCCTTTTCAAACCTATGTGCATATTTTCTGGCGACATCAAACGTCTATATATTCATTCTTAAAGGCTGACTCAGAGATTTCGAAAATTATATTTTTGGGTTAGAGTTAATTAAAAATAGTCATCTAGAACTAAAGATAATTACTTAAAAATGCTTTAATTACCAGTTTAGAGAGCAATCAGAGTTTCCCGTGTTCATGCCAGTAACATTATGTATAGTATACAGTGCCATAGGATACCGTGTATAATAAAATTTGCGGATCCGGAATTTTACAACAAAGTTGTGATTTTCTATATGAAAGACTTCGATTTTGAGCTCCTTAGTTATTTCACACAGGATTAGTATATGGCGAGCTTATGTTATGACAAAAAACAAGATTTGTTGAAAAATGATGTGCGGCCCTCATCGGGAAATCTGAGTCAGCTTTAATTAAAATATTAAAACTAAGGCAATTACTGTTTAGAATATATTTAGTTAGGTTTTGAACGTGGGCCCATTTTTCACAAGGAACTTTTGATGTCAAAGGTCAAATCCAAATCAAAAGTGTGTGTGGGTGTTTTTCCTGCCCAGGCGACCGAAAAAACTCTGTGATTTTTACCGAATTACGTAGAATTTGCTTGATTTAGGTAAAATACTTAATAAGGGTCTAACTTGTGTAATTGTTTTGTGCGCAAGAAGCAATTGGAATCTCGAATTGGGACACACCAAATGAACGGTAAAGGGTATATAAAACTATGAACAAGGTTATACACAGGGAATTCCCGTTCACTTATCAACTTTTTCTTTCTGTTCAAAGCTCTATAATGAAGCAACATCGATTACCATACAAGGAGCGATAAAAACGTAAGAAAAAAATCATCCAAACAAAATAGAAGGATAGGAACAAGAGGACCAAGCGACACGACACATAATTTGTTTAAAATGTGTACTGTTGCTATAAGGCAACCGATTACCTTGTTATTTCTGCATAATTTATAAATATTGCTTGTGACCATTAATCGCAAATTATGGCAAAATTCTGTACATAATTACTGCATGCAGTAGAGTGACTAAAGGTTTTGAATTTGAAGAGTACTTTTCTGAGAAAACCACGCAAGATGGCAAAATCGAGGAAAAGTGGGGTCAGCCTTTTCAGCCACCCTATTCTCAAGTTTGATGATGTTAAACGCATTGTGAATATAGATATAAAAAAACTCCCAGGTCCCACTAAGAAAGGGATATGAGACCCCCTTATATGGCACCCCAGCAAGTTCCTTCTCTGCATGAAAAAAATACAAAATATAGCAAATTGAGACCTTCAAAAACATAGCAAAATCAAGCCTCAATCAAAATAAACTTGGCAAATGTAAAATCAGGACCGTTTCTTTCTGAATCTGAATCACAATGTGAAAAACATACCGGGTCATTCCATTTTAAGAGGGGTGTTTCCTAATTTTGCATAGAGAGACAAATAAAAAAATTGATTTGTCCCAGTTTTGGATGAAAAATTAAAAAATGTTCATACCTTTCAAATCCTATCCGATTCTTACAATAATGTACCACAAAATATCAAATCAAGAAAGCAAGTCAAATCATGAGCACTTTCCACTAAGGAGATACCCACTCTGTAAGAATGACAGTTTTGGAAAATTCCAAAATGAGAATTGTGTGATTATACTAAAAATTGTCCAAGTCTGTTCAGTCAAAAAAAGTATAATTTTCAGGGACAAACTTTATTACACTAGAAAGTTTCACACTAATATTATGAATATAAGTAGTTTTGGTACCTGGGGTTATTCATTTATCACAGGGGTGTCCCCAAACATTCACGAAATAGTTGATAATTTAAAATTCATAAGGGAAACATGATTCGCCCAATACAGTCATGTGAATATAATCTGAATGCGTTGGAAATGCCCTACCTCAACACATACACTCCTGTACATGTACCCCGGCAACATCTCCACAAAAACACACATACACCCACAACTCCACACGACCAGCACAAAATAACACCTGCCACCCATAACAAACAGCCTATACAACACTTATCTCCTCTCCACACCACCACATACGAAATTACTTGGTGTCTGAGCAAAACAACACACACGCACGCACACACACAACACACAATCTACACATACACTTGTACATGTGAAAAGATAGAGGTTCTTGGTTTAATGAGTAACATCATTATTTCTATTGGTTTTATTTGCAGTTGCTTATTTCCATACAAGAAACTATTACACTGTAAGAATAGTTCTGTGGTGTATGTGTGATGTGTGTGGGTGTGTTGCTGTGTACGTGTGTATGTGTGTGCATGGCATGTGTGAACTATATGAAATTAATCATTTTAATAAAAAAAATATTTCAGTGCTTAATGTTTTACACACATTGTACCAATCATGGGAGCAGAGGTGTGATTGAGTCAATCCTACAATGCCGCCAGTTTTGTGAAATTTCACTAAATAGGGTCTTGATCCACAAAACATCCCTTCTTAACACATAAAAACCTGATTTTTACACTCATTTTAGACAACAAAGCGTTAGTACTTAGGCGATTTAGCCATGCCTCATGAATTTTCCTGTGGTTCTTAAACTATTGGAACACGTTTATCCCTAAGTACTAACATGTGTTTAGTACGTACAGTATAGGCACTTGCAATGCATTCTGGCGATCGGTTCAAAACACCCTCTGAATCATGAAAAAAGCAACAACGTTAGTGGTGTTCATCACTACCAACTATGATTGCCTCAAGTATTCCAATGGATAAAAAGGATGAGGCCATGACACCCCGGCATGACACAGAGCATCCACAAGCGCTAAGTATACAATACAGTGGCCTAACCAGTGGGGGGGGGGGACACTCCTGCTCACGAACCCTTGACTCTCCGCAAGCACCCCAAATAAAAACTGACCGTTTGTACGTGTCTATGGAGACCACCTCCTCAGAAATGCCTGATACCCTTCTGCCCCCCCCCCCCCCCCATTTGCAAAGTCTGGTTTATACCACGGCCTACAATGCAAGTTTCGTTTAGGCAAAAATTCAAAACTGTAACGGCCTTTGTTTTCACATTTCGTGAGCTTGATAGTCCAAATGATAAGAAAGTGGCTGTTATTATATATTTACTCAAGCTCCTTTTTGATTACCGTAACATCCCATTACTGAAAGGATTGGTTACCTTTACCGCCATTGTTGCTTCTTTCCTTCTCCAAGTATATATGTTTACATAACTCATATTATTACAGTTCTGTTCTATGAGAAATTTTGTGTCTTAAGCCTTTTTTTTTTCAGTCCAAGCCAATATTGACAAATACTACAAGAACCATTCAACTCAGACATTCACGATTTTGGTTTCTCTATCCCCGTACCATAAGGATGTCAAGTAAATTTCATGTTTGCCAATCCATAAGTTGATAATGTGGACTTTGGTGTTGCGCCATTATTTGATTAAGGATTTTTTTTTTAAATCGAAGTTAACTTTCCAACTGTTTCCTGCAGGTAGTATCAGTGACAGGCCCAGGATCTTTGAGTGGTACGCGCTAGCGCGCGCGAGTGTGTGTGTGTGTGGGGGGGGGGGGCACAGAATAATTTCCTTCAAAATCCGGGCTACTGGTTTTGGTTAGGTATCTTGTTGGCCAGGGATCTTTTGAGAGGAGGGGGTGGCACAAGAATAATTTTCCCCATTAGAGTGTCGTAGCCCAGGATTTTTGGAGACGGTAAATGTACCGACTATCGAATATGATATATTTTCATCAGAGTTGTTACAGTTGGGCATTGTTCTAAATACCTTTACTACCCATGTAATTAATATTCATTTCGCCATTTCTTCGTCCTCAAGTCCACATGTCTTGAGATATAACATTTTCTACTCTTATAGTGTCCTTACGAAAAACCTTACAATGAAATTTGAAAAGTACCATTTACTAGTATCCCAGACTTATAACCTCACCATCAGTATCATTTTGAGCGTGGTGTGACCCTACAACACCAGGGCGTATTGCACTTGTCAAAGGTACTTGTTTTCCATAATTCTTGTGCAAACTCGTTGATTGTCCATAGAAAGAACCAATATCTCCCCCAATCCATGTTGCTGATTCAATTGTTTTCTAAGGATTATGTTCTAACAATTTCTCCCTTGTCCTGAATAGATCAATGCATCAATAGCAAGTTCGTACAACACAAACCTTGCCTTTCTTTCTAGTCATAACATGCGTTTGATAGAGGTGTTGATCAGGTCAACGTGTCTTAATTACAAAAAATCATGATAGGATAACTAAACTTAGTGGGGAGGGGGAAACTTTGTTCAATTTTAGGTTTGCTTTATAGACAGACCCAAAATTGATTTCTATTGTTCTAAAACCAAAAAGATGACCAACATAACGTGCAAATTTTTCACATCTAGGCCTATACGTAATCATAGTGCACATGCGCAGTATTCTCACAAAACTCCTCTCACTTTGTTACTTGAGCATGCACGCGGCCTCCATTCAATGAACCTACTTTATAGGGACATTAAAGAGAATGCATCCGATTTAGGGATAAAGCCTTCACCCTGCACTCAGTTTCAAAGTTTATTTTACTTCTATCATGATGACCATTATTTTTGGACAGGTATATATATTGCATGTAAGGCAATTGGGACAAATTAATTTTGCTAACAAAAGAGAGAAAACACGATGCCACTGGGTTAAAAAACTAATTTTTCACGAAGTTGACAAGAAACGCTGAAAATAGAGGCAAGTCAATTAATCTTTACAAATGCATATTATGTCAGCTCTTAACTATAGTCTGTGTAAACAGATTGGGAAATATATTATCTCAACTTGGGGCATAAGAGAACATTCGGACTTTACTTTCAACAATCAGAACATTAAATAATGGGTTTAGTGAATATCGGTTGTTTCAATGTCAAACATTGCAAAATGTGGCAACATTTCATCTGTCAATTACTTTCAACTTAAATTTGATAGGTGGGGCTCAAAGATACATTTGTTACCATGGTATTACTTATAATTATCAAAACTTCCTTGGGCGGTCGCGGCATTTGCAATTACGGGGTTTGTTGAAAGTACATTCTTAAAGAGACATGAGGAGATTTCCAGAGAGAAGCAGCCCTATTTTTTTCGACCCAGGTTTTTTGCCTATTTGAATGCTAACCAATGTATTAGATCACACCTGAAGTGAATAGAGAAATACGCCGTCTTTATGTAAGGAGATTACCCGATTTAGTACTTTATGTGTGCACGACAGCAAGTCAAAGCATGGTTTCCTAGGGGAAGAATTAGGAAACCAGGCCTGGTGAAAACAAGGTTGCGGTTTTCTTTCGTGTTGTTGTCCAAGAAAACATTCAAAAGTTCTCGGTAGGTGAGTCTAAACCGATCACGTGCAACTGAGAGAAATTTGGTTCCTAAAAAAATCTCCTCCTGTCACTTTAAAAAACCCAATTTCGCGATTACCTGGCTTGTGGGCAGCATACATAACCAATCGAACGTGATATTGGGCGGGTCCAGCTACCCCACCCATCGAGAAAAAAGTGTATGTGCATGAGTGTATGTGTTTGTGTCCCCAGTTTTGGGGAGTGCGTGTGTGGTGCGGTGCATGTGTGTGTGTGTGTGTGCAGGGTGTGGTTGTGTGTGCTCAAGAGTGGGTGTGTGAGGGTGTGGTGTGTGTGCAGGGTGTAATGCTGTGTGCTGGGAGTGTTGGTATCATGGACCCAGGTGAGTGTGTGTTTGTTTACATTGGTTGGGAATGTATCACACGCGCAAGAGGATGGGCGCATAGGCGTCTGTGCGTGTATGTGTGTGTACGTTGGTGCGGCAGAATTATTCACTCTGGCCATTATAATTTTCCATTTCCATTCATATGGTGTTGCCATGATCAATACGAGTTCCTCAGGGGTACCCCTTATCATCTGTAGGCAATTTCAAGGACAACCCCGGTGTAAAAATAAGGATAAACCATGCCCACCCAAAAGTGATAATATTCATGATAGGGGCATTGATTAAATTTGATGAAAATAGATTGTTTTCTTTTTAAAAATATCTTAAAAACACAAAATGAAAAACACAACAACATTAAAAAAAAAAAAAATGTACATTTTGAATTTTTGAAAAACGGCTCTTTTTTCAGGGTATGTGAATCTAAAAGTTACCAAAAGGCTCCGTGATTGAATTTGCTTATTTGATTAAGTTATGATATACCGACATTATATGTAAAATAATGAAATTTCAAGGTTATGGAAAATTGTCTCGATTGTGTATCCAAAATGAGTAAAAAATAGTACTTTTCACATTTTTTCTCAAAAATGAAATAGTAGGAAAAAAACACCCTACTAGAAAATGGAATAATCTAATTATAGTTTTAACTTTGTGAACCATATTCACAAAGGTAAAGGAATCCAATTCATGACATTGATAAGTTGGTTGACATTAAGAATTCCTTTATGTGCCTTTATGGTCCCAAAGATGTCATTTTCAAGTTTTTCCTTCTGACAAGGCATTTCTGATGGGTAGTTTTAGGGGGGTACTATATTGCAGCCTAGGGGGTAGAGAGATTTTTTTTAATAGCATCAGGTGCATAACTTGGGACTTGCACAATCTTCAAAACATGAAACAAATCCGCCAACCTTGGTTTTCACGGTACTGCATGGGTCTATTCAGAATATCACTCTTAATCTGTTGGTTGTTTTTTAGTTGTGATTGTTACGGTGTCATGAATGTCACCCTAAATTCACACCCAAAAAGCCTCGTCTACAAGGTCACTGTTATTCCGTAATATTGACATGGTAGCGTAGGACAATCTCAAAGGGGGACCTTCAGCAGTTTCGTACACTGGGACAAAATGTTTAGAGATGAAAGCTCACATTTAGAAAGCATCATCTGTAGGACTATAAAATATTAGTTGATATTACTGTAAAATCGGAAGGTTTATAACCACTTGGAAATTAGATATTACTTATAATCGGTAACATCGATTATAATTTGAACTGATTCAAGTAAGGTTAGCAATTATTACACACATATCGGAAAAAACCAAACAGAATTTAACCATGTTTTCCCATCATACTTTGCTCTCCGTTGAAGCGAAAAATATGTAAATCTAGGCCAAAAAAGTAGGACTATTACCATGGTTCCCACGCATTTGAGATAAATTCAATCATACTAAAAGGCGTTATGACGCTGTTGTGAAAGCAGACATTTTGCAAATTTATCTAACGTATGTTTTTGTGATCAGAGAAAATAGAAAAAAAAAATGCAAAACATTTTTGTGAGGCGAATTGTTGTTCATTTCAAAGCAATTTGCCGCGTATGGGAAGAAGAATAATGAAAGCAAAGCGTTGGGTGGAAAGCGTCATGCAGACTGCCGATGACGGAGCACATAGCCTTCCCTATCGTTTGTTTTATGGACGCAAGGCTTATCACGGCTAATTATTATTATTATCCATGATTCTCTTATAATTATTATTATTATCAGTATATTATTAGTAGTAATTATTTGCTTAAGGAACCAATAACAGTGGACTTTATTGCTATTATTATGCAATAGTCAATCATCTCCTCATCTTCATCTTCATCACATCTCATAATCATAATCATCATCATCATCATCCTCATCATTCAATCATCATCATCACCTATCTCCTCCTCTCCTCCTCATCATCATCATTCATAATAATCATCAATCATTCATCATCATCATCATCACAATGATGTTTACTCTTAATAAATTATGATTATATAGTTAGTAACTTCTTTGAGAGAATGTGAAAGACAGAGGAGAGGGAGAGAAAGGTGGCATTAAACGAGAATCACCAAATACAGTGGCATCTTGCATAGTACTTAAAGGCGGAACCTGTCACATTACGCATCGTCACGTACGTACGGGTAAGCCCTCCCCGTCGTCTTGCATCACCGGATTTGACCCAAACATTATGATCAAGTATTTGAATCTTAACATTAACGGAAACTCAAGGGAGCAAAACAAGATGCGAAAAATCGTCTTCCATGTCTACACCTGGTTCAGTTTATTTGCAGCATATTCCCTGGACAGGATTCAAAATTCGCCCTTGTTCATGCCTTCTGAAATATCATTCACACAAATTTACTTGATGTCTGCACGATCTGATTTAGAATAAAGAATACCTGTTTAAGTTTGACTTCACTTTTTTTCTCCTGATTTTTTAAAATAAAAATACGATATATCTTTATTTGGATAGTAATGATGATTCACATAGTAAGTACACATTTCCGGGCAACTACCAGAAGCTAAATAACAATGTTTTACTTTTTTCTTTTTGTAATGTCACAACTTGAAGTATTAGAGTTTGCATTTCCCTGTAGTCGAGGTGGGAAATGCAACTCCCAAGATTTAAGATCAATAAGGTAATTAATGTTTCTATGGTGAATTGACCTTCACTCCAGTCAAGTAGAACCACATTAAACATCGATACCTAAAGGTTCTATCCCTCCTTCGAATGGCACTATCTTTAAAGAGAACTATTTTCATACTTGACCACTTTGATTACTTAAAACCAACATATATTAACTAACTTAAAAACATGTGTTAACGACACAATTACCCTACCTTTTGCCACGGCAACGGCGGCCATCTGGATTCAATATTTTTCAATGTGTTTTTTAATCCTAATTTCAATGTGTTTTTTAATCCTAATTTTGGCTTTCCAAACTTGCCTTAAACTCCTACCTACTAAAGAGTGTTAAATCATCCGTGTTATAGTACAATTCCATATTGTTTTTTTGTTCCATGTAATATCTTTGTAGTTTTGCAATATTTTTGTTACCGCGATAACGTATTGAAATATATTGAATGGCCCTATTGCTATTAGTTCCATTCTAAGGGGTGGCTTCAAAACTCACCCGCCGATTGACCAGCGGTTCATGGCGGCTGAAGCATGTTTATTGTTTAGAATAATAGAAACAGTTCCTAACGGAAGCACCGGACGGAGAAAGCAACCAGTGGGTAAGTTTGAAGTCGCTCCTAACTTCACATTGATAACTTATTGTTCAAATTGTTCGACTGCTTGCTGAAGAATGCAGCTTGTAGGATTCCTCTAGGCTTTGACTCTAACAGTTTTTAAGGCAGGAACACCGATATACTATTGTTTGAAAGTCAAGTGTTTTTTATTATAGGGAATGGTGTCCATAAACCCGATAAAAAGGCACGTCATCCAATCAAATTCTGATATGTACAAATCAATTTTAATTCTAAATTTTCGTAACTATAGTCAAAGCCATAGTTTAACGCGAATACCTGTGCCCACGTGAGAGGAGGCGATTGGCTTGCACGCTGCGCAGATTATATGTCCTGACTGCAGCCAGTCGACTGGCATGACATCAGTCACAACATTCCAAGTCTCTGTCTCTGAATATAGCATGTAGGGTTATCTTATCACTCAGGTGATCGCATTAGACTTCTGTCAAAACTAAAGTAGCCTAGGTAATACCTGCTTCATCTGTCTTCAGTAAAAAATAATTTTGATCATATTTTACACACATCAAATTCTGGTTAGTTTGTAAATGCTTTGGGTTTTCATGTTTGTATTTCTGATTTCTGTTTCCAATTGTTAAATAAGTCAAATACTGACCTTTAATGCTGAAATAACATCATTCAACGTCGCCATCTAAATCACCTATAGAGCACTTTAGCGTTTTTTTTTTTTTTCGAAATTATTTCCGGTTTTACTCGTCTTAGCAAGGAATACGTGATGGCTGTAACTATTATGTAATACAAGTTAAATAAAGTAATTATGTGACGAATGATTGATCTTATCTGTATTTAGACTTGCTAATAGTCTATTAATAATGCGTATGTCCTAATGTTACAGGCACTAGGCAACAAGCGCCTCCTGATGAATCGCTAGCTTAATCAAAATTCATTAAACGGAAATTGATGTCTCAAATGATTTCACATCTTGTAATCGGAATTCATATGTATAATGGATAATACATGTCTATACAAGCCAAGTACAATTCACATGATTAAAAATGTGTTCTGAATTGTAAATAACGATGCCCAAATATTTCCTTCGCGCGATTGCTATCCAACGAAGATCAAACATGGCGTGTGTGTCGATGGTGTCGAGCGAAACATGAGCAACTTGCTCAGCAATAATTAGGAATCGTTATTAAAACATGAATACCACTAGGCCTCTCTGGACTTTGTCGTTCGTGCTTTTCTATGCTTGGCGTTAACGTTGCGAGTGAAATAAAAAAGTTGCATTTTGGTCGCTTAAGAGAAATATTTTCTAAAACATCTACAACACCGTGACTGCACGGCTGAACAATACAGCTGTCAGGATACTGGTCTAGTGGTGTTTGTTTGTCGTGACACTTTTTTTCTCCCGCCTGTATTGCATTTTAAGACTTTATTTCCAGTGGCCTTTTACTCGACGACTGCAACCGTAATCAACTATACCTTTCTTAAAGGCGCGCGAAACAATCAGAAGTATTACACATTTGTTGCAGTTGCAGTGAAAGAGGTTTAAAGAGGGTTTAAAGCTATAAGGACTTGAAAATATGATTGTGACTTAAAACAAAATTGCAAAACATCCCTAATACACGAGAGCAAGAATTATTTTTCAAAGGATCAGATTGCACAATTATCAATAGCTATATAATTATGAAGATTCATACTGAGTTATAATCATAAAGACTCACCAATTTTTAGAATCCACGTGCTTTAGTATTTCAATCTACTTTACAAAAAAATCATATTTATAATGAAAACTACTATAAATCAATTATCAATGTAAGTCGATTATAAATTACTAATAAAAACAAATACCAATTGGTGCTTAAAACCCAAAATGTGTGGATTATTAAAATAAATAACACCATACATGTTCACTTTTAATTCTTTAAAGAATTTTATATGAGAGCAAACCAAGATGCGAAAAAAATCATATTCACCTGGTTAAGTTTATTTCCAGAATATTCCTTGGACGGGATTCAAGCATGGCTTTTCTTCACAACCAAAACCAAGTTTATTTTTATTTTCTTTAATATCAGAAGTGGTAGAATAGAGGGGTATATTATGTTATATCACGTATTGATGACCCAATCAAAGATACCGCAAGGAAGATGAAGACCTCCTGGCATTTGCCGGGGGGTTACTGAAAATTGTTCAATGAAAAGAACTACCCCGTCTGTTTAATAAAATCTTAGTCCAAGTTGGGAATAAACCTCAATTCTGTTTACGGTTTAAGGTTTACTTAATTGTGAAACCACTGTACTGGTGGAACACTTTTCGTTTTTCATATTCACTCTACCTTAATTTGAAAACTTAGCAAACTAAATGTGAAAAAAAAATGTTTTCCAAGAATATTTTGTAATAATTTAAATGCATCAAAATATGAGGCCGTTGAATTATGTGGTAATAATATCTAATGTTTTGAGTAGGGCTTATGTAATGCAAGTAAAATCAAGTCCACCAGGTAATATTAAAATGCTTCCTTAATGGTTGTAGTGAAACACGAGGTGTCGGTTGACAATGTTAAACGTAACATGAGAACAGCTTGATGAGAAATATTGAGTGAACTGATTACTTAATAACACCTTCACTTCTTTTTCCAGAGAGTAATCTGCTCATTTTGACTTGACTAATTTTTCTTGTGATGCACACTAAAAAATGTTCATTTTCAAGAAAACACACGCCGGTAGGGAAATTAAGTTCAACTCAGGTTCTCATGTGTATCCAAGTGAAGCCAGCTTTCTTCCAGCACCTTCAGCGTTTTCTTCAGAGAAAAAAGGGGTTTCTTATGTTCCTCTTAAAGGAATGCTTTAATCATATATAAACCCTTTTCCGTTCCTTTAAAAAACATTTGGCTACACAGGAAGATGGGGGAAGTTTCAAGATGTGTTTCCCTTAAAGAGTGGCTTTTTATGAAACAAACGTTATACAGTGCGTATCAATAAAAACGCAACAAAACTTCTTCCCAATTTTGTGGTAATTTTGTAAAATTATACCAAAATTAGCTAGTGCTATAAAGCCACAAATCTCCTCTTCCAATGATAGGTAATTTATTCATGTGCGGTCATGGATAACCGATTAATCATTGTTGTTGCACAATGGGACAAAGTCAGCTTGGGACCAAGTTTCAATACAAATCCCATTCACTTGCATGACTTTTTATGTATAAACATTCAATGGGTCGTCTTCCTTGTATATTTAACCAATATTTTGCTAAACGCCACACCATTCATTCCCATATTACAAGAAATGTAAACGATTATCAATTAAGTAGAAATAAAACCGCATTTGCATCAAAAGGAGTTCGTTCATCGGGACCAGTATTTTGGAATGGTTTGACTAGTGATTTAAAATTGCCCAAAATCTGAAATGTTTCAAGTATAATTTGAAATCCTTCATAATTATGCAATATCAATAAGAAGGTCATCTCTGTAAATTACACAATGTTGGTTATTACTGTTGACTAAAATTGTCGCATTTCCTTATATATATTGATTTGGTATCTACACATATAGTTGTAACATTTCCGAAGGGGTCAACCACCTCTGGCCATCCTTGGCCTTTTGGTTGGCTCCTCCGTGTCAATAAAATTATTCTGTATTGTTTATTATATGATTGTAAATTAATTGTATTATTTGATTGGCATGGGAATAAAATCTATCTTTGATTTATGATATGATGATATGACTGAAGTGAGAAGAGAGGGAAAATTGAATAGGATTTGTGTTAGCATTACTTGAAACTTGGTCCCAAGCTCACATTGTCCCATTGTGCAAAAACAATGATTACTCGGTTACCCATGACCGTACATGAACAAATTACCTATCGTTAGAAAGAGGAGATATGTGGCTTTAAGATGGCATTAATTATTTTGATGTAATTTTACCAATTACCACAAAAATTGGGGAGAAGTTTTGATGCGTTTTTATTGATACGCCCTGTAAAGTTGTCGAACAAGAAAAATGATTTCAACAATCATTTAAGGAGATTTTTTTCTCAAGAACTTTAATTCTCTCCTTTATATATATACGCGTGCTTTGTAATAACGCACAAAATGGTGAAAAATAAAATGCAATTAAAAAAACTTAGTCATCATAAAAAACGGTACCGCATTTCGGATATAATACGGTCCTCAGTTCTTCTTTTACCCCACGGCCCATGGACAGATACCATCAAAACGCCCAGCACGAGATGTTTCTATAGGCGGTCCGCCTCACTTGGGCAATCGAGGTTAATTGATGAGCGCGGAGTACATTGCCTCAAATGTGCTATTCAAATGGCATTAATTTGAGAAAACATAACAGTCTATCATATCATCATGAAATTACATCACCTTCTTAATATGACATTTCAGATATCATGCAATGAAGTAGCCTGTCCACGATTATTGATCCTTACGGTAGCCTGATTAATGGTGTATATCCTATAGTTACAGTATATTTTTTACCTGCTTTAGCAGGAGGGACACATAAGAATCGCTTTTTCCACTGTGGGCGTCTGTCAGTGCAAAACTGTTAACATTGGGTCAATTGACACTTGAATGGATTGTGATGAAACTTGGACATATTTATCCTTGGGTGAGAATTCATGTACGTTGTCAACTGAAGTGAGGTCAGTGGTCGGTTTGGGTCATTTGAAGTTATCGATAAATAGTTACAAAATGAAATTTCATCAATAGATACGATGGATTTTAATGTACTTTTAATGCACTATGATCCTTGAGGATTTTTATAGTTCTTTAGAAATTTGAGGTCAAAGGTCATGTAGGATTTTGTGTCCAAAGTGTCTTATACTGCACTCAAAAACCAAAAGTTAATAACCTCTGTCGATAGTAATCGATATCATTATAAGATGACATTTTCTTGTCATGGCTGAGGGTACACGTATTTATGATCAGAACTTGTTAATTCTATTATCCATTTAAGAACCCATTGTCATTGCTGAGATTTTAATACCAACCTGTCAAAATATCTTTTCTTGGAACTTGATCGTTCAATCTTTCTAACACAATTGTTAAGATATAATAAACCCGGCCTCGATTTAGAAAAATTACAACCACAGAAACGAGATTACACATTTGAAGAACAGATTAGCGATGTATTAACTTGCAAATCAAAGGTACGCCGGCCTTTCTTCTATTATTTTCATTTAAGTGTAGTGAGACCATGAAAGAAATATAGTTTAAAACCACTGCGTATGAGGCATAATGTTTTCTAATACTTCCATACTGGGCCCACTCAACAGATCATTCGGTATCACAGTTGTTGGACACCTAAGAGGTCCGGTTCAATGCTCGACCTTGGCATATAATACATATTCAGCTGTCGAACCTACCCCCTTGCGAATGTTTTCCACCACCCAATTGACCTCACGAGCTGAGGTAACCTTTTAATCACCTGGCCTCTCTTAACGATAATGTTCATAATACAATTCTTACCAATTTCTAACATGACAACTGTTACCTGTTTTTAAGCCACCAGCTACGAGTCCCTGTATGACATCACAATTAAGAAACTGCTTCCATAAAGATTTGAAAATAAGTTCCCTGTTAATGTAAAAAAGTATTTCTGTCGAAACCGACACCTCTTGTTATAACCAACCATATTCTTAATTACAAATTTAATGCGGTATTTGAGTGTGCAATCAATTCACAGCGTGCAGATAATGCATGGGACGGACACAGGTTAACAGAAAAACATGGATCCACCGTAGATCAAGAGGAGAAGGTATGAAGCAGTTGCACTTACCATATTAATCTAACCCTGCGGGAGGTTAACAAGGCGTACCTTGGAGCTCTTGGTAGCTAACCTATGAGGGAAGTAATCCGACCTCCATAATTCGAACTATTTCGATCACGGAACTATTTTATTCACCTGAATTGTCTAAGTTCCTTTACCAATTCAATCATGGTTGAATTGGTGGCAGAAATATGGTAAAATGTGGCTTGTTTTATTATTGTCTTTAAATAGTTCTTATGCTCTGGAAAAGAATAAATTTAAGAAAACTTCTGCAAAAATATCAAGTCAGTCAATACTCGCTTACCATTCTTGTCAGATTGTGAATATAAGATGACAGTCGTGAGCCAAACTAGCAAAATTGAAGAGAGTGTGATCTAAAGGTTTGGATCAAAATTTGAAATATTAACTTTTATATCATGACTCAGCATTCATCGGAAGAGTGATACAAATATGCTTTTGTATTTTCTGAAAGTATTTCTTTGTTTTTGTAACCATTTTGGGATAGGTTTATGCTTGAAATAAGTAAAGACAATGTTAAGACCGTGTTACATGCACAGTATCCTAAGAGCATATTTATAGAATCATTTAAGCAGCAATTTCTTCCTGTTCAACATTGTCTTCTCTGTAGACCAAACTCGATCAAGCAAACCTGAGAGAAAATAAGAAATGGAGGACCGACAGGGTAGTGCAAGAGACATTAAAATAAAGGCGTAGGAATTGGAAGGAGATAGCAGAAAGAATTAGAAAAGAAACGGGGACAATAACATACTCTCAGTAGGAAATATAAGTATAATTAAACTACAGTTACATGTCAGCACAACTATTTTCAAAACGAAATTTACACACGCGTTTTGTAAAGGGTTTAATGACTTTTCATATACGGCATGCCTTTAAAATTCAATTCCAACTGGGTTCATTTTACCGAAAGTTTAACCCCTTTGACGCTTTGATCTTTTGATTCTTTGGATTTACCTGTCAAAGAACGTGTATAATTCATATGCACCTGGGAGAGAAAAACAAAATCATTACGATCAACTTACAGTCCATTACAGGGTTAGACCAACGGTTATTTCACCTTTGACTCAACTGCTATGTCTAAACCACTATTCGTTGGAATTCAAAACCAAACATGACTTAATTTGTCTGTATTTGAAGCACGTCAAAAGAGGCGTATTCACGTTTCCAGAACAACCTGAAGTGACTATCATTATTACAATTGAGCAACACTTGTAAGGTTTTGACACTCAAATAGAGGCGCAAACGTAAAGCAACAATTTTGAAAAAGTGTAAATTGTTCAAAATGACAAGTCTGACGACGTCTATACATCCTATTCAAACTGTACTTAACAATATGCGTTTGGTACAACAAATTCCATTTTAGTAGTGACATCCTATCTTATGTAAGGTAGACTATGGAACAAAAGGAGCTCTGACAACACAGGGTCAATGGCATTGGGTATATTTATAAAGACAATATTAGTAGTATAAGGGGTTGTCAGTGCGGTTATAGTTACATGAAACATCACGCCAAACCGGTAATAGGCTTTGGCGGATGGCGCCTTCCATTTAGACAATTCGATCGTTATCACTTAATGCTCTCCGTCGTATATCCCTAATGCCTTCTATCGAAATGGTTAACCTGTGCCGCTGTTATTACATTCTGTCTGACTATTGATAGACTCAATAAGAATCCTGGGTCATTTAAATAATGAGTTCATTGAAACCTTTACCGATGCTGATTAGGCCAAATGCTTTATAGCAAAGTGTTTCAAAGTGTTTCAATAGACCTGAATATGACGTAACATGCACAGGATATCCGTAACTGGGCCTTGCATTTAATAGTCTCGTATATAGAAATAAGGATTTCTAAATTTGATTACCTTTACTTACTTATTTTTTTTTTGTCATTTAACGTTAAGGAGGTTGCATTCTGTGTCTGTACAGGTAATGTTTCCCAACGATGCCCAGTTAGTGTCACTCAGGATGGTTGGGAGAGTCGAATGTTTCCGTGCATCCGACATGGCGATATCTTTTCCAAACTGACTTTGGAATATATACATGTTCAAATGTAATGACTAACAGTTTTTTTATGGAACCGAAGGCCTTGTATCAAGGTTGACGAGGTATTTTGTGGTTCATTTACGTAATTCCACGCCTGTGAACCACAGGAGTGGTTTCCGTTCAAAAAGGCCATTTAGAATTAAAGGTTGCTTGTACCAAATGATAACACATATCAAGCTAACTCAATACCTAGATCTAGATAATGAGCAAAGTACTATAAATAGCTAGGAATTTTCCAAGTATTATGCATCATAAGATGATGTTATCAGTGTGACATCCTAAGATGATGCCATTTGTGCGTGATCCAATTGAACAGTGTTAGGCTATGTTTATGGATGATGCTGCTGTAATAGCCATTGTTACATATTGGGGAATCTAGCTGTGAAATAATATAAGCATTAATGTTGCTATATAACAAGGGCCAATAGTTAAATAATTGTCAGTAGATGATTTTGATCTCTAGGGAAGATCTGTGCAGTACAGGATCAATTGATATTTTAAATACCACAGGAGCTTTTAAAAAACTATTTTATCTGCTGTCATCGTTCAAAGGTGCAACAAGAGATTTCACATAACCATGATAACAGGTGTTCCGAAAAATATTAAAAATCTGATTTTTGCACCAATGTAAAGCTTTTTATCCAAAATGTCCCCATGTGAAAGGATTAAGCTGAAAAATATTTCTTTGGTACAACAATTGTGAAATTTCTAATTTCTTATAGGAGCAATACTAAATTCAGCCTATGTTTTATATTGAAATTAAGCAAATGAAAATCGCCTTTTGTTTTCACTTTCAAGGAATTTCTGTAACCAAAGACAAGGTAAGAAATCTATTGGGGTCTTATCTATATATATGAAATCACTACATATGACACAATATATGGGTACCCCAAAATCTCTCGTTGCACCTTTAAGCCAAAAGAGCCACAGTTTTTGGAATAAAAAGAATTCCAGTTTGTGGTCCTAAAAGTGGACATTTGTGAAAGACGGGAATTTCGTGGAACTATCTAGTTTGTTAGTGCTACTGAATGTTTGTGCCGTCTTTTACCTTGTCGCCTTGAACTGTGGGAAAAAATGTCTTCAGGACTGCTCTCAAAAAGGAACTTAAATACTGAAGAAGATTCCCGCGGATTTATATTGGGGAATATTGACTTATTTGCATATTGTCATTTTTGGAGTCTTCACTGAGGACATTATCTCGCTTTGAACTGCATTACACGCAATAAGTGCACATTTTGTGGAAAGGCGCCCCGAATTTTCAAGAAATTTGATTTTGCACAGTTGTGTTGGTAATTGTCTAGTAAACTATACCTGCGAACAACAATGCTCAAAAATGCGTATTTGTCAAAAAATAAGCGATTTTGTAATTAGAATGGGGATCCCCGATTGTACTAAACGGCAGAGCGGGAAATGCTAAATTTATGTCCGTCCATGATGAAATAGTGCCACATCAAGAAAATTACCTCTAACTTGACATGCCTGAAGCGACGGAACAACTAACGCATGAGCGTAGACACGTATATGGCGCAATTTCACGGTTATTCCATATTGGAAGGACTTTCCAGCAGCCGTTGAATTATTATCGGAGATCTCCGATATTAGTTATTCTAATTACAAAATTCCTTCGTTTGCGACACATAGAGAATTACGAGCTTTACCATTCACAGGTATAGTTTACTAGCCAATTACCAACACAACTGTGCAAAAATCTCAAAATATTTGGAAAATTGGGGCGCTCTTCAAAAATATGCTGTTATTACTTTAATTAGAATTGCCATTGTAATTGTCTTTTAGACATTACAAATTATCAATTTGATAACAATTATAATAAATTGTGTTATGATATTCAGATCATTTTTTCACAAGGCTCATTTGCTTGTGTTTCAAGGATATTTCTGACCTTGACATCCATGAGATGGCCGTAACAGAATTTAGGGGCTCTTACACTGTACTGTCACGTTACAATTCCGTAAATTAAAGGAAAACAGATTTTTTTTCCGTAAATTTACGGATAATCTGTTTTAGAAAACATTAAAAATAAAAACAAAAAAACATAAAATAGATAAAAATGTTTAATTCGGAAATATTTCAAACATTTCTGGCAGCAATATTTCACCCCGGACTTGTTTTGTTTTGCGTTCAGTAATTTAGAAGTACGGAAAAAATTCTGTTAAAATACATATTTTTTTCCATAATATGAGACAAATTTCTGTAAAATTACTGTCAAGTTCCGTTCTGACAGGGAATTGTCTGTAAATTTACCCTAAAAAGGACTGGAAATACTGCTGACAGAAAATTCCGTAAATTTACCCGCCGACATTTTTTTAACAGTGTCAAACTTCAAATCATTTGTGACACAAGGCTCATGATTGTGTTTCAAGGATATTTCTGACCTTGGTATGCCAGTGATGTCGTAACACATGCACAAATATATTATCCTACAAGACAATTGAACAACAGACGAGTACACATGTTAACAAGTGCAAATTACACCACACTAGCAGCACCACAAGTCACAACTACTGTCAAAAAAATGAGATCACTAATATGCCACATGTCCATATGTCGTGTGAGATAAATCGTTGACTACCTACTTCCCCAATATAGAAATGCTGACATTTGTAACCCTGTTTTTCAATAACATGAACGTGTTGAGCGTCTAAAAATCCTTAAGCTTGTGGACTTTATTGAGCTCAATGAGTGAAGTTGTCATTATCCTACAAAATGACCAAATCGGACTTGAAATTGGAAGGAGTGTTGTACATAAAAATGCATACCTTGCGATGGTGATAGACCTTACTTAATGCATATGAACGTATGTGTATTTTCTTGGTGGCTTTATTTTTGCTATACCAGAAACAGCGCACCTCATGAAGTAAACTTATTCAAGTTATTTAACAATAACCTGCTTATAACCAGGCAAGACTATCCAGTGATAACTCTGAACACTTTTAAAACAACACAGAGGTTTTATATTTAGTTTAGATGATAACCCACGTTGAAAGCAGGTCAAGTCTATTATCACCCCATCTGAAAGTAATGTAAATGTAAATACTTCAACTTTAACACTTAAAGTGGACAAGGTCTGCAGCATTTCCGTTGGTAGACAAGGGGTATCATGGACCCACCCGTTTTCCCGAATGAATATTTTGATAAAATTAATACCGCACATAGGGGGTTACTAGACACTAAAAGTAATAAAAATTAGTTCTCAAATTAGGGGTATATAATATCTTCCGATTTGCATCAACGTGGAACTAACTAAAAGTATTGGGCCAGTGACAGCCTTAATTAAAACTTTTCAGTGCACTCGTATCAGTGCACTCCGCCTCCCCCACACACCCCACTCATCCATCTACCTATTCAATCCACACACATACAAACACAGCCCTCCTCACGGCAAACCTCAGAACAAAAATCATGAAGTTGTAATATCATGTTTACAGGCCTTATATATGGCATTTGTCAATGTCAAACTCGGGTATTTATCCTCACTGTGCTAAACGCAATGGCCAAGGGTCAAACATTGAAAATCGTGATAAAAAAGAGGACGCACACTCATGAGAGTGAAAAGGATTATCGAATGACAGAAAAGGCAAGAAAGCTGGTATTGGATGACAGGTCACATAAAACCCACGGCTGACACAGAACAGAGTGAACAACCTATGTGTTGTTTGTCAGTACTTCCAACACAAATTTCGCTTTTAATTTGTTAGTGAGTACTTGCTTGTTTCATTGGTTGTTTGTTCTTATTGGAAGAAAAAAATACAGAATATGTTGAAATGAGTTTATAAACATAATTTGTATTTCAGATTATTTGTATGCTTTTCCCAGTTAATCGAAAGATCACAAAAGCTAATCAAGCACAAAGATAACTAAGATGTGTACGGTAAACAGGATTATATATGAGAATCCTATTCTTGAAGTTTGGGGAAGAAGGTCTGAAGATGTTTTGTATAGTTTAAGGATATGATGAATCAGAATATTTGGGTCCAACCTCTGGGAAATGCGGGAATATTGTAAAATAAAGGGGGTAAAATTAGTACAGGGTATATGAAATCAAGTCAACTTGTGTTTAAATGTATACTTTAATTACACCGATACAGCCCTATAAAAGTTCAAGGTCATCCTGAGGTTCAAATTACCGAGGAGTCCGATTTTTAATAAAAATGTAAGAAGGGTCTACATGGTCTATGGGGTCAATAAAACTTGATCAAAAAATGCATTTTCTGCTTCAGTGTAGCCAGAGCAATAATTTGACACTAGTTTCCACTAAAACTGAGCATTGGATATTTTTTCCCTCAGGATAACCTTGAACATTATCAGGGCTGTAGCTGTGTAACTAAAGATCGGAACCGAGACAAACCATACTTTTAATCCTTATAATAAGACAAATACATTGGGGTACATTTATACACATAAACACAATTTGACTTGATTTCAAATTTACCCCTGTACTAATTTTACCCCCTTATTTTGCAATGTCCCCCACATTTCCCAGAGGTTGGACTAAACAATTCTGATTCAGCACCCTTCAAACTTTAATAAAACATCTTCAAAACTTCTTCCCCAAACTTTGAAAATATGATTCTCTTTTATAACCCTACTATAACTGGAATATGAGGGGCAAATGTTATCCCTACCATCAAAACTAAGATTCGTGGTCTTTGACCAAAGTCATTGTTTCTATGTCATTACTTAATATACAGAAATATTTAGTCGCTTTTTGATCGTTCTTCTGTTTTATTGTGTATTTAATATAATGAAGCGAGGAAATTTTTTTTTTTTTTTTTTTTGAGTGAACAACCTATGTGTTGTTTGTCAGTACTTCCAACACAAATTTCGCTTTTAATTTGTTAGTGAGTACTTGCTTGTTTCATTGGTTGTTTGTTCTTATTGGAAGAAAAAATATACAGAATATGTTGAAATGAGTTTATAAACATAATTTGTATTTCAGATTATTTGTATGCTTTTCCCAGTTAATCGAAAGATCACTAAAGCTAATCAAGCACAAAGATAACTAAGATGTGTACGGTAAACAGGATTATATATGAGAATCCTATTCTCGAAGTTTGGGGAAGAAGGTTTGAAGATGTTTTTGTGAACAACCTATGTGTTGTTTGTCAGTACTTCCAACACAAATTTCGCTTTTAATTTGTCAGTGAGTGCTTGCTTGTTTCATTGGTTGTTTGTTCTTATTGGAAGAAAAAAATACAGAATATGTTGAAATGAGTTTATAAACATAATTTGTATTTCAGATTATTTGTATGCTTTTCCCAGTTAATCGAAAGATCACTAAAGCTAATCAAGCACAAAGATAACTAAGATGTATACGGTAAACAGGATTATATATGAGAATCCTATTCTCGAAGTTTGGGGAAGAAGGTTTGAAGATGTTTTGTATAGTTTAAGGATATGATGAATCAGAATATTTGGGTCCAACCTCTGGGAAATGCGGGAACATTGTAAAATAAAGGGGGTAAAATTAGTACAGGGTATATGAAATCAAGTCAACTTGTGTTTAAATGTATACTTTCATTACACCGATACAGCCCTATAAAAGTTCAAGGTCATCCTGAGGTTCAAATTACCGAGGAGTCCGATTTTTAATAAAAATGTAAGAAGGGTCTACATGGTCTATGGGGTCAATAAAACTTGATCAAAAAATGCATTTTCTGCTTCAGTGTAGCCAGAGCAATACTTTGACACCAGTTTCCACTAAAACTGAGCATTGGATATTTTTTCCCTCAGGATAACCTTGAACATTATCAGGGCTGTAGCTGTGTAACTAAAGATCGGAACCGAGACAAACCATACTTTTAATCCTTATAATAAGACAAATACATTGGGGTACATTTAAACACATAAACACAATTTGACTTGATTTCAAATTTACCCCATGTACTAATTGTACCCCCTTATTTTGCAATGTTCCCCACATTTCCCAGAGGTTGGACTAAACAATTCTGATTCAGCACCCTTCAAACTTTAATAAAACATCTTCAAATCTTCTTCCCCAAACTTCGAAAATATGATTCTCTTTTATAACCCTACTATAACTGGAATATGAGGGGCAAATGTTATCCCTACCATCGGAAAGATCTGAACCATTCTGAACAATCCAGATATTGGATCCTTGTTCGAATAAGATTCGTGGGTCTTTGACCAACGTCTTATTTCAATGTCATTACTTAATATACAGAAACTTATTGCACTTTGGATCGTTCCACTTCTGTTTTATTGTGTATTTAATATAATGAAGCGAGGAAAGCGAAACAGAGCCAATGCCTTTCTGTGTTACTATGTTAACTCTTTGCCCACATGCAAATATTGACGGAGTCTTCCTGGCCATGAACAGATACGGATGAAGTATATGTGGGACGTTTACTACACCTTGGCCCTATTTGGACTTAGTTTATTGTTTTTGTCATGTTGACTTCCGTTTTTGGTCACAACAAGGTTGATTGTGGGTATGTTTTTACTTATTTAAAATATATTTACAACATCTGTTAAATTAGTTTCTAGTGCAAAATGCTAAACGTGTTTATTGACCTACTTCATCGAAGTGCTTAGTGATATGCAAAGCCAAGTAACGTTACATCGCACCTGTGCAGCCCATCAGTCGTTGTTCTAACTCTTAATCATGTAAGGCGCCTGCATTATACTAGTTTATTTACAGACTTCGTTTTCTTACTTCACGTTTGTGGTTAACTCTTCATTAGTGCTGTTGTTTGCTATTTATTAAAGCCACTAGCAGCGATTTCTTCAAAATATAAACAAATCGCGCCCCCTATTTGTCATCAAAGTCCATTTTATGCGCTGATGTATTGGAGTTTTGTTGTGGTAAAGACCCCTGTATGTGACAAAGCTTTCTTTAAGTGTCTCCATTGAATTTTACAAACATATTAGTCTCTAAATTAAAAAAAAATATCCTTTCTCTCTTACTGACATGCTGAAAGTACGTGGGATATGTGTAGGTGGATGGGTGTCCGATATGGTGTGTAATGTTGATGAGTGTGTGAATGTTATCAAAAGCGTTCTCAGAAATGTTATACAACAATTAAACCAAACCGTAAAAATAAAAATCAATAAACGGTTTTAAAGACATTTGGGTAGAAATGTTTTTCAAGGCCATGCTTCAAAATAATTTCTAAAATCATTTAGACTTAATATTTTTATAATATTAATGACAACATAAATTTATGTAACGCGCATGTACGTGTGTATGTATGTGTATTTGGGTAAGTAGGTGCGTATGTTATGTGTGTATAGATAATGTATAATTATATGCATGTAAGCAAATGGACCGTGTAATGAAAGAGCGTTGAAATATCAAATTAACCACCAACACCATATCACTGAACGTATGATTCTTAAATCTCTCTAAATCTCAAAAAAGATCAATTTTTTTAACAGACCTACATTAATCAAGAGAGCAATGTACGTACCCACTGATTAAAGTAGATTATTTTTATCTACAAGAAACGGCCTGGATGTCTATAAATCTACACACGCCTTGAGAGTTATCTGTCAGCAGACATCGCATATGAGCAGACTATTCCGTCATGAATCAGTCACCTAGCCTTAACCTACTCATCGCAAAAGATGTAAAGTAATTGCTAGATTTAATATCAATCTTCACGGCATAATTTTCAAGCATCATGATGTCGACGTCCGAAATGTCCGAGATGGAAAATCTACTATACTGTACGTATCATCAGTATTCAATAGGCGGGAAGTTCGACTTCATCCACCGGTTAAGTTCAATCCTCTTAAGCACGTGTCAGCGAAAAAGACAAACAAACAAACGAACATGCATAGCTGCGGAAGTTTATATTGCACCAACCAGAGTAAGGTGCAGAATTTACCATTTTCCACTGCACTTTAAAGATGCATTTAATCGTGGATTGTTTGCAATCAATTTGTGATCAACATCATATTGTGGCCTCGTTTAAAAACTAGAAATACTTCTATTTAATTTGCAACCTACCAAGCAATCTTATTGGCTACTGTTAAATCTATCTACAACCACAAAGAAACTGATTGAAAATGCTTTAAAGCATTTTCAAACAGTAAAATAAATGACCATGATATAAATGTAAAAATAAATGGCCAGGATAAATAAAATGGCAAGTAAAGATAAATGGCCAGGATATGTATGTACCATTTCTGGGCTCTTGACAAAATCATTGCCCCATTTGATCACTGTGATCTTTGTGAAAGTTTCAGCAGGGCAATTACTGACATCATGAAAGATTTGAAGCATTGGTAATTCGGAAGTAAAGATGTTTATTCAGACCTTAGACTGAGTAAGATTGCGACAAATTGATTATTGTGACTTTGCGTTGAAATTATTTTTTTTGTCAAAAAGGTCCTTTACGAATTCAGCATGGTAATGAACAGTTATAATTGCCCCAAGAAAAAAAATTCTTAAATAATGCTAACATATATAAACTTATAATATCGAGGCATGCGTGTAAAAATCGGTTTTCTTTGCCGTACAGATAGACATTAATCAATTTGCTTCCTTTATGTTATACGTCACCAAAGTGATCCTCAAAAGACGTCACTCATTTTAAGATTATTATCACTTACCAGCTTTCAAATTAACAATCTTTTACACATCAATAAAGCTTGAATGCCTTTTTAGTTCCTAAAATCTTCAGACAAATTCATTGACGCTTTACAGAGACAATGGCATTTGAATTAAAACATTTACCATGTCTTATAGCAGATCAAGAGTAAAGAGTGTTTTAAAGATTGAAATGACTTCTTAATTGCCTGAAAATTTCAGTCAAGTCCATCGATGCGTGGTAATATGGCAATTACGTAAAACGGCAGTTTGTCCTTTCCAATGGAAAACTGTAGCTTCTCATAATTCAATCAGGGAAAAGGGTGTCGCAGTTTGTGATCAGCTATGTAAGTTGTGATAACAATGTTCTGCGGCTCCCAGACAGAGAAATAAAATGGCAAATAAACAAGAAAACAAGAAACGATCCGATCTGGGTTCAATCATTTCTTTGGCAGAAGGTAAATTTTCGAAACATAACCTGTATGGATGTGCAACTTTCAGTTTTTCCTAAACACATTATTTTATAAGTAAAAAGGGTATGAACCATAAAAGTGTTGAACGTGTTTGAAGTTCGATGCCATTCTCATGCTTTCCATGATATCCGGGTGTTAAGTTTTCTACTACTCGTACATTTTGCAAATTGAGCAAACAACACTAACACGGCTCCATCGTGTTAAAATGTTTTTACCTAAACCATGAGTAATTGGAAACTGGTATTAATATGCGTAAGTGATATAACCGTTAAAACGCATCAAGAAGGAACATTGTCACACCTTTTCTTAAATTGGCTCATCTGCGACCTTTTGAAGCATTGTTTCAAAAACAATTTATACGTTCTCTTACTTTTTTTTTTTTTTTTTTTTGTAAGTACGTGGGATATGTGTAGGCGGATGGGTGTCGATAGGTGTGTATGTGTGAGTGTGTGAATGTTATCAAAAGCGTTCTCAGAAGTGTTATACAACAATTAAACCAAACCGTAAAAATAAAAGTAAATGATTTTAAAGACATTTGGGTAGAAATGTTTTTCAAGGCAATGCTTTCAAATCATTTCTAAAACCATTTAGACCTAATATTTTTTATAATATTAATGACAGCATCATTAAATGTTTGCTAGGATCTAGGTATGTAACGCGTATGTACGTGTGTATGTATGTGAATTTGGGTAAGTAGGTGCGTATGTTATGTATGTATAGATAATGTATATACGCATGTAACCAAATGGACCGTGTAATGAAAGAGCGCTGAAATATCAGCTTAAGTCAAATTAACCACCAACACCATATCACTGAAAGTATGATTCTTAAATCTATCTAAATTTGAATTGATTGAGTTTATCTCAAATAAGATCAATTTTTTTAACAGACCTACCGCAATCAAGAGAGATAATACATACTCATTGATTAAAATAGATTATTTTTATCCACAAGAAACGGCCTGGATGTCTATTAATCCACACACGCCTTGAGAGTTATCTGTCATCAGACATCGCATATGAGCAGACTATTCCGTCATGAATCAGTCGCCTAGCCTTAACCTATTCATCTCAAAAGATGCGAAGTAATTGCTAGATTTAATATCAATCTTCACGGCATAATTTTCAAGCATCATGATGTCGACGTCCGAAATGTCCGAGATGGAAAATCTACTATACTGTACGTATCATCAGTATTCAATAGGCGGGAAATACTTCGACTTCATCCACCGGTAAGTTCAATCCTCTTAAGCACGTGTCAGCGAAAAAGACAAACAAACAAACGAACATGCATAGCTGCGGAAGTTTATATTGCACCAACCAGAGTAAGGTGCAGAATTTTCCATTTTCCACTGCACTTTAAGGGTGCATTTCGTCATGGATTGTTTGCAATCAATTTGTGATCAACATCATATTGTGGCCTCGTTTAAAAACTAGAAATACTTCTATTTAATTTGCAACCTACCATGCAATCTTATTGGCTACTGTTAAATCTACCTACAACCACAAAGAAACTGATTGAAAATGCTTTAAAGCATTTTCAAACAGTAAAATAAATGACCATGATATAAATGTAAAAATAAATGGCCAGGATAAATAAAATAGCCAGTAAAATGGCCAGGATATGTATGTACCATTTCTGGGCTCTTGACAAAATCATTGCTCCATTTGATCACTGTGATCTTTGTGAAAGTTTCAGCAGGGCAATTATTGACATCATGAACGATGAAGCATTGGTAATTCGGAAGTAAAGATGTTTATTGAAACCTAAGACTGAGTAAGACTGCGACAAATTGATTATTGTGACTTTGCGTTGAAATTATCTTTTTTGTCAAAAAGATCCTTTACGAATTCAGCATGGTAATGAACAGTTATAATTGCCCCAAGAAAAAAATGTTTTCTTAAATAATGCTAACATGTATCAGCTAATAATATCGAGGCATGCGTGTAAAAATCGGTTTTCTTTGCCGTACAGATAGACATTAATCAATTTGCTTCCTTTATGTTATATGTCACCAAAGTGATCCTCAAAAGACGTCACTCATTTTAAGATTATTATCACTTACCAGCTTTCAAATTAACAATCTTTTACACATCAATAAAGCTTGAATGCCTTTTTAGTTCCTAAAATCTTCAGACAAATTCATTGACGCTTTACAGAGACAATGGCATTTGAATTAAAACATTTACCATGTCTTATAGCAGATCAAGAGTAAAGAGTGTTTTAAAGATTGAAATGACTTCTTAATTGCCTGAAAATTTCAGTCAAGTCCATCGATGCGTGATAATATGGCAATTACGTAAAACGGCAGTTTGTTCTTTCCTATGGAAAACTGTAGCTTTTCATAATTCAAGCAGGGAAAAGGGTGTCGCAGTTTGTGATCAGCTATGTAATTGTGATAACAATGTTCTGCGGCTCCCAGACAGAGAAATAAAATGGCAATAAACGAGAAAACAAGGAACGATCCGATCTGGGTTCAATCATTTCTTTGGCAGAAGGTAAATTTTCGAAACATAAATCTGTAGGGATGGCTAATGTGCAACTTTCAGTTTTTCCTAAACACATTATTTTATAAGCAAAAAGGGTATGAACCATAAAAGGTTGAACGTGTTCTCATTCTTTCCATGATATCCGGGTGTTAAGCTTTCTACTACTCGGACATTTTGCAAATTGAGCAAAACACCAATAACACGGCTCCATCGTGTTCAAATGTTTCACCCAAACCATGAGTAATAAAAAAGGGGAATTGTTTGGAATCACCTTTGTGGAAACTGGTATTAATATGCGTAAGCGATATAACCGTTAAAACGCATCAAGAAGGAACATTGTCACACCTTTTCTTGAATTGGCTCATCTGCGACCTTTTGAAGCATTGTTTCAAAACAATTTATATTATACGTTCTCTTAATACCATGTAAAGACAGGAATAATTATTTCAATCTTGAGGAGTTAACATACAGCAAAAACAATAAACTCTATAGTACTGAATACAACCATGAGGTATTTGAATATCACTCGATTACTGAATCTGTGTATTTACACCCTTTGAAAAACCAACCACCTCTAAACGCCCCCGCAAGAAGTTGGTGTATTATTTAAATTCAGAACTTGAACATTTCAAATGCTTCGAGAACTTCGTATTCGTCAACTACTCTCTCCAGAAAACTCAACAAAACATGATACAATTCAGACTGAAATAGACGCACTTATTCAGGATGGAAAGATACTTAAAGACTCGGTAATGTTGTTGTACGCACTTCTAAGGTTGAAGATGCTGCTAGAAAGCTAGGGGCTACTATGGAATGCAGAGAGCATTTTCTTAACCAGTACTCCAGCACTCTTAGAATTAAAGGCGTTCAGTGGCAAAATCACGTCGGAATATATATGGGCATTCAACATTCTATTTTATTTATTTTTATAGTGTTGCACTATAACAAGTTCAATAGATTTTCGAATTAAATTCATATAAAATTGCCCGTAACTGGTAATGTTACCTGTAATTGCTTGAATCCAAGACATTAATATACACTTGATATCGCTACATTATTTGAAATACTGCGATAAAGGGTTGTTTATCGCTGCAGCACTCTCGCGATAATTGAATTTATGGTCATGGAGTACGCCAGGTTCTTAGGACAAAATCGTTTCAGCTTGCCATACAGGTCCTTGTTACTGGCGACGGTGTCCAGAATTTAAAAAAGTGATTGGCTTCCTTTTGGCCTTTACATGATGTAAAGGACGAATAAACATGCGATGGGCCTTTGACTTGTAAACTAATCGTGTGATTGAGGCTTGAGATCGTATGCCTTACCACTTCAATTCAATATTCAATCGTCTTGACTAGCAAATATTGGGAAATGTATATGGGCTTACGTGTGCAGTTTCTCGTTAGGGTATTAGTGGCCATTTAACAGTCCCAAAAACAAGTTATACATGCAGGGAGAACATCATCTTCTTGCTTCTGGTATAGATTGACCAAAGATTATTTTGATTAAATCTAAAGATCCATCCCTATACAGAATGTAAATGGAGAATGAGTTTTAAGGTTCGTTATTTTCACGGATCAAACTACAGTAAATTTATACGATAGAAATATTTTGTGTCATATCTGCTTTAACATAAACAGATTTCTTTTTAAAAAATCATGATTTAATACAAATTTTAAACAATATAATAAAAATCCCTCTGTATTTTGTCTCGGGATATTAAAATCATCAAATTAAAATATCCATTTCAAGAGTAATGGAATAAATGCAAACAAAACGTGTCAATGTTAAAAAGTTGCCTTTTTCCCGATTGTCTTCAAAATTATAACCATAGCCAAAATCGCGCAATGGTTTTTGATTCCTTGCTCCATTTACTTTTTATAAATGTATACTTTTAAGGCCTTTTTTTAAATATGACACAAACACTTCCCCTTACAACTTGCAAACATTTCTGATAAAAAAACATTATCGCATACCTTTTTCAAATTATTTTTAACCGAATCTCTTTTTAACTGAAAGCTCATTCAACCAAGACTGACCGGTACTCATCCCCTGTAACCGACACGACGACGCCTGATTTAAATGCACGTGGATTGCTGTCGAGATTGGTTCAAGGGGGCTGATTGATGCGGCCAACAGAAGTACACTAACTCGTATAATATTGAAACAACTAAAATCCAATAGCAAATACACTGATCACAAAACAAACTTACTAAAATGTCATCTTCCTCTATTTTCTACTCTCGGAATGAGGCAAAATGGAATGGTCAAGGAATAATTTAACTAGTTTATTCTGCGCATTCCTTTTGTCGTTTCTGCCAAGGTAATGTTGGTATTGTAATATTTTTAATTTTTACATGTTTGATCTGTATGTCTTTTGTGCTTTGTTCTCCCTTGTCCTGGATCGGATATGGACCCACCCAGTTGTTCTTGGTTTTTAATGTTGCTTCCTTTTAGAGTTGTAAATAATGATGAATTATAAAATACCCCTGGTAAAAAAAATCCTCTAATTGCACACTATAATTATGCAATATAACAACCACAATCTGTATGAAACTTTGCCATCCTCTGTGTCCCAAAGAGCACAAAGAAAAAATGTTGCATTTAAATATATTGATTTAAAGAATATTAATCGATTTTAAACAATATGGATTTGTTATATTTTACTGTATGTAAACATATTATAAACTATATGCATATTAGAGGTCATTTTTTCAGAGTTGAATTATTTTAATAAAAACAAAACTATCATTTTTTTTTTTTTTTTTTTTTTTTTTTTAATTTTTACATGTTTGATCTGTATGTCTTTTGTGCTTTGTTCTCCCTTGTCCTGGATCGGATATGGACCCACCCAGTTGTTCTTGGTGAATTATAAAATACCCCTGGTAAAAAAAAAATCCTCTAATTGCACACTATAATTATGCAATATAACAACCACAATCTGTATGAAACTTTGCCATCCTCTGTGTCCCAAAGAGCACAAAGAAAAAATGTTGCATTTAAATATATTGATTTAAAGAATATTAATCGATTTTAAACAATATGGATTTGTTATATTTTACTGTATGTAAACATATTATAAACTATATGCATATTAGAGGTCATTTTTTCAGAGTTGAATTATTTTAATAAAAACAAAACTATCATTTCATGGAGGAAAGAATTTCAATGTAGAAATCAAGAGGGAAATGATGAAACGGCGTTTACTCCTACTGGTTAGGACTTTTAGTTCTAACCACTTAGTTTTTATTAAAACATAAACATGAGCATTTTATTAGTGACCATTACATTGGATGGAAAATATCTGCGTATAGAGAAAAAAATCCTTAAGTGTGTGATGTTGTTTATCTAAAATTGCATCATTCGAAATGACGGAAAATATGTTTGCCTTTTGTTCTAGGATTCGTCGTTTAATGAATTCGTGATAAACGAACAAACAAACCAAATCAACAAAATATTTATTTTAGCATTACTTAGAATGCATACAAGAGTAAATTTGTTCCCAAAATCGTTACATTGTAAAAGATGATAATCAAAAGGGGAGCAACCCTATATCTGTTGAGTAAAATCATATTCAGAGTTGGGTAAACCGTACGCAGAGTTGAGTATATTCTTAATCAAAATTGGGTAAATCGTAAGCAGAGTTGAGTATATTCTCAAAGTGGTGTAAAACTTATGCACAGTTGAGTATACTTACTCGTCTAAGGTTTACTCAACAGGTAGAATTTGTTCGCCTATTTAATCATGTTTTGCAGTGTAACATTGTTAGGTTAGGTTAACCGTTTAACCGTTTAGCTTTTTTTTATCATTGGTTGGGAATGCCTGCCAATTCACTGCAATATTCAGTCATCTTGGCTCGCATATGGCTTATCATGACCAATTCGCATTAGGATTGTAATGACCATTTAAAGTGCCATTAAAGTCTGTGCACGTAAAAGATTCCTTTTTGCCTGGGCTAGAAATAGGGCCAAGTAAGGCTTTACATTCTATTTAAGTCTAATTAAATTACTTCTTTTAACATTTGATGGTTTCTGTTAGGTCATTCTAAAAGACCGCTACAGCGAACATTTGAGAGATCATACGTGCAAGGATATTTGAGACTTGCATCAATGATAACTAACTTAGGAAAGATTTTATAATTTATAGGATTCACGTAATACTGAGCAGAATCATGGAAAGGCGCATTGGTTATCCCGCAAAAGCCTAATGAAAATGTTCGGCCTTTGGTTTTTGTACAAAAGCCATTCTTGAAGTTTAATATTTTCAGAACATTTAAACTGAAATAATAAATGAACTAATATTTTTTCTTTTCTAAAATTGCGGGTCCTTTAAAAAAAATGCATATAAATCAAACTAACAAAAGATATTAACAATTGCAATTTACAAACTTAATAAAAACAGCATGGTGACTGGAGAGTGCTTGAAAGCTTAAAAAATAATTGTTTTTATTAAAAAATAGAAATACACCTATATGATTGGCAGATATATAGATAATGTCGAAAACGTCTGCCCCACTACTTCACTTCAATATTTTCATCATCTTAGCCAACAAATGTTGTGACATGTAATATAGTTAGGGAGCCACGGATCTTGAAACTGAAATATTTTGCCCGGGCTGCTCTAAAAATTTGGTGACTAGATTCAAGTAGGGGAACATCTTGGGCATCAGAAAACTGATGTTGGATTATTCTCAACGATTGCGAAAAATAGAAATCCAAGATGGCGTCCAAAATGGCCGCCGATTTGACTAATGAACCGGTTTTAGCCGTAACTTTTGACTGCAATCTTCAACTGGAACGAAATTTGTGTCATCTGAAAGAGAATTGAATTATCTACACGCTGATATCAAAATTCGTTAGTTTAAGAATTATTTAAGGTACAAATTTGAGGAAAAATCACATTTTTTGGCATTTTTAACAAAAAAATGAAATATTCGTATCTAATATTCCTTTGATATGGCCAGAACCTAATCAAATTTTTTCTACAAATTTGACCTAATAACACCTGTTAGTCATATCAAAATTACAGTTATGTACATTATTCAGAAACGGAGTTATTCTGTAACGAAGGTCATCAATCAGTTACACAGAGAAGTTGGTTTACTGCGCACTTTTTGCTAAAAGTGATCATAATTTTTTGATCATGCAGAAATGTTATGATCAAAATCCCGCACTTGATTACACATTATACACTGTTAAAAATTTTCTTTAAAAAAAACGTCGTTTTGACTGTCAGTCTGGACTCTAAACCTGCAAATAACTGTAAAAAGGACTCGAAACGGGCCAATAACTGTAAAAAACGTCGTTTTAACTGTTGTGCCAGTCAAAACGATGTTATATTGCTGAACATTTTTAACAGTGTAGATGTCATTTTAAAATACAATGCAATGCTTATTTATGTCTGATACATTTAATCGATCAAGAATTTTAGCTCTAAATGCCCTTTCAAACATTTTAAAAGCAAACTCTAAAAGCAGGTATTACAGTGTGATATTAAGTTCTTTAACTTTAAGGCGAATGATATACTTGAGGTATTTTGTAGCATACCTCTGAAAGGAATATGGTTGCAACCCCTATTATTTTGCAATTTTACTAATGAAACCATCTGTTTGGAAATTTGGTAAATCAATGTACATACATTGTATTTCCATTGATACCTAAACATGTCTAATAAGTACATGAACAATGCTCTACATGATATAACTATAGCAACCTTCAAATGCCGGATGATTAACACGTTCGCTAAAAATTAGCAAATTTTCTGATTTCAAGTCATTTGACTTCCTATTCTACCCCAATGGAAGGTGTTATGTTAATATATTTTGCTGCAGAAATAATGGTCCTACAATTAGAAAAAGTGTTTTGTCTTAGCGGTTGCAACAACGCTTTTCGGGAGGCTATGTGATAGGCAAGCCTGAAATTAGCCATGTTTTACTTGTTTATTCCTAAACCAAGACATGCTCATAAAAATCAGTATAGATCCTCTGTAGAATGTTCTGAGAAACACAAAAATAATTGTCATTTTTTCCGCAGGTGTCAAAACTTAAACCAAAATTTTCTGACACACACATACATACACAGTTACACACGTACATACATACACAAGTCTAAAACGCGTAGTATACCGAGAAAGTGCTTGTAAACTGACTGCCTTAGAATACTTCACGAGGCCCAGGCTTTTGGAAGTTAAATACAAGTCTCTTAAAGGATAGTAATTATGCTAGTCAGATCAAGAATATTATTAGTTCAGGAGTGCCATGGGAATGATCCAAATATTACCTGGAAAATGATTAAATTAAATGTTAGGGCCAGTTCCATTCAATCCAGGAAGAAAAAGATCACTGAACACAGGATTAAGGAACTGGTAAAGGAAATAAATTCCCTTGATATGCAGTGCAAACGTTATCCAAATGATGTTAAACTTCATACGAAAGCTGAAAGAAAATGAGAAAGTTCTCGAAATGATTTATGATAAAAATGCACATGCTTTTTTTATACGTGCCAAAGCTCAGTGGGTTGAAGACGGGGAAAAGAGTAGTAGGTATTTTCTTAATTTAGAAAAAAAAAACACTCTGAGCAAAAATTGATTGTTGATGGTGATGAAATTTCAGAACTTAAGGATATTCTTAATGCTGAAGCTTTTTTTTTTCAAAATTTGTATACATTGAACAATATTAATGATAATAGTGACATTGACTCAGTCTTTTTTTTTTGCAACAACCCCTTCCGGAGCTAGCTAGTTAGCGATAGTTAGTTTAAAATGTGACGGTCGATTAACGAATGGGGAATGTTCGAAAGCTGTCGGGTCAATGCCTAATGATAAATCTCCGGGAACTGATGGTTTACCACCAGGATTTTGTAAATCTTTTTTGGAATGAAATTAATGGTCCGCTCTTGAACTCTTTAACTATTCCTGTCAGTTTCCCAAAGGAGAGGTATAATTACACTCTTGCCTAAAAAGGAAAAACAAATCTTTGATGTATCTGGAAAACTGGAGGCCCATCTCACTCCTGAACGTAGATTATAAAATAATTACAAAAACGCTTGCAAACCCGTATGAAACTTGTCCTTGGCGAGATTATACAACATGATCAGACCGGCTTCTTAAAGGGTCGCTATATTGGCGAAAATGTTAGATTACTTTTGAATATCATAAATTTTACAGATGTTGAGAATATTACTGGTTTTGCCTTTGTTATTGATTTTGAAAGGGCATTTGATAATATTAGTTGGAATTGTATAAATAAATCTTTGGTAAGATTTGGTTTTGGCCCCGTTTCCCAGAGATGGATTACTATATATAACGGAGCTGAAAGTTGCGTTATAAATAATGGGTATGCATGCCTCTCATTTCTTCAAAATTTTGAACAGTCTTCGTCAAGGTTGCGGTTTGTCGCCTTACATTTTTTTATATGTTCAGAACCTTTAAGCAATTCAATCCGTGTATCAAGGAAAATAAAAGCTATAAAAGTGTCTTCTTGCATCAGTGGTAATAAAAAGATTATGATATTAAAATAAGTCAGTATGCAGATGACACCATTATATATTAGGACAGTACAAATGACTCTTTACAGGAAACATAGGAGCTTTTGGATCATAATTTTCCGTTTTTTCTGGTTTGCATATAAGCTATAATAAAAGTATCTATAGGCTAGGCCGTTTAAGGAATTAAAATGTTGTTCATTGTGAAAATAGACAGATGAATTGGTCAAACGATTCCATTTTTTTTATTTAGGTATGCATATCTTCCATGATATGATGTTAACTTCAATAAGCGACTTGCTGATATAAAGAAAACCCTGCAAATGTGGAAGGCGAGAAATCTTACCCTGTTGGGTAAGATCACTTTGATCAAACCTTTTGCTGTGTCTAAACTTGTATATCCTTTTTCTTTATTTCCAAACCCTCCAGAGCAATTTTTAAGGAACTTGATAGTATTTTGTATAATTTTTTGTGGACTGGTGTATCAGATAAGATTAAGAAAATGGCTATGATCCTACTCTGTTCAAAGCATTGCAAAGGGAGGTTTAAGTATGCCGGATTGCAGATTATTTTATAATGTTCTTAAAATTGCCTGGATCAAACGGTTTTATGATAAATCCAATGATGCTAATTGGAAATTGCTGTTCACAAATTTAACTCAGGCTGTTGGCGGTGATCTGCTATTTAAATGTAATTTTCAGAACACTGAGTTCTTTATAGAACATATAAGAACCCTTTTGTAAAAGATATTGTGAAATGCTGAGCTACCAATCGTTTTAAGAAACTGGATGAGACCAGTATTCTCAATGAGATTGTTTGGTGTAATTCTTTTATTAAAATTGATAATAAGGTGTTCTTCTGAAAACACTGGTTTAGATCTGGTATTGTGTATATAAAAGACATATCGGATAATTTTGAATTTTTAATGCTAAAAAGATGCAGGATAAATTCTCTAGCAATATAAACTGGTTCCAGTATTATAAACTCATATCTGTCATTCCTAGAGAATGGAACGATAGCATTAAATTACATGTTCAGGCTGACACCCTGGATTGTTCCGGTATCGACCAATTGTTTGCTATATTGGGGAGTAAGAATAAAAATAATTGCTTAAAAAACAAGTTTCTTGATGTTACCGCCACTCCTCCAAACAGAATTGAGAAATGGGAAAATTTAATTCATAAGTACAATCAAAATTGGTCAAACATCTTTATCGTGGCTTATACAGGGTGAGTAAAAAATGGATCCTAATTGTGTCCGCTATTTTGAATTTTCAAATAACAAATATCTAACATATGTGGTATCATCCGAAAACCTATTTCATTATCTTTAATTTTCTGCAAAGATAATTACAATCGGTTAATTATAGGCCGAGCTATATACATTCTTTTGAATTAAGTAGTCAGCTTTTCCCCTATCCATGGATACCCATTTGAATGCACGGCGGGCAACTAACCAAATGACTCCCCAAAATGATATGGGTATGTCATGTTTTCGTCAAATAAAATGGTATCTTAAAGGTGTAAAAGAGGAGAGTGATAATGGTATGTTTTATTTGCAACACTTTTTTCAAGATGTGGCATATTTTGGTCTACAAATATAGACAATACTCAGTCTAAACCTCAAAAAGTTGTCACCGACGTCTGTTCCTTCTTATGGTATGATTCATCCAACTCCTCCAGAAACTGATACATGTATCAAGTTACTTTATTTTTCAAATGATTGTAATGGGTGATGCGGGCGTAGAAACGTTCAGAGGGCATTGATGGTAATTGTGACTGAATTTTATGAGATTAAATAGCATCACATTCATTCTGCAGTCAATAAATAGACCGATTTTCTTTTTATGATACATTTTAATGTGAATCCGTGAACAGAGCGCAAAACCGATAACTTTATCCAAATGACTGTAGCTCGATCTATACCTAACCGATGTGAATGATCTTTGCAGCAAATTAAAGATAATGAACGAAGCTTTCAGAGGATACCACATATGTTAGATACATTTTACTTAGAAAATCAAAATACTTACCCTGTAGATGCGCAATAGACTCACAAACTACGAACTTTCATTTCAAAGTTCTCCCCAGAATTATTGCTACAAATGATTTTTTGTTTAAAATTGGCGCTATAGACTATAATGACTAACTTTTGTGGCGATGATATCGAGACTCTTGAGCACTTATTCTTTCATTGTAGGATCGTCAAATCCTTTTGGATACAGGTGTTGTCGTGGATAAGAGAAAAAAAAACTCAATGTGACACATTAGTTACAGTATGGAAAATATCTTTTATGGTTTTTAAAAATGTAATTCTACACTTCTGCACTCTTAGATTTAATACTTTTCTCCACAATATTGATATGTACATCAAACTGGAAGAAATAATTGCTTAAAAAAAAACAACTTCCAGTCCATTATCATAAATGGGAGGATAGCTTTTATGCATTTGATGCAATAATTGTACGGCTCGGCGCACTGAGCCGAGTGATGTCGTACTATATGATAGGATAATTTTCGGCCATTTTGGTTATTTTTTTCTTGATTAAAGGAGGACTAAGAGGTTTCGAAATATAATAATTTTGAGTAGAAATTAAAAAGTCATCTAGAACTAAAGATAGTCACCTAAAATGTCCAATTCCAAAGTTAGAGATGAATCTAATTTTCCGTTTTCATGCAGTAAAGATTTATGCACAGTATAACAGTGCCATAGGACACCGTGTATAATAACAATTCCGGATCCGGAATCTTATAACAAAGTTATGATTTTCTATATGAAGGACTTCGATTTGTGCTTAGTTATTTCACACAATGATTAGTATATGGACAAGCATTATGTACATGCAAAAAACACGATTTGTTTGAAAATTGAGTGCGCCCTCATCGGGAAATCTCTGAGTCAGCCTTTATGGAAAAGTGATCTATGCATTTTTGTGTATGTATAGACCGTATTCAATATGACGTCATCCCCCAACATGTTGGTGGACAAGATTCATACATTCCAGGACTACCATACATTAGCTGTTCAATCGATTCATGTTTAGCGATTACACAGGGGACTCATTGACCGGTGACTTATTGTATACTGGAATGCGTCTATCTTGTCCACCAAAATGGCTGGCTATTGAATACGGTCTATATATGGAAGCATCAAAGTCCTGTGAAATATTTTATGCCAGGTGCCCAGAACCGTGCACAAGTTGGAGATGGGGCTTTCTAGGTGTGTGTGCCCCAAAAAGGATTATGTCTGTATGTATTTTTGATGTTTGTTCTTTTTTTATGTGTGTGTGAATCAAGGCAGTAGCTAAAAAAAATAATATTATGAAATCACAAAAAACAATAAACTTTATTCAAATTTATTCATTCTTCCTTCATTATTTCAGTATCAGTTCATTAAGTCAGTGCATTTCATATAGTCATCCACAACGGCACAAGGTCATGTAATATCGTTTTCCAAAATATCTAGTTTGTTAAAGGACTTAATATGTATAGGTTTTATAGAGTGCACTAAAAAAAGCTTAACCCTAAAAGGCCCGGAGGCGGAATCCGCCCCCCGGCCCCAGTGTGCAAATTCCCCTGTTTAGCATAGCAAAATGCTACCCATTTTGAAGTAAATGCTACACAAATGTTGGCTTGTATAGCATTTTTACAATGCCAAATATATAAAAGCATCCCATTTGTGATAAAATTGTCAAAACTGCTACACAAAATTTACGAAGGAATTTGCACACTGCCCGGCCCCCCGACATTTTTTGTCGTATCTCACCTATTTGTTATTTTTTCACGCCGAAACTGCATGACCTTTTTTCTTTGAAGCCTTAATAATAATAATAATGGACATTTATAAAGCGACAGACTCCGGCCCGAAGGTCGCTCACTGCGCTGTTGCCTAATTATTATTACGCTGCCATCAGGCAATCGGGCAATCGCAAGGCAATTGAGCCTTGCGCTCAATTTAAGACCATTTTGAACAAAATCGGACCTACGGTTATGACGCGGCGTTAGGTAATCGCGCAATGCGTGCGAAGAAAAACTATTTCCCATTGAAATTATACGGAACAGCAGAAATCCATTTTTTGTGCTAAGGATACAGTTACACTATGTTTTATCTTAATTTATTTGATTTATTGTAGTAAGAGCATGTGTGCGCATACTTTGACACACATCATGGCCAAAAATCTAACTTTTGCTTGAAAAAATGGCGAAAAAACCATGAATTTTGCGATTGTTTGAGATTTTTCGCATTTTTGCATGACGTCATGTTTGACGTCACTGTGACGTCGTGCAAGGTATGTTTGTACTTTTTGGTGTCAATGGACTCGGGAGGGTCATAGCTATCCATTGGTACAACACATATGATAGTTCATCAATCCGTTTCCGAGATACTAGGGGCGGACCCCCCCCCCCCTCGGCGGTGAGATGGGCCCAAAAGCCCAGCTCTTTTAGGGTTAAATCTCAAATAACTGCTTTATGAACTTTGTTACGTAATAACTTGCTTTTTGAATATCGAATGTTACTGATATTTTTATGCCATCTGCGTATAATATCAGGTCAAATTTGTGGAAAATATCGAATGCATTGGTGTACTGGTTTTGACCATATTAAAGAAAATATAAATATAAAACAATCTTTTTTTTTCAAAAAAATGCTAAAAAAACACCTTTTTAACCAAATTTCTACCCTTAACATCCTCAAACTATACCAAAATTGGTATCATCTTGTAGAAAATCTTATTGGCTTTTAAATGACGTAAACGGCACTATTTTTGGAGGTTGTAATCAAAAGTTATACATAAAAAATACTTTTAGGTAAAAAAGGCGACCATTTTGGACGCCATCTTGGATTTTATTTTTTCGCAAGAGGCTTATTTAATCCAACATCACTTTTCATACCCCCAACATATACACTATGCATGTATGGGGTCAAAAATTTTAGAGCAGAGGCTGTAAGGTCAAACCTTTTTTAAGCGAGATACGGATGGATGGCTCCTGTACTAATAAGACTTTCGAGAGCAGTTTCAAGTTTTGGTTTGTGGCCGTTAAAGGTGCATTTCGTGATTCCAGCATCTTCTGTTTTATTAATTGTTCACTAGATATCCTTGACGAAAGCTAATTGACAAAATTGTAGTTGAGTCCAACCTTGCGAATTTCTTACAGATACGACCGAATTTGCACGTGAGATTAGGTACGCGTGGATTACTAATATTAACGGTTCAGATGAAATAAAAATCTCAACTTTTTCAGATAAGTCAGGGGAAGAGGTTGTACATCACGATTCAAACAAGATCTTGCGCACAGAAAAAGGAAATCACTTTATTGAAGTCCGTTATAAATGGGTCGATGCCTTTGTGTGTTGTGTATGTGTGCGCGCACTCAAGTGTGTGGGACTGTCTCATGAGAGAGTGTGTTTGTGGTGGGTGGGTACGTGAGTGTTTTTCTGCGAGTGTTTTGTGTGTATTTTTGTAATTCTCCTCCCCTAGCTCTGCATTCTGTTCACTAAATTCTTAGTCACAGTTGAGTAATCTTGTGCATGGTTGGGTGAATTATATATACTCTCTGACAAGATTTTACTCACCAGTTGGGTTTCTTTCCCCTGGCCGACGGCTATGCTTTGCAATCCGTCGTGTGTGTGAAATCAAAATTTCAATTTAGGAGTGATTTACAGGAAGACAAATGAAACGATGAGACGATAGAGACAGGCAGGATGCAAGAAAACATAAACTAGGAACAGGAAGTGCATCTTCCAAGTATTATCTCAACTCATTTTTATTTTGTCGCTGATTTGCTGCAAGCAATGACGGAAAAGCAATAAATACGCTAGACGTAAATCCTTGATTCATATTTGGCTTAGTTAAATATGACACATCACACATTAAATATGACACATACGCCCTAATTGCTTTAAGGGGATGTTGTATATCACAATTGCTTGAAATCTTTTCCCATAACTTGGTCCATATTGTTCGTGGACATATAAACATACACATTTTTAGAAAGGAATCGAGTCCAAAATAAATTGACAGACATTCGAAAAATTTAATATAGATTTAGAGAAAATCAACAAAATCCGTGACATTACACCATTTTTCGCAACGTTGTGAGTATAAGACAGAGAATTTTAATTCGTTGACTTTAATCATCCCCAAACAAACATCTATAGAGGTTTTTTTTATCTGTTGAAGGTTTGATCGGTATGTAAGGACTATAGTTGCTTGAGGCACCTAAGTGTACAGTTTTCTTATAATAATTAAAGACAGGGATTTAAAATATACAAATGTGGATTTACACCAAGAAAATGTAAGTGTGAGTGACTCAAGTTACCTTGAGGTATAATAAATAGAGATTGTTATAATAATTAAAAACGAGGTTAAAAACGAGAGAACTGTTTCTATGTATCAATAAATTAAAATTACCTGTCTTAATAATACTCTTACAAGGGATACCAAAAATTGTGAAATGTCATGGGTCTTGATGATTTTCTTTAAACCTATAACATTTATTAAAACGTTCCCATTGTTCTAGAATTCCTTATTCTTTATATATTTCCTTCTCTAAAAATGTGCATTTTATATATCCGAAATCAATATCAATCATAAAGTTATGAGAAGAAATCTTTAAACTTATGCAATACCCCTTAAGTGATGTCCCATCAGTGACAATGATCTATAGCTATTTACACTGTAGAACGCTTAGTATGATTGATTAACCCTAAATAGGTTACACGTGATGTTAATGTATTTATTGCTTGTATGCTTGTAACATCAGCGTTGAATAAATAGGATATCTTAATTTGTAGTATTGCTAGTTTTCTCCGTTTTGGACTGCGTTATTTTTAGACCTATTAAATGATGTAAATATGCTAATGTTACCCAGAAATATTTGTCAGTGGGTAATGTGTCACCAAACTTGCACAGAATAGAAAGTTTTAAAAAAAAATTATTCGATTGACGAGAAGGTCAAGTTAGAATTCATCAGAAGGTATGGTTTTGCGAACTTATACACTTGGGGTTACACTATCAGAATAACGTTTTATGAGAGCATCGTAAGAAAACGGGTTTGTCAACAGGCTAAAAAAAATTGTTGTCGCCCGTCTGTGCAATTGCAGTAATTTAATTCTGCCGTTCGATATTGTATTTCAATAGGTGCATTCAATCGCCAATCGGTTGGCTCAGGTATTGTGTTGTGTTGCTAAAGACGCATTGATTATCTTGATTGCGTTCTGCCTTCAGTGGGTGGTGTTTTCACAATTGCATCTGTATTCATCACATGCGGACGTGTGGTCAGTTTTCTGAAAATTCCCGCCCTTCCCTCCCATGTGGCTACCTTTTTTGCATCATATTTGGGGCTTGCCTTTGGTACCTTTAATTTGTGTTTAAACATTCCCAAATACATTTTAACATACAACTATTAATATATATATATAATAATTGCAAATCGGTATGAGACCCGCTTTGGGTCTCGATTTGGCAGATTAAATTGGTAAATACATAGTGTACATGTACAATATGTAGATATATGGTAATAGCTGATTGGTACAAGATCCGGTTTGGGACTCGATTTGGCAGGTTAAACGGTGTACATTATATGGTTATAAAGTATTTGCAGATCAGTATAAGGTCCGCTTTGGGTCTCGATTTGGCAGGATAATTTGTATACATAGTATTTGTAGATCGGTACAAGACCCGCTTTGGGTCTCGATTTGGCAGGTTCAATTGGTAATCAATTGAGTACTTCAGCGTAATAATAGCAGATCGGTATAAGATCCGCTTTGGGTCTCGATTTGGCTGGTAAATTTGAAGTATTATGTATGGAATAGAGTGTCGGCAGATCGGTATAAGGTCCGCTTCGGATCTGATTTGGCTGGTAAATGTTGTAGTACTTTATGTGGTGTAGTGTGCCAGCAAGATCGATATAAAATCCTGGCTTTGGGTCTCGAGTTGACTGGTTCATTTAGTATGTATGTGTAATTTTATTCCGCAGATCTTTTACAAGATCCGCTTTGGGTCTCGATTGGCGTATAAATTGTTAATTTATTTGGAGTCTTTATGGGTTTTCAAGGTGAGTTCAGCAATCGGTATAAATCCGCTTTGGGGGTTCTCGATTTGCCTTGTAAAATTTTGTAATTGTTGTGTATTTTATGCGCCGCTCGGTATTTCCGTTTTCGGGTCTTGTTTGACAGGTAGATTTATTATCAGGGTTACGTATGAATAGGTATTTTTTGAAGAAGTTGATGGTGAAGGCAGAAAAATTCCTTGAAATTTTTGTAATATTTTGATGTTTATAGTTATCTTCAAGCATTAGGATTTAGAGACAAAGTTTGGAGGTTAGGAAGAACTGGCCTTGCCAATTGTACGGTCCGATGGCAATGGATACCTGCGTTTGGTGCTATTCCAGGAAATTCTTCCTAGCCATCCGATGAGTTTGGTACAGATAAGTATTGTAACCTTAAAAGGCTATCGGCTACCTATTGTCGGACCAGTTAAATATTTAACAATTCAGGTTAATTTCTGCATGTAGCAGATGATTTGTTTTGATAGCAAAATAAATTGACCTTGTGGTCATGCATGTGACAGATGCTCAGTTACAATCCGGGTGGGACATGCCTATGTCTTAGCTCTGTGGACAAATAGTTAAACGGATTTTCACATCTTTCCTTCTATACAAAAATAAGGCAGATGCCCGTCCAATAAAAGTAAAAAACAGTGAATCACCGTTAACTCTAACTTCGCCTACTAAATATATTATATCATACATTTACGAGTGTTACGACAAGAATCCATATGGAAATTTAAGGTCTCTGTACATGTACATCTAATGTTATCGGTTTTTTGAAACGATATTTTTTGTGTAAGTATGCATTTATAACAAAAATAAAAGGGGACTACTAAAAAAATAGACAAGTGACTGACAACTAAGCTTCCTCTCAACATTAAGATCTTCTACAGAAAAATAGTGGCATTATACCCTTCGTACCTACGTTATATCATGTGCCAAAATGTATAATGCATTAATGCCGTTGATGCATATTTTTGACCTTGTAATCAAAGATTTAGTTTGTCGTTTGTGAATGATAATGATACTAACGTAATTAGCATAAGCCCAATGCAAATCGTATTTCGGCACCTTATTTTGAATACTGGTCCTCTTCATAATTTCATTACGTCCTGCGTCTGGCGAATAAATCTTATTCTTCCAATACATCTTTCTTTGAGCTTTAACATACAATTATGTCCGGCTTCCTCTAATATTCGCACAAGGTTTTTGTATTAATATGTTAAAATACATGCATTACCTTTCCCTTTATTTTCACAGACAATATGAGACAGACTATTTCTGTGTGCAGAAGACGGGGGTGCTGTACGTAGATGTTGATTTTTCCTAATTGAATCAACTGAGAATGTATTTGAGTTTATACAATAAGCGAATCGGGGAAATGATTTCACGTTATACGTCTTCCTTTGTAAGCGAATTATGTTTTAATATCGCTAAACATTTTTAATTATCACCATGAATTGAAAAATCATTATGAACTTAATTCAAGATGTACCACCGATTACAACATTATGATGATCTGTGTTTTATAGGAACGGCCATCGCCAACATACTTTATTCCAATGATTCATTTGAATCTGATTGGCAGTTACGTGTATTACAATAGCCCATGAATTTCTGTACAAATATTTTCCGCTATAAACCGTAAAAACCCATTAGCTTGTCGCATCATTATGGGAAAGAAGTCAGTTAAACAAAATTGCGAATGACATTAGAAAAATAAAATGTTTCTAATGATACCCAAATCCCCGCCCAAATCTCAAATTTGATGATGTGAGTGGTGGGAACGAGACTGAGGATCGGGTAGTGTCCCTTTAAAAAATGTGTATCGAGTGAGTAAACGAGGAAATACTGCATTGAAATCAGTCCTGGTAAGTAATATTTGTACACTGTAAAAATAACCTTAATTTTATGGACCCTGTAATGGGTAATTTCGAGAAGACAAGCAGGGAAAACCGTGAATATACGGGAAAATATATGGTAAGAGTTCCATATGTACCCCCCTTAAACTTGTACGGGAAACAAAATTATTTTTATTTATGGCCCTACACTAACAAAAACCCTAACCCTAAGGCCAAAATGAAAAAGAATTTGTTACATGTAGAATTTCTAAGGGGGGTACATATGGAACTCTTGACAAATATATTTATATATATTAACGGGCAATTGACCGTTATTTGAAGGATTTTCTTCAAATCCACGGGTAATTGACCGTCCTTTTACGGAATTTTCGGTATTTAACCGGAAAATTTCATACCCGTAACTTAAAAACACGGTAATAGGAACAAATAGTAGGAGCATTTGTTGAAATAGTGGTTGGCAAATTTAATTCAAAGACCATTTAGGATGATTTAGTGGTTAGGACAATTATTTTGCTTGGCCAGATGGTTTCGTTATAGCACCAGTGTTCCAACAATTATCGGATCTTGGACGAAACTTAATAAGAGTTGCATCATAAAAATAGTGATATCGTTAAACATTTTTCCAAAGGCGAGTATTTCTGTCTTGAAATGCAAATACCCTGTTTTTCCACTCACCTTGTATTATGGAAAACGATGTATTTGGTTTTCCTTTGTTTGTATATAAACGCACGTCGTTAACAGTTTGACATTTAGATTTCCCCTTTTATAAACCACTCTTTAAAACACTTTCAGCAAATCTATGATTTTTTTTCGTATCCGGTGGACATTTCAATATACGTGAAAAGCATTTCTGTTCTCAAGAGGATCAAACCATCCTTGATATTTATTCATAAATTGTTTAAGTTCTAAGATGCTGATTTTTTTATTTATTTATTTCATATTGTGGCTTTTCTTTTAAACATGATTACATAGGCAGCAAATGTTTTACGTTTCTATTGCTCTAGTGATAGTTGATCATTCTGCATGTTTAAACTCACGGTAGTTTATTTAAAGCAACTCTAGGTCTAAGTTTATTACTTCAGAAGATTTTATTTTTAATGTTGAAATCTGCCAAATTGACCTGCAAATAGCCATCACAAAGCCACGTATAGCTATTGTCAGATTTCTTTGGATTAGATAGCTATGTTATTTTTCCCGCTACTTTCTATCTTCATCCAAGTCCAAGAATTTACCAAGTCAATTTTTGCCTTTTCAGTTCAAAGTATTTTTAAGTTTTTTCAATATTTTACTACGAAATTGGGAACCAATATGAAACTGAAAATTGAATATATCTGTAGGATTAATGTTGATCTGTAAAACATACTTTTGATTAAAAATAGATCAATGTATTCATTTTGAAATTGGTAACTTATTGTACTCAAATCGAAGCAATGCATGGCTTGTATTATTAATGCTTAAATGGACAAGGACGTCCCTAGGGACCCGCAAACTATAGTTTGTCAGTTTTACGACTAACGACATACTTTCTTCGACTCACATTTTTTGTATTTGTGTAACTTTTGAATGCGCATCTTTTCATGAAATAAAATAAAATCCATATTAATTAGACCCCCCCTTGCCCACCAACGGGAGTGTCAGTAAAATTAATTAAAACGAATAATTAAGAATATTTTTCATGTTTTAGTATTTACATATTCATGTAATTAAATAATAAGTAATAATAATATAAAATTCAGTTAACCCTTTATATGCTAATAACGATTACTTTGCTTTTGCCATATCTTCATCACGCCACTGTACAAACCAATGAGAAAGTTACACGGCAGACAATGCCACTTACCAAAACTATGACATATTAAAATTGACATCATTTGTGTTCAAATTGGACCTTTTAGAACACATATTGAACATTTTTTCATTGCACAAATATATTTTGTGGAAACGAAGCCGTGTTAATTACCCATTTCATACAAATTTGTCTTACATGCCGCTTTTATTGGGGGGGGGGGGCATTTTCTACACTCTCTAAATATTTTGATGTTTATTCCTTTGTTGTTTTTAATCAATAAAGTGATGATAAATAATAATGTTCCTTTTTTTCTCCAAATTTGAAAATAATGTTTGCCCCTAATTTTTAGGTTTCTGTGTGGAATTCTAATTTTATTGCTTATGACCAGCAAGTGTGGTATAAATTTCGTGCAAAAAATCCTTCGGGAAAGTGCTTATCCACCAACGGAAGTAGGAACACCTTGTTAATCTGTTTATTTTGAACAATTTGGAAAAAACAAAAGTCTTCATATTCTACAAATAGCGCTTATCATCATAAAGCATAAAACAAATTCCATGAGTACTATAGAACCCCTGGGGTTCCACTTTTTTTCTTTTGTATTATTCTATTCTGAATTATTTTTTTAATTAACTTCACCAAATGAATAAGAAAATATTACAAAAATATCATACCACTCAGAAAAAAGAAGTAGACCTGTGCAGTTGCATGGTTCTGTGAGACAAGGTTATTTACAGCATCGATCTCGAGATAGTGAACACCCACCAGATTATCCATTAGGTTGTATTTTCTAAATGTTTTTTCACCCAATCAGTTTTTATAATAAAAGCATATATTTGTTTATTATCGTTAAGAAATTAATAATATACGCATGTCATGATAGTGCGTAGATAGTTTGTTTACTTTGTATATACATAGCATGCTCTTGCTCAAGACGAGGTATAGTGTTCTTCCCACAATGCATTTCTTCAAATACGTTTTTTAGCACTGATTGACATGAATTTATAGTAACCAAAAGTACTAAATATACAAGAATGAGATGAGATCTGTTCATTTAGGTACTCTTTGTCACTATAAACTCATGCGACAACCAGTGCAAAAAAAATATTGGAAGAAATGCATTGTGGGAAGAACACTCTACCTCCTCTTCTCTTGTTCTACAATCTGGAAAACACTGATGCGTTATAAATTGCTATGTATTGCTATGGGGAGTTTTGTTGCTATAGATAGACTTGGTAGCTTTTCACAATATGAGCAGAGATGATGCAAAATTGAACCCCTGAAAACACATGTAAAACCTCTGAAATTTTATTTAAAAAAAAGAACCATAACCATATTTTGTAACCCTAACATCTTCAAAATCACCAATAACCTTAATTTGCCCAAAATGGACCTGGTTTCTTGGTTTGGTTATTGTTATCACTCTTGCATGGGCCCAGAATTAATCAACAACAAAAAAAGAATTTCCATTTGTGATTGTATATATAATGAAATTTTAACGAACCTGTCAGAGATTAAAACCCATGCATTTTAACCAGTGATGCATAAAGCCCTGTGCTAACATTCATGCGGATCAATTAAACAGCGCAGGAGTTAATCAGGTGTCTAATTTACGTGCTTTTCGTGTAGTTTTTGTCTGAAAACTGTCCTTCTGGGTAGCTTAAGCTGTTTGATATTTATTTTACGTAACTATTTGAAATCACACCATAGCAATGTTTCTTGTAAACAAGTAACGACATGACAAACATGTAACATGTAAATTGGTAATTGAATTGTAAGAACGATTTTATAGGCATTGACTTCGTATATTAGAATAATGTTTTAACTATAAAGCAGTTTTGAATAGTTTCAATGTATATAATTTTGATAACATGGTGATTGAATTCGCAATAAAATCTGTAAGTTTTGCTGACTTTACTTGTACGTATTATGAACAACGTTGATTGAGTTTGGAATGATTGACATTAGTATTGCATACACAAATACACTACTAAAATCACGTCTCTTAAATTATATGACTTTTTGTATCAAATAGACATTTAAAAAAACAAGCACGTGAATGGCATTTCCGTTACAAGTAAGATTAAAATAGTTTTGAGATTAATTCACCAGAAATTGTGTGTGCTATTTGTTATTTTTAGAATCTCGTTGATCCATCATTAATAGGTAGCTGAATTTTTCGTTTGATTAATAGACGTTAATTTTCTAGAGTTGTTCCTAATATGCCTGGTAATGGTGCGTTTAGAAATCAAGAACTGCACAAACTGTCGAGAAAGATTAAGTCTGAAACGGTAAGATTCCCGACTACTCGTTTCATTTCTTGAAGATCTTGATATCACTGGTTTCCTTTTCTGATCATATCGATGACGTCATAGTCTGCGTTTGCATTTTACAAGACAGAAACTACAAAAAGACGGTTAAAATGTTATCCAGTATTAATTTTTAATTTACTTATTCTGATGTACTGGAATGAAACATGTTCATTATCTTCCATGAGAAAGTAACGTGGATGTTAAAGGCTGACTCAGAGATTTCCCGAGGAGGGCGCCCTCAAATTTCAAACAAATCGTTTGTTTTTTGCATATACATAATGGTTATCCATATAGTAATCACTGTGTGAAATAACTAAGCTCAAATCGAAATCCTTCATATAGAAAATCACAACTTTGTTATAAAATTCCGGATCGGGAATTTTTGTTATACACAGTATCCTAGGGCACTGTTATACTGTACGTAAATGTTTATTGCATGAAAATGAAAAATGCGATTAATCTCCAACTTTGGAATTAAGCATTTTAGGTGACTGTCTTTAGTTCTAGTTGACTATTTTCAATTATTACACAAACAAAATTATATTTCGAAATCTCCGAGTCAGCAATCCCGCCAGGTGACCAAACATTGGATATCGTTGTTGTCGTCGTCTGTTTTGTTTCTTGATTATTATTATTATAATTTCAATGTTTATATCCGCTTAATTGTATGAAGCATTATGAAAATATTTTGCAGACAATAACATACCTAATGTTTATTGAGACCGAGCCGAACAGAATAGTATATGAGCATTAGAATGTCACAATAGGCTTTTTAGATGAAAATATTTAATCTAAGGAACCGTCAATGACATGAATACAAATATGCGTTTATTATCGTACTAAACACAGCTGCTATTTACAAGGACATTACAAAGCCACCGAATTATTGCAATATGAAGTATTAAAATACTTCATATATCATTTTAAAAGTAAATGCACTTGCACGGGGTCGAAATGCACTTTTAGCATCTGTTAGTTTTGGCTATTAAATATAATCATTTACGTTTCCATATTGGGCATCATTTTCATATTATTTTCAAAGCATGACAAGGTCTGTCCACACAGCAATTGACGCACTCGCAGTTCTTTTCATTATCTGCATGTGCAATAATTAAAGTACAAGCTAGTACAACCAAAAACAAAACTTATGAGAATACAATTGCGTTCCGTTTCTTACTACTTTAATAAATGCGTTTATTTAAACACGTAAACCAAATGTAGCCCGATGTAGGTCGTATTTTTTAGCGGTAGTCATTATATCTTACGTTGATTAAGCCAGATTAGACGGCATGGCGAAATTAGCGGAAGGTCACACTGAGTCGGTTTCTGAATGCTGCATATTCTTTGTTTGATATACCAGAGCAGCCAGTCGGCATGCCTTTATTGTAGTATGCATATAGGGCGCTTTCACGGGAGGTCAATAGGTTAACTTGGCCAGACTTGCCTCCAGAACAACCCAAGCATGAAGCGAATACAAAGGAGTCACCTGCAGAAATAGCTGAAATGTTCCGGTGAACCAGGTGCACGTATTGTATTCTTCGCGTGCTTGGATGATCTGGAGGGCAAATAAAAGTCCATTCAATGTAATTTATCTTCCGTGAAAGGACCCTATTCCATTGCTGTCACTTAACTGCACCAGCTGGCTCAACCAATGAACATGAAATCAACAGATACGCACTTTCGAAACCGATCCAATGCGAATTTGTCGCTCAGTTCGTCGTGCCATGTCAAGTTTGTTTTGTTGTGAACTCTTGATTCCAGAATGAAGTTATAGACCGTATTCAATGACGTCAGCCACCAGACATGTTGGTGGACAAGATGCATACATTCCAGGACTACAATACATTAAGCTGTGCACAGGGATCATTGACAGGTGAATGTATTGTAGTATTGGAATGCGTCTATCTTGTCCACCAACATGGCTGGCTATTGAATACGGTCTATCCCTCAGTCTGATCAATGTGGTTTACACCGCAAACATTTAAAAATGACATAGCGTAAATTAGATTTATGCTTTTGCAGTTCTTTGGATATTGATATTGCAAGTCTTTTTGTGCTGCAAAGTTTATCACCACACCTCCTGCCGTGGCTTTACATTTTTGGGGAAAGTGATGCTTTAGTAAACCTTTTTTTCAGATTGGGGTTTGGTGTCTGTTCGTGATTAAGTGAGTGTCTTGATAATATTGTTTTTTCTAGATATGTCATCACTTTCTTAATTATAATTATTATATGAGGATATGAGGATACATTTAGACTCGTTAACTACTCTACTGATATTGATATTATTTGGGTCATAAGAATAAATGAAACAAAGGATACTTTTATTTTCATTAATTATATTTGGTTTTTCCAACAAGAGAACCTGCTTTTTGATGTTGTGAGCTATTTTAATTTTGGATTATTTGAAGGTGATAATTTCTCTTCAAAAGCATATCTTGAATTTCTTGTAATCTACCTCGTCTAGCTAAACTGTCTAAGTATTGGTGGGTGTCAGTAGCTTTGTACAAAATATCAGTTCGGATGTTGTTAAATCAATCTATCTGTATATCGATATTAAGGAAATGTGTTTTTGAATTGTTGAAACAAATTTCGAATCTGATGAAATCGTGGAGACATTCTAATACAAAAATATTTTTTATTACCACTGTTGTTATTCCAGATAACCAAATAATTGTTAAGATACCTTATAGCTATTGATTTTTTATGTTATTACAATGTGCATTTATTGGCAACATTGTCATACATGTTATACATGTTTTTTTGTAGATAACGCTCAATCAATTTCAATCAATCTTTTATTTGCAAATCATGTAAACATACAAAATTGTTCAAACAAACAATGAAATGGGGTGCGGTCATAAAAGGCCAACAAATAAGGCAAGAAGAAAGAAAAAATGGAAAAGGAAAAGAAAGAAAACGAGCAACCGAACAGAAAAAGAACCGAGGGACACAAGACAAAAAAAATGAAGCATATGAGATAAACACGCGGTAACGACCATGGAGTCGTTAAAGTTAACTTTTAAACTACCACAGACTCCATGGTATGACCCAACACACAGGACATTAACTTGCCCAAAAGATAATAGTAATTAAGTATAAGATTTTATAAGAGTTTGACTGCCATTGATTTCTGAAATGCTTTAATGAAATTGGGGTTTTTTTTATCTATAGGACTATATAGCATAGTTCTGGGGCAAATTTGGTACCCATGACGTTCCGGTTATTAACGTAGATATAAACACTATAAATTCCAAAAAACCTTGGTTTTCAAGAATTAGTTTAATTAGTTCGGTTATGGATTCAACATGGTGAAGGCAACTGTAGATTGGTCTTATCTGGAATTAACAAATGAAGTTTAATTTTTGTTAGTATCGTACTGCCCATCAATACATCATACAGGAGCATACAAGCCCATTTTAGAAGCCCTCGCACTGCATCAAATCACCCCATGGTCAAAGACAAAAACATACATGTGACTCCACTCTCTCTGGACGTCTCACAGTCTCCTTGTGGTACATTTCTAAATAACACTTTTAATGGCATTTTTATGGAGAGACGAACGCGAAAAGGGTATGAGGATTTTTGTTGTTGCCGGGTACGAAAAAGATACTCTACAACATAAGTAGACACCAGTCACAATTTATCCGCGCCGGTACGCCACATCAAGTCAGTTATGAACATACCCACAAAACGTCAATTTGAATTGAAACCCAGCACCCTATTGTGGGTTGTTGTGTATTCCTGTAGGATTTTGCTAGTAATTAGCAACAAAGGTCACACACTGTAAACTAATACATTTTGGATCCTGTGAGACACTTTACAAACACCCAACGTATCACCAGTTTCAACAAAATCGAGCATGGGTAAATTTTACCCCAGGAGACCTGAACCGTTATGGGCCTATAGCGCTTTAACTAAAGGTCGGACCCCACACAAAGTATACTTTTTAATCTTATATAGGAGACGAACATGTTAAAGTACCTTAAAACACAATTTGACGCGATTATAATTTTTCCCGTGTAGTAAAGTCGGACTCAGAGATTTTGAAATATTATTTTTTTTGTTGGTAATAATGAAAAATAGTCAAACTAGAACTAAAGATAGGTAACCTAAAATGCACAATTCCGAAATTATATGAATCGGATTTTCTTTTTGATGCAGTAAACATTTATGTGTACTAATTATGTTCCATTAGGATAATGTGTATAAACAAACATTCCGGATCCGGGAATTTTATAACAAAGTTGTGATTTTCTATGGAGGAATTGATTTAAAGGTTAAGCAATTTCACACAGTGTGATGTAGTATATGGACAAGCATTATGTACATTGCAAAAAACACAATTTTGTGGAAATTGAGGCGCCCTCCTTAGAAAACTCTGGTCGGCATTTAAATTTTTTCCCCCTTGAACGAAGGGGCAGCAGTCCGAAAATTTTGCACCCCATCATTTGCTGAGAGAGTCTGGTCACTATTGGATTAAAAAACAGCAAGAAAATCCAATTTTAGACAAAATCTACGGGAACTGTTCATTGACATAACCAAACCACGCTTATATCAGTTCACTTCCGATCTATCGACTGAAAAAACACATGCCACATAATATTCTATGTGGACTTTCAACTACTTTCAACAGATTCATATGTTCCTGGCCTCTGTTGGGGAAAATGTGACCACAATACGGTAGGGGGCCCTTAATCACCATTATTTTAAATGAAAGTTAACAATTACAAATTATTACATCAGCACCCATACGCCCTTAGCTTATGATACCATACACGATATATGACAAAATGGCATTTTCAATTGACCCGATTAGTTTGTATTTTATTTCTGAGGCATTAACGGGCACGCCCACAAAGCAACATAACAAGGAGTATTTATAGCGCTTACCCTTCTCTATTCAAAACACTACCATCTTTCCAAACAAGATCCCTTCCACATGTAGGAAAGGCCCAACCCAGCTTATTGGCCATGATAATGCCCATTTTTATGTGAGGTACTTTTAAAAAATCTCACAAGGCAATCCGATTATTTTTGCTTTCAAATAGCCGTTGGAAAACAAAACGTGAAAAGCATTTTGTAAGAGATCAAATCTCTTTGATATTTTATTGATTCGAAAGTACAAACTGCTTCAATTTACGCATTATCAATCAAATAGTTAAAATGTCCATTTGCCATTCTTGTAAATTTGATACATTATATAAGGTTAAAATGCTCATTGTTTTAATTCTATTTCATAATATATTTTCATAATTAATTCAAACACGAATTGCGCATGCAAAGTAGTATTAAATTAATTAAATACATGTATTCTATGCTTTCCACCAACTTCTGTTGATAATCATTTCTTATTATATGAACACATAGCTTACCTTCATTACGTCTGTTATAACTGTAATAGCAAACGATGTGTACAATCCTTCGGGTCATTTGCAATAGTGTGTTCTATTATGTGCACTTTCTTTACCGTTGTTTTCAAAGACAATATTAATGTGATTTTCTAATGAATTCCAAATGAGATTTTCATTGATTATGTTTATAACACAAGCTGCCTATTTGTTTTGTTTGTTGCTTGTAAAAATATACACCAACGAAGATTGTGGGGCGAAGAACAAATAACCAACTGTATAAGAATCATCCCATCAAAGAAGAAAGTCAAAAGCCTGTGTAAACATGCTTAGAAATTATTAACACCACATAACCGTGTTGTTTTCCTAATAAAAGCTGCCCATTGTCTTGAAAATTAATACAATTCTTTTGCCCAATATCAGTTACCAATGGAAACACATAGACTTCAGCAAACGATGGAGCTAAACATATTAAATAATCGGCCTGGTACTCGGAGGAGAAAACACTTAAGATTCCTTTTCATCTGGGAGTGCAGGGTTATTGTTATATTGCCATGCAATTGAAATTTCAGGTGTTGTCATGTCACCGATTTAGATTGAGTATTTTCATGACGTAAAGCAGAAAATATCTGTCCTCGTTCACAAATAAATATATCTTGAGCTTCTATCATTTTTGTTAAATTAACTTTGACCGTATATTTCATCATTTCCTCGAAAAGGAATAAAGACGAACAAACGTCATGAACATGATGAAAGAAAAGTTGTTTAGCAAGTTTGAACAACTTTGTACAGAACCAAAATCCGTAACTAATTACTTAACTCTATTTTGGAGCAGATCGAATTTGCACGTAGAATTAGGCACACACGCTATACTTAGACCAACTTTTTAGGCAAGTCGGAGAGACGAGGCGCAGCTGTGGATTACGAAATGTCCTTTTAAGCAACCTATATGTGATACATGTAAACTGATGCCGTACATTTCCGAGATTATTTCAAAAATGCTGTTTTGGAAATAATGTCAGCCATGTGCGGTAGCAGTTTATATTCCTAAAGTCCCTAGAGGAAAATCTGACAATCACCGCAAAAAGTGAGGTAGCGGTACTTTTGTTGTTAGATCTTGGAGCAATTTCCCATTAACCCAAGGCAGGGGTCCGCTCCGTGATTTTTTGTCAGGTGGGTTTTGAATGTTTATTTTCAAAGGCAACGACGAGTGGACTTTCTATGCCTTCATTACATATATAGCATTCGTATGGCTGATACCGGTTTTCTCTGTTTGTTTCAGAGTCCTAAAATGTCTAGTTTCTCACAGCATACATGTACAAATAATATTATTTTTGATGTTCATAAACCAGAACATGAATACAAATTGTCCGTGTGTAATTTACTGCGCTTGGAAAACAATAATCACGGTTTACACAGCCATAAAGCGCAATAAATTGGTAAATTAGCGTGCTATTTCATCTGTAACCTATATCTTTCATCACATGTTCATGGTTAAATGTGACATATCATTCACACTGTTCTGCACAAACATTAAAATGTCCAAAGCCATTCAATAAACACCTGTGCCGCATTCCAAATGAACTCCAATCCTTTAAAGCGGCACTGGCACATTTTCACATAAAAAGTAACATACCACAAAACAGATAGGGACATTGATATGAGGATAAAGACATCCAGGTAATTTGTAGGCCAACTTTTAAGTTTTCCATACTTTAATCAACAAATGTGTATATTACATGAATATTCTTGACTCGTACTCACTGATATTAAAACCACAAAGGTTATAGACCGATCAAACAGTGTGCATAGCGTGGGAAACATGCATACGGCGTGCGTGTTCTTGTGTTAAACGCCATTTTCGTCGTCTGCTGAATTTAACTTCGCCGGCGACGCTAAATTATAAAATCGTTCTGTTTACCCATAAGGAAGCTGATTTAGTCTTAATCTTTTCGGGTGAGGGCTTTTGTATATAAACGCCTTATTAACAACATGCAAAAATATCGATTGTGAAAAATATTGAGGTCGCACTATTTCACAATGTGCCCGGGGTCCTTTAAAGGGTTGGTGAAACCAAAATGTATTCTCTGTTGTATACCCAACTAATTTTGACCAGATGAAGAAGACACTGGAAATGTTTGGTGATTGAAGTATTCAGTTTGGGGGGTTCAGGTTTAAGCCTTGCAAAATTTTGAAGAAAACGTCAACGAACTCTATCCTGGAGCCACAATATGTTTCTTATATCATATGACAAGTATACTTATTATAGGTTGGCCTATAAGTTGACAAAAGGACGGATTTTCTGCTGGCACGAATTGTATGACGTACTGGTATCGGCAATGGTCTTGTTAATAACTTAGGGTGCGGGTACCCGACCTGTAAGATCCTTTCATGTATTTAATGAGTTTGACGTGTGATTTGTTTACGCGCAATATAAAAGCTGCTTTACACCTTCAGCATTCGTTTAGAGCCAGTCATGGAACGAAATGGAAGGGATCATGCGCAGTCCCCGGATAACCAAAAATGTGCGTTTGTTTGCGTTTATAAAATCGTGCATCTCGCCGCCTGCGTTCGGCTTTGCTGCAGGCCGAATGTGGCGCGGTATTTTCTTTGCGCCCAAACAAGACGACCAATTTGAAAAAAGTGTCAATTGTCAGTGGTTTTCGGCTTGTAATGGAAGAAGTAAGTCGGTGACCCTCATTTTTTATTTCAAAATTTCGAAGAACGACATCGGGACCTCAACATATTTAGAAATTACAAAATTGTTATCGAGAAGTTTTTATTTGTAGGCGATCCAAACGGCAAATTTTGACTTTTCCCATAGACTTGCGTGGTTTAAAAAGTGAAAACATACCTTTGTTTGGCTTTAGCTCAAAAACAAAGTCCGGTGCCCCCATTTTTTATTTCAGATTATTCACGTCAGCCAACGTTGTAAATACCAATATGTGAATTCTGGAAAAATTTTATCGGAGAGATCACTAACACGCAAACCCTTAATTGATTAAAATGTAAGCGATTGAGGAGAATTAAAATTTAATGAAAATTAATAATTTGCCATATGAGATTAGTCAGTAATTGTATTCGAAATCTGGACTTACCTTGGGGTCACAAGAGTATGATGTGGTTTTACGGTCTATTCATACGACTATGTAATGTTAGCAGCTGTAATTCGCTTGCATTTCAAGCATGATAATCAAGTCAGTAATATCGTTTGGGGGGACTCCCAAACTCAATATCATTACCAGTTGCCTCCGAGTCTGTCAGAAATGTGGGTCCCCGGCTCCTGGTTCGGAATCAGTTCTATTGATATTAACAATGAAACACGGTTCCGCTGCCAGGAACTGAATGTCAAACAACGGTTAAAGTTTTAGAGCTGCCCTCACTCTTTGTTTTTTTTTAAAAAAAGTAAAAAAAAACTCTATGATTAATTTTAATTTACATATTTATTTTTTTGTCTATTCACAAAAAATGTATACAAAATTAACAGATGATAAACCTTAATATATAGATAACCATAGATTATGTACGGAGATGAACTATTTGCTTATTGAAATGAAAATAACAACCAAAAAAGAATATTATAGTTGGCGTAGTCTACAGAGCTCATACAGCTATAGACGTTTTTACCGCAGAATTGACCCCAAGATATAAGATTAAACTGCAGAAAAAAGTTGTATTTTATAGTAATGGGAGACTTCAACATTTATCTTCTTAAAGATATAGTGATAGAGCAACTCATGAATATCTGACTTTATATATGCCTGAGACTCTTTGATACCTACCATTATAAACCAACCGAAAAACATAGGCCAATGCCGACATTTATAGACAAATATTAACTAATAATGAGAATATTGTTGAATCTGCTATTTAATTAATGATATCCACGATCATCCTTTTTATGCCAACGATCTTATCAAATGATACAATTTCCCAAATAAACAATCTAAATATGAGAAAAAATACACATATAAAAGAATTCTTAATAGTGGAAATATCACAAAACTAAAAGAGACATTATCAAAATGTCAGTGGAATGAAGTTCTTGATAATAATAATGCCGATGATGATTATAACACGTTTGTAGAAAAGTTTACTGAGTTTATGATGAATGCATTCCATTGAAGAAATGTTGTACTAATAATTAGAAAAGAATCAAGATTCACCGGGGATACTAAGGGGTTATACGAAGCATTCATACAAAGAATAAACTATATAAACTGTATCTTCAATCCCCAAACAAGGACCGACTTAAAAAATTAAAACTTACAGAAACAAATACATAATTTAATAAGGAAAAATCAAAGCGTAAATGTGTATTTTAACAAATTTGAAGCTGCTAAGAATAAAATGCGGCAAACATGGAGTAATTATAACCAAATATTGACGGGACAGGAACATTCAATACAGATTACATTAAAAGTATCTGGCAATGTTATTACAAACCCTCAGGAATTCACCCCTCAACGAGTCAATAACTTTTTTGTAGAGAATTGGTCCAAACCTTGCCTCAAAAATAATAACATGGTAAAAAACTATTATAATTACCTTAATAATCCGGTATCAAGTAGTCTATATATGAAACCAATAGTCGAATGGGAAGAATTAGATAATTGACAAGTTTAATCAAAACAAAAGTGCAGCGGATGATGGAAATGGTTAATGGTATCATTAAAAGAGTCGCTAATGAAATAGTACGCCCCTTACCACATATTCAAACTTATCAATATCTAAACAGGTGTAGTCCCGAAAAACTTAAAGTTGCGAAAGTTACACCAATTTATAAAAAAGATTGATGCCGAACTGTTTCCAATTACCGTCCTGTGTCGTTTTACGTGTTTTTCCAAAATACTTGAAACGATTAGGCTTTAATAGGTGTATGAATTTTATAGACAGAAATAAATACTAAATGAAAAACCGTTGGCTTCCGAGCAAACCACTCCACATACATGCAATATTCAACTGGTTGATAAATTACCAAAGCAGGTGAAAAAACGAATCTACAATTGGAATATTTTTGGATTATCCAAAGCTTTGACATCCATTAATATAAGGTATTACTACATAAACTAGAAAATTATGGGTTTCGTGGAGTTGTTTAAACCTGGTTTACCAAACACTTAAGTAATAGAACAGTATGTGTATTTCAGTCAGGTGAATCTGAACTAAGAAATATTATTGTGTACATCAGGGTTCAATATTAGGCCCATTGCCTATTTATACTCTATATTAATATATTTGTAACACTTCATCCATATTAGATTTCATTTTGTTGCTGACGACACCACAATATTGTATTCGCACAAAGAAATTGCCAGCAAGATTGAGTTTCTAAATAATGAATTAGAGAAGTAAGCAAATGGTTCAAAGCCAAAATTATCAGTAACGCAGTAAAAAACAAAATTATATGGTTTGGGTACACCGAAATCATACGAGGAATGAATATCTGGTAACGACAATGAATATAGAATAACTTTGGATAACGCAGATCTTGAAGAGTAAAATTACAAATTTTTGATTTTTTAAGTTTGGGTTTTTTTACTTATTTATTGTTTATTAATCTATCCAAAACAATCTCAAGAAACATGGGTTTAAACAAATTGAAACCTTTTATACCGGAAATGTATACTATACTCTCTATACTGTACTCTAGTTGTGCTTATATTAAAGTATGGAAATCTTTAATATGGGGGAACACTTGAAAAACTTACTTAGATAAATTAATAAGCTTCAAAAATGGGCAGTGAGGACAATATCAAATAGCCATTACAGAGGCCCATACTGCACCCTTATTTACCAGAATAACGCATTAAAATAGGAGAGACATACAAAATAGAGGCTTGGTATATTATGTACAAGTATTCCATTAACAAATTGCAGAGTATATTTAACGGCTATTTTAGCAAACGGTCTGACATTCACAAGTATGGCACGAGAAAATTAACAACTAAAATATACGAGAAATAAGAAAGTTTTCACGGACAATCCGTGCGAACATCGGTCCTTATTTTGTGGAACAAATTGGGGAAACCTCTGCAAAATTCGAAATCAGATACTCACTTTAGCAAACAATTGAAAATTGAAACTTATCTCCAAATATAAAGAATAGGTTTTTGCATTATTTTATTTTTACTGCAAAATATGCTGTTGATGGCAATTTGAGCAAATTTATTATCAGGGGGGTGCTGGGGGGGTTGCATTGTTCAATGGCCGTTTTTTGTGTGTGTGCTTTTGTATTCAATTGATATGTTTGTAAACATAACTTTCAGGGGTGGACACAAATCTGGTCTTCTGCGCCTTTTGTCAACTCAGCCATAAATATTGTTTCTGTAATTTGTTTTGTGTAATATGATTTTATGAATAAAAGTTAAGTTGAAGTTGAAGTTTGAAGTAATTGGTTGGATTGTTACAAATATAATAGTAATACTTAGGGACTATGGTTAAATGAAAACAGTTGTCAAGAAAGTAATGATATAGATAAGTGTAATATACAGATAAAAACATACAAAGCAAAGCAGTATTCGGGAATGCACACATGGTGAAGGGACGAGGACACTGGTAACGCGAGGCGTGAGGTCGCAATGCACTCTAAAAGGGTAAAAAATGAAAAAGTTTACTAGAGCATGCTTAAATACGAAAGGACCAAGGGGGGGAGCGAGGACGAATATACAGGAAGGACAAACTACGACAAACATGATGCTGACAAGAATGAAATAATAAGTCAAGATGAGATATAGAGAGAAGAGGGGGAAAGGGAGAAGAAAGATAAACATATTAAGAAGGTAAGTCATCATACAGCATGACAAGAGACTTTTTAAACTTGCTTTTGAAGGATGATAGTGAGGGAGAATTCTGGAGTTGAGAGGGCAATTGCATCCATAGCCTAGGGCCTTGAGATTGAGAGGTATTACTGGCAAGAACAGTGTTGGTGGGTGTAATAAAGGGGTCATTAGCATGCCTGGTATCATAGTTGTGAGAAAGAGTGTCAACGTTGAAGAAGTCTTCAGAGATAAGATCGGGTGGAAGAAGATGGTGGTGATATTGGTACATAAAAGAGGCAAGTTGAAGTTGGTAGATGTCGCGCACTTTAAGAGTAGAAAAAGAGATGAAAAGAGGATCAGTGTGGGCAAGCCAGAGAGAGTTAGTACAGGTACGGATGACACGTTTTTTGAAGAAGAAAGACAGATTCAAGACTAGAGTTCTTATATCATATTAATGCGGATTCTTCATTGCTTCAATGAGATGGTTCAGCTACACTATATATCAGTATATTATTTATGTACAACTGCTTAATCCATATGTTTCTTCATCATTGAATATTATTTCAATTTATATTGCACTGCACTGCATAACATATTGCCGGAAGAGTTATTTTCTAACCAGTATTTTGAAAAATTAGTTTACAAAATAGTACACATACAATCAAATTTTAGTTAACCGTTTCCACCATTAACAAAAGAAAACGAAAGATTGAGAACGGCAAAGAAATTCTTAATCAGAGTTCTATTGAGCTTTGCTAAGTGACCTGGGCCCTATTTCATAAAATTTGACATTAATGTGAGGTAGATTCAAGAAGAGCTATTCTTCTTAGATTATTAAGGCGTTGAGGTTTTATACCGGGGTCCTATTTTATTGATGATGCTTTACGAATTCTTAAAAATTCTTCTTAAGAAGCATTACAGACTTAAAAAGAACCCTGGTAGAGTGGTATTACTAGTAAAAGAGTATAATTCAACGCATAAATGATTATGTTTCATTCACATATTGCAATGTTTCTGGATCTTCTTTGTCAGATGGGATTTTATACTGCCTACTTTAACCCCACATTTGATTTATTTGACTAAAATGTTGCTTTCAATGTTAAATACAACGTGAACCTATTATTTAAGATCGATAAATACTCTTTTTGCATGGTTGTTTTAAGATTACAAACATTGGAAAGAAAAAATAGCAACTCTGTGAATCAATGTCTAAGTATGCATTCCCTTATATCATGATTATATTGACTAGGTTACATAATCTCAGGATGTTTTTGTAATGTACGACCTTTGAAGTTGTCGGCTAAAGACCTAGAATGTAAACCTTACAGGATTTGAACCCCCGACGGCATCTTTTAGTTTCGTAATCCCTCGAATTATATATGAAATTCCAATTGCTTGCATTTTTTTAATTATATTACACCAAATCTTTAAAACGTCAGATAAACTAATGATTTTGATAACACACGTATCAGTTTATAAATTAGACAATTGGAATCATCGTCTTTTATTTTTGAGGGCATTTTGTTCACCTTTTAATAAAAGACTGGGTTGAGTAAGGAGAGTTGAATTGACAGGGCCCATAATCGAGCGTGCGAAATTGAATGCGTTTAACTTGGATGCGTTCGTGATGCGATTAAAAATTAGACGTGAAATCCAAATTATTTGAGTTTTCATAATACCTAGACAGTACCATACCTTGTGTTAAATGTATTTTAATTAGCCTTGTTTTCGTCTTTCTCTATCTCATTCTGATTTTAATCTGTATATATAAACGGACAACGTCAACAGAATTGGAAATTATTGACATTAATGTCTTTATATAAAATACTCTTTAAATCCCCGCCGGCAAATCTGTGATTTTGTCATATCAAGTGGACATTTTGAAATTGCGTGACAGACCTTTCTCTTGTCAAGAAAATCAAAATATCTTTAAAGTGTGTGTACGGGATGAACACATATTCAGACTATATTAAATACTTACCCGGGTCTTACCAAGTCAATAAACCAAACAAATTAATTGGAAATTTGGAAATGCTCCAAAATCAGTGTGTTTAACCTATGCAAGCTAATAGTTTAGTGCAACTAAATGTTCATCTCCAACAGTAGCTTGTTCAGAACAATGACATTATATTGACACTGTCTGCATTATTAATCAATAATCTGCCACGTGAGAGGTGCCCTGTTCAATCCTTGAATCAAAGCTGCATTGATGTCAGGATTTGCTTTCGTGCATTCACACAGGGCAATCTAAATGTTTTGAATGATGTAGTTGTCATTTTTCTTTTGGGGATGATAATGACAACTGCGTTATTTTTTGATAAAGCACAAACAAATTATGTGTATCAACAATCGGTTCTCCACTTTCGCGATCCACATTTCCTTCAATCTCTGCAAAAAATAGCCTTTAAACCTACCATAACATGCAAGTGTGTATGGTTGTTGGTTGACCTATGACCTGAGGTTGATGGCTATCGGAGTTGAGGTGTTCACACACGAACAATTTGAAAAAAGGTAAACCGAAAGCGCAACCTTTAACAAACAAACACACACATACATACACAAGGACGGACATACAGATTTTGGATTAGATGGCCTCCTACAAATTCTATCTGAATTGCTATTCCACTTCTAGATATGTGCCGTTGGGTGATTCTTGATATAGGGCGCTTGCACGAGGGTTCAATAGGTTAACTTGGCCAGACCTGTCCTCCAGAGCTACCCAAGCATGCAGAAAATACAAAAGAATCACCTGCAGAAATATCTGAAATGTTCAAGTGAACCAGGTGCATGTATTATAAGGCGGTTTCACAGGAGGTCAATAGGTTAACTTGACCAGACCTGTCTTCCAGAACAACACAAGCGTGCATAGAATACAAAAGCATCACCTGGAGAAATAACTGAAATGTTCAGGAGAACCAGGTGCATGTATTGTATTCTTCTCATGCTTGGATGAGCTGGAGGGCAATAGAAAGTCCATTCAACATAATTTAGCTCCGTGAAAGGGCCCAATATTCTTCGCATGCTTGGATGATCTGGAAGTCAAAGCAGTCCATACAACAATGTTTACCTTCAGTGAAAGGAACCTGTAGCCTGAATATTTGTTCTTTACTGTATACACTCTTTATAATTAACCATACGATAAAGAACTTCAACATTTGAGTATATTTCGTGGTTTTCCCCCTATTCATTTATTTGAAGTAATCGAAACTGCATAGTCGCTTGTACCCTACACATGTTTGTATGTTTAACTTGGTTTGGTGCCATCGGGGTGTCTTAGCATTTGCCAAGCACTAATAAAGAGAAAGAGAAATGTCAGTCTCGAAATTCACAGTGATAAGTGCTCTGCATGTGTAACCCTCGGCCACAGAGAAATGCATTTATGCCTTGTCTTTTTGTACATGAATGGGAGGAGGAAAGAAAAGAAATCTGCATGTTTTGTTTTTTGTTGGTTGTCACTAGGATTTCCGCCGGTAATGGCAAGCACTAATTGACAGTGATCTACATTTTGCAAGCTTTGACTACAAAAGAACGCATTCGTCAAGCATGCTTCATCCGAGTGCAAAAGCAAGGTATTTTATTAAAGGTGCTTGTTCCGATTTTTGTCTATTATGTTTCTCTACTTGATATGAGAGCCTGACACTTTTATACGCTGACCAACAATTACCGTGGGAAACAAACTTGCGGTTTAATGCTAGACGCGATAATGCATAGTGCAATGCCATATTCACTACTGTGCCAATTATTGATGGTTAACCCCAAAACGGCAGTTTTTTGTCAATATCTTGGAAAGGAAATGGATTTGGAAGCAGAAATTCCAGGACAATGAGAAAAATACGGCCTTTCTTCTGATATCAACATTGATACTATTTCCGGTTAAATCAGGGGGTCCTTAAGACGATCGAACAAGCACCTTTAAGATAAAACATGATGAACGTGATGAACGAAAATGAAGGAGCTTATCAACAAACAAAATAAATGAAATCCTGAATTAACTGTTCAAATAGATTTCAGGGTACCTGATTGTGAAAATATGGGAATTTCTGATTATGATAAAGATAGTCTAATGTGTGAAACACATGCACAATGTAATTATGTTGATCTACTAAGAAAGCAATTAATCTGACTGAACTTCTGAAATCATGAAAAGTTGCAATTATTGCATAATTTTTGTTTTAGTAATAAAACTGCATTCCATGCATGTAATTTCCGAATGAGATAAAAGCGTGTCCTTTACCCCAAAGTCAAAATAAGTGACACCTCCCCCAGAATCCAATACCTTGAAATTTCATCACAAACCAATCGGGCGACATTTCGTAATTACTTGGCCAATTACCTGGCGACTCGTTTTCCTTATTACCCTATTTAATAATTTGCATATATCTATAATTGATCATTCTGTCGATCCCTAACTTTTGCTGTAGTGTATAGTATCATTTTACATCGTTTCAACATACAACATTGACTGAACATATATTTCGGCATCACCCCAGAATGCATTTCGGGACGGACATCATTGTTACCTTGAAAGTCGGTGACCAGATTGACAACCTCGTCCCCCTACTTTACAAAGGAGATTATGGTATCAGGAAAAAGTTCATATTTTTTCTCATTACCCTAGTGAAATATATATAAGACTCAGGAAATATTCCTTTCGATTTTATGTAGCTTCCCAGAGCAGTGCATGTAGGGATGCCTTGCTTTAACTTTATGCAAATAAATGGAGTGATTGACAGAAATAGTCTTTGGGTGTTATGTAAACTTCACTATTGGTAATTACTCTCGGTACCGGTACTTCCTTTTATCAAGAAATGTACACACAATTCCGGTTTGCCTTTAACGCTTCAAGAATGATGTCGCAGAGTAATCGGAACGACAGGCAGCACGAAAGAGAAGGTTTTTTTCTTCTACTTCTCCTCCTTCTTTTGAGTAAAATGATATGGGCATCTAATTCTACACCATGATTTTTACTAAGGGTTATCTTTGTCTGTTTATTTGGGACTTCTATTTCCACTTCTTCGTCTTTTTAAAACAAGTTTTGTATTTATCTTGCAAATAATAATCAAGAAAGTTATAAATAACAATTTATATCAATTGATTGATTGATTATATTTATCTTATTTTCATTTAATTCTTTAAATGTTAAGTTATGTTGAAAAATACGAACGTATTTTAGATTTGACCTACCATGGATCGTATACCATGGCAGAGAATAAACCAATTTTTATTTTTTTTAAATAGTCAAAACGATGTTCATCTTCTTTTACATTCCTCTCCTCCCAAAATAAGAATGTAGTTAGAGCGAGAACTTTAACAAAACCACGGATGGGTTAGAAACACAAATCTGCCCTTATAAGAAATTCAATGTTTCCTTTCTTTTCTTATTAAAGTAAAAGTATTATCTTTCTATTGTGGCGCTCGATAATTACACTTGGCATTAAATTTCTGATCATTTTGCAGATTGCTATTTGTATGTATAACATATGCATAAAACAACTGAAAACAAGTGGGTGAATGGATTGTCTATGAATACATAGCATTTTGCATTGAACTATTACATAGCCATCGAGGATGTATTAAACGTAAAAGACGGTTTTAATCTTCTGGCAATGATGCTTAGCGTACCAAGACATATTACGTGCATCCAAGCAACAACAAAATGCTCTTGCTATATATACTTCTAAAAAACCCGTTGATATGTATTACTTCATCATTATTTTGTGATTCAAATTCCTTCCTGCTAATTTTCCTATTAATATGGACGTTTTGAAGCAAAGACAGCTGTCACTATGAGTTACAATATGCTTATCCACCAAGGACACAGTTCAGTGGGTTGTACTTGTTCATACATTGACATGAACTGACCTTGTGTGATCTGGGTATCATATATCATACCCAAAAACCAGGGGGTGTATTTTCTAAATACACTGGTGAATGGAAGGTACTGAACTGTGCCAAGGGAATTGAGATTTTACTAGCTCACAGTGTGTACACCACAAGAAAGGTTTAGAAACACTTGCTTGCCTTTAAGAAACTCCATTTTCTTTAATAAATTGCGGTGCGCGAAATATCGCTTGGCATTAAGTTTTTGATCATTTTGCAAATGGTTATTTTGTATGTATAACACGCGTATAAAAGAGTCGTATGAATAGCTCGTTTATAGATTTATAGCATTCTTGCATTGGGCTATTACACAAGATGTATGAGACGTAATGACGGTTTACATATTGGTAATGAATCTGCGTTCAGATACCTATTGTGTGCATTCAGGCAAACTAATCTAAATCTTGCTGCTTTTTTTTTAAAAGAATCCCCACTGATTGAGCAACGTTCCATCAATTTTGTAAAAATCATTCTGATTATTTCTTCTTCTTCTTTTTCGGATTACACTTTTTCCCCAACAATATAACAAATCGTTTCAAGCAAAAGAAAGTCGCCGTTTTGGACAATTTCTTTAAAACATGCCCTTTACCAAAATACTGCTATTATTTCTGGATTGTTTACACATCTGCTTTCATACGTTCTACATTGTTATTTATGGAGATACATGATTACACAAAACATTACCATGCATTTTGATATGCCCTGTCCCTTTTAAACCCTACCTTTTTTGCAAGAATTCTTTTTATCCTACTGATCATTTTAGGGAAACAATTAACCTTTAACATTCATCATTTCATGAAAGTTGCAGGTGTTATCCGTAAGAGGATGAGCGATTTGGAATCTGAAAACAACAGAGTCGCACATTATTATCTGATCAATAATAATGAGAGTGTATGAATTAGTCTCAATGCCCTGAAATAAATATTGCAAATCTTAACAGAAACACAATGTTACAGCAAGCAAAGTCAACTACAAATTATTCTATCTGATTGGAAATTCCCTTAGGTGTTTGCTCTTATTTATTCTTCGCTAACTTGCAGGCAAACGCAAGAAAATGAGTGACGATTTATACAATTATGAACACATAGAATTATTGACTGCTTTAACGTACATTCGTACGTAAGCCATTATCGATTTAAATTTCAAACTGAATAATTCGAAGTACAATTTAAATACCAGTACATACAGCTCGTACAAACGGCCAATATACATAACCACGACCAGGGAGGGCCATCTGGATTTCCCAAACTATGTTCTGGAATTGTTACTCTGTGTAGTGTACAAACAACCTTCAATTCATTTTTTTTTTTTAGGAACCGGTTAGTGGAGGAGAGAAGGAGACACGTACAGGCCCGTACGCGGGGGGGGTCAAAAGGTCCACTTCATGCTAAATCTTTTTGATAAAAAGCTCCAAAATTAAGAAAAAATTGACAAGAAAGTCCACTTTTTGGTGATGAAATGTCAAAAAATGGACCATTTTAGGGGGTTAGGTCCACTATTACCAAAAAGGTCCACTTTTTCGACAAAAAAGGTCTACTTTCTCGAAGTCCCGCATCCCCCCCAAAAAATAAATCCTTCGTACGGCCCTGGACACGTACCTAGAGAAGGGGAAAGTATTGAACGTTTCCTCGCCAAGTTTCTGTTTGTTGCATGTTTACAGAGCCTTAGCTGTTGTCACGTCAACACATATCCATGAATTAAAAAAATAGTCGGTAATAATTGGCCTTGTCTTTGCACCTTTGAGCTTAAAATTTGGCGACCTTCTACTACAACATTACAATTTACTCTATCTAAGATCGTTCAGATTATCCCCGTCACTGGAAAATCTAAGTGCACCACAAAGACACATCACCGAACTACACACACACACACACTCACACAACACGCGCACTCACAACCACAAACACACTTTTATAACACACACATTCTCTCTCTCTCTCTCTCCTATCTCCCTCTCTCTGTCTTCGGAGTAGCATTGGGACGCTCACAGCCCCCCCCCCCCCCGTGTAGTCGTATCCTTTTTTTCTTTTGCTCTCCGTCTTAGAAAGGTCAGTGAAATATCACCCACCTAGACAAGTTTAAAACAAAGCACAGACATAGATCCTCTATGTATGTCAAAATTGAATTCCACGGTGGATAACATTTTGTTGGAGCATTGAGAATCAAAAGGTCAATCTAGCAGTCAACGAGATACCACGGGAGAAAAACCATTGGATTATTCAGCACTCTCAGTGCTTGATAATCCATTCACTCATTGTTTTATCCAATTTCGTATTAAAGAATGCAATACTTGAGTCGTGGAGACAGCGTTAAAGAGGCTCTCGTCCCATACTGTAGGCCCACTCATTCGTATTTTTTCCAACTAAATGAAACCGACACTTTCATAAAACAAGTTGGAGAGTATAAAATCATGCACATGTAGTATTAAGTCGTGTAAGCAATGCCATGCAATGCTTGATGTCAGAACCTTTGTATAGCAGTCACGCACAATTTTCAATTGTGAACCAGTTTCGTCTATCTCTAACAAGACAACCTAATTAAGAGATGAGGCTCCGGGAATCCGCTTGCTATTTTTACGTATAAAATATACATAGGGTTAGACCTACCTGAAACCACTTTCTGCGAGCACTGGAGACACATACACCACCTATGTTTTCTCATGTTAGCATATTTGAAAATAGTAACATTCCTCGTTGAAAATCAATTGGTAATAATGTACCGGATATCATATAAATTTATCCATCGACCACCACATTTTAAAATCCACGCACGTACGTGATCTGGATGCCCTTTCAAGCTTTCCATATTCTGTCGGGGGGGGGGGGTGGAGAAATCACGGCGTAATGTCGGATATGGTAAGAAGCCAAGTTTCCTGCAGATATATACTTTTGCTTGGGTGAATACATGTTCATCTTCATTTCTCTGCGCTTCTTATTAAGCTGCATGGTTTTCATCATCATCATATGATCATAAGCTTCTTAAAGGAAAATCTCGAGTTGTCTTGGAGCCATGGATGACTTATTTACCTTACACATTATACCAATTAAAAACGGAAAGATTGCCATGCTATAAATTCCTTGTAGAAAATGTTTTGTTTTTGTTTTATATGATTCATTTATCCACGTCATTGGTAACGATAACATGACATTGATACAAAGACACATCCCGTGACATTTAACTGTTATATAAGGTATTCTATCAACCGAATCCAAGAAAGATTTCCTAATGAAATTAAATGATCTTTTACTTACCACAAAAGAACAGATGTAGCTTAAACGCCTTTCCACAGGGAGCAATAAAAAGTGACACATGTCCAATATGAATGATCTTCTCTATAGATTCTAATGATGGACATAACCTCTCCATGTTGTTAACTGATCAGATGGTTGTCAGGTCTATACTCTTGTATAGTGGTACCATCTACACGTGGTAGGCCCTATAATCTCTGCTTGAGGCCAAGCTTTGGTTTGTTTGTATTCCTTCGCTCACGGCATCTGCGCCTTGTGTCAGTCAGTCGTACTCCTAGTCAAGCAGACTATTAGAAGAAAGTGATTTGAAAGAACAAATTAAAATGTTTACTGCAGTGTCATGAAGTGTATCTATCACATGGTAGTATCCACTGTTTGTCACACAAACACACGATCATAATAACCACACGCTCAAAAGTCTTGGCTATTCAGACTGTTCAACTCAGGATTTCTGGACGATACAAGCAGTAATTACACATCCAACATTAGCCCCATTAACATCTGACCCAGGCGCAGTGATGAACTTAGCACGACACCTTATAATGAGTACTTGTGTACAGATATACTCCCTTGCATCTTAACCAACCGAGCAATTGGTGCAGAATTCCTAGGAGAGGAATCGTTGACATTCCCTATCGGACCGCCCATAGGTTTTTAGCAGAGCTACTGGATGAGGTTTAACCTGATGTTGTGCCGCCATGTGCAAAGATCAGTTGATGAATATTCAATGGAAGACAATCATAGTGATGCAAAATATGAAATATATACAGTAAAAATTACACTCTTGCGCTGATCAAGAGCGAACCGTGCCAATGTGTAAACATTCTAAGTTCTGGCTATATTTTCCGCGTATGAATAAAGTGTACAACAGTACTAGTACTAGTGAAAAAGCCAAGACTTGATGTACAGCTGGTTTTCTTCGCACGTTGAGTTGCATGCTTGGGCGATGAAGCACTTTCAACTTAGCAATATTCCCGGCGGAGAATGTATCTTATATTAACGCGAGATTCAGAGACAGGCAAAAGGGGAAACGAGATTGCAGTAACCGGAAGTGTCTGTGTTTTAGTGATATAACTGCATTATCAATAGCGAACAATGCGCTATATAGTGCTAACAGCAAACGGCATCGCGGCAGTCTGAAAAAATATACCAGCTGACAGCACTGAATATGCTGAATAAAGGCAGCTAAATGAAGTTCGTACTAATTTCCCATGATTCATGAAATTTTCCAAAGAATCAGTATTCACTTCACTCTTTACCAGCAAGCCTCCAGGGTTAGAATATTGGTTTACATACTAGCACTATACATACATATGCGTATTGGGAAGGTTAATCGTAAAAAGCTCCGGCACAGTTTTTAATCTATGCTCAACCCCACAAGTCAAAAATCAATACGAATCCATACCAATAACCCGGATGGGAAAATAAACGGGAGAAAAAACTGTCGTTAAAGATGCAAAAGGTGTGTGTGTACTTAGTCAGTTTTTACGGATGCTCTTCAACCTTGAAGTAAGTCAGTCAGGTGGGTTGGTCTACCCGCAAAAAGCTTTGGGGATGTTTATGTTGAAGTTCGGCGCTGTAACCCTAGTCACTCGACAAATAAATTCCGTATAAACCATCTCTCTTCCACGGCTACGGTAGTGAAAAGACGATGATAAAAGCTGATAAAGTACCTCACTATCGTCTAATAAAAATATTTACACCTTCCTTTAAAATGTCAATGAACAAGTTTGAAGCTCTTACAAGAGCTCTGACTGTCTGGCAGGATTTTAGTTTGCTTTTTTACTATCTAAACCAATTTATACTTAAATCGTGCAGAACCGCGATAACCGTACAATTCAAGTCTCGTGTCTGTTGATATATAACAGCTGTAGGTGAACGAGTGAGAGTGGAAAATTCATTCTGAATAATTAATTTCTGAGCAACATCTGGATGACTGATGACGTATAGTAGAAAATAAAAAACACACTGAATGAAGTATTAAATAATTTTATTCTTTTCTCCTCTTTTTCATTATATTTGTACAATTGTTTCAGTATTTTCTGAATATCCCAGATTGAGTAATAATGGAGACGCAAGCACATTTAAGAGTATGCCCTATTTTTTTTCTAAATGACTGACGACGTGTATAGTGAAATTAAAAAAAAACACTGAATGAAGTTTTAAGTTAGTGAGCGCGTCCACCATTTTTTTCAAAACCAATAGAGTCTATTTTTGCATGGTTGCAATGTTTGTACATGTATTAGCTCTCACCTGAAATGATAAAGTCCAAATCAACACAGTTATGTGTAAACGAAATGTAATAAACCCACTCCGGAGTGGTTTTATTCAATACAACTTAGTTCACAGTGTTAAACCACAAGAAAAATACACGTCAGAGTTGATTCCTTTGCATGCTTGCTTTTTGACAGATCCATCACTTTTGGATATAGGGCCCATTCACGGAAGATACCTTATGTTCAATGAACTTTTGTTTACCCTCCAGATAATCCAAGCATACGAAGAATACAATACATGTTCCTGGTTCACTTGAGCACTTCAAATATTTCTGCAGGTGATTTACTTTGTATTCTTTGCATGCTTGGGTTGTTCTGGAGGACAGGCCTGGTCAAGTTAACCTATTAACCTCTCGTGCAAGCGACCTATAGTATCAATGAGTATGAATCCACGAAGTTCATGTAACATATCACTATGAGTTGCAATATGCTCATCCATCAAGGACACAGTTCAATGGGTTGTACTTGTACATACTTTGATATGAACTCACCTTGTGTGATCTGGGTATCATATCTCATACCCCAAAACCAGGGGGTGTATTTTCTAAATACATTGGTGAATGAAAGCTACTGAACTGTGCCAAGGGAATTGAGATTTTACTAGCTCATAGTGTATTTGGCTGATAAGGCTATGAAGGCCAAAATCATAAGATGTCTTTGGCATCATAATGTGAGTTCTTGTATAATTATAGAGTATTTTGTATGTAAATGTACAAGTCAAGTTTTGTGTCTTTCATTTATAAGTGCATTGGTTCTTCTGTTCTTGTACCACGAAAGTAATAGTTAAAACCGAAAACAATACAAGGCTTAGGTCAAGTTTTGGAAACACCACTTGTCAGTGATTCTGATTGATTTTTATACTCTAAAATATTTAGCTAATATTGTCATATACTGTGATTTGATAACAACAGTGTACAAAGTGTTATCTGGCAGTAACAGACATATATGCACAGAAACTATACTCTTAATTTCAGAATACCCTTTACAAAACAAGCGTACAGAATGATGCGCGTGAATTCGGCCATGCGATCGACTGCTAAGCCCCGCCCCTTGTGGATGTCGCGTGCGTACGTCTTGTAAAAAGGTATTTTGATCAACAGTATAACCAATCCCTTACTATTTATAGCCTTTGATTTATTTCCAATTTTATATTTCACAGTTAAATTTCATTCTGTTGCCTTGCTTTGTATTCTCCAACTTGCAAACTTGTTTGTTTGTATGTGTGTGTGATGCGTGTCTACGATCCTGTATCCGCGTTTGATTGATTCGTTCTCATATACAGTATGACCTCAAAGAAAAGAAAAATAGAAGATGGGCAAACTCGCGACCCGGCTTATATCATGTGGTGAAGACAGCCAGCAGTTAACTGTCAAAGTTAATATGCGCTAATGACTGCATGACAACGCTACAACTTCCACCTGCATTGGACTTATTCACGTGGTATAAGATATTGCGTGCCCATGAGCATGCAAACAATTGGATCACTAGTAAACAAGACTCTGCTATATAATAGAATTAGAGTTGTGTACAAAACTATAGGATTTGGTGCGTTAATCCCTAATCTTGGATGGAATTTATTGCAATATTTCACTCTCGGAATCGTAATGACAACACAATAACAAAATTAGTAGCTGAATTGCTAAAGTAATTATCCTGCCTATATAGCTAAAGTATGTAAAACAATAATAATAAAAAGTACATATGGTGCTACATTTTAAATATATATCAATTATAAACTTGAATATTCATACCTTTAATCCATCAAAAGTGGGATATTAAATTATATTTATTTATACAGTATATAGATACTAAAAATGACAAACTACAAAAAGATATAAAGATATGTTTTTGTGTGTGTGTGTTGCAGACACTAAGGCCAGAAATACTCATTTAAACACAAAGAAATAAGCATAGTGCACAAATGATCTTAATTTTTATAACCACAACATTTTATTATTTTTTTAAGAATTTGGAATGGCCAAAACTATTGCAATGCTGATTAATAATCAATATAACACCACTGTGTCTTATATATTACAGAGCCTGATCGGTTTATTACGGACGAACATTTGATGGTTTGCGAGGGTTTGGAGAACTGAAAAAGGTGAAAAGTGAGATGCAGGGGATTGTTTATGGTTTTAAAACAAAAAAAAATCCACTACACCTGGTTTGTAATTTCCTTCAGGCTTTGATTTTTAAATAGGTAAGAGATATAAAAATTTTGTGCATTGTTAATATTGTATTTTGTGATTGATGATTAATTAGATTTCATTTATGTATTACAATCATTGTTTTGAATTTATATCTTGGTCAAGTCAATATTCTTACAAATAGTCATTGTGAATTTTGTTTTATGAACCACGGAAGGTTTCTTTTCTGACCTTGGGTACGTCCCGTAACAGTACCTTTCAAGTTCCATGATAACAAGCCCGTTGAAATCTTCTTCAGTAAGTCTTTGCTGTGGAATAGTCCTGAAGATAACGTCCATAAGCTTATAAGGCGAGAAAGTTCTACAGGTCTCTTGACGAGCTAAAATTTGAAGCTTTAGCAAAAAAGAGTACAGGATGCAATATTAATGTAATGGGCTACCAGGGACATGGGTTAAAACACCAAAAATGTGGTGCCTTAGGGGAAACAAAGGTTAACATTAGAATACCAACAGGATCTTGTTATTTGCCAGTGCTGCCTCTACAAAGAGTTCACCTTTAACGCACTGAGTACCTGTATGGACTACTAATCCTAACACAACTAATACTCACAAAAGCTCACTGTGAAGAAAGTGCGATGACGTCATTAAACCAAGACTCGTATGGGCACGAAATCGCTGGGGGCTGGGCCATTGACACTGCCGTAGCGTGCTTTCCCGGGTCATGGGACTGGGGCCCGAAGGGCCCCTGGGTTCGAATCCCACCCGAATTTGCGACTTTTCTTGTTCCCCTCTTCCATTACTCCTTCAGTCCCTCCCGGGAGAAACCGGGGTTAGGGTTAAGCTGCAGTAATACTTCTCGTTTTCTGCAAGTCTACGAGTTTGTAAATTAATCGGCCGGTCTAGACCAAAAAGGACTTTAGCGATAACCTGGGGGGGGGCCACTTGTATCAAGGTGGATATGATGCTTGAACAAGAAAACGCGTAAAAAGGGTCTCTTTTTTCCAACAGGCGATGTACGCGCGTACTTGATTAGGGTGTCAAAAACAGCAAAATATGGGGAAAAGGGTATGTTTTTTCGTAACCCCGAAATTGTGATGTTCGCGAGATCAAAATAATCAAAAATATTGTAATTTGGAAGTAAAGCAACACGAGCAAAGCCGGATAATAAGGATATATTATTAACACAATGCATTGCTTTACGGGGCGATAACGCGAAACTACTAATATAGCTGAACTGTACTAGCAACAATTGTGTCGCCAGGATTTATGTGGACCTGATTCTACAAAGACTGGTGTGCACCCAACAAGAACTTTTAACTTTATGAAATTTATGAGATGATATGTGTTTAACTTGATTTTTAAATAGGTAAGAGATATAAAAATTTTGTGCATTGTTAATATTGTATTTTGTGATTGATGATTAATTAGATTTCATTTATGTATTAAAATCATTGTTTTGAATTTATATCTTGGTCAAGTCAATATTCTTACAAATAGTCATTGTGAATTTTGTTTTATGAACCACGGAAGGTTTCTTTTCTGACCTTGGGTACGTCCCGTAACAGTACCTTTCAAGTTCCATGATAACAAGCACGTTGAATCTTCTTCAGAAGTGTTGCTGTGGAATAGTCTGAAGATAACGTCCATAAGCTTATAAGGCGAGAAAGTTCTACAGGTCTCTTGACGGCTAAAATTTGAAGCTTTAGCAAAAAACAGTACAGGATGCATATTAATGTAATGGGCTACCAGGGAAATGTTAAAACACCATTTTACACTTATGACAAGCCAGCCGAATTTTTTATTGTTTTTATTTGACATAAATCGGAGTCATGCTTCTAAAGATATGGAAAAATTAAAGGTCGTAAATTGAGTACATTTCTCATAAATGATACATATCGTCCACTTGAAAAATAATACATAGATAAGAAATTACTTCGTATGTGTTTTATTGGTTTTCAAGGGGAGATTAACACCGTCATGTAAAAAATCATAACTTGAAAAAGTTTGACTATTGCTAAAATTCTGCACTGAAGTAGGTCGGGCGCAAAGGACTTGGGTCAAACATTCATCGTTCATGTCCCACTACATCTCAGCTTTGACACCTTTGGAGTTAGTAGGATCCTCTATATACTGCAAGGTAGTAGTGGTGTCAAATTATAAGTTTACACAAGTAAACTTTAAATTATTCCAATCATGTTGAAAAGTATGCCATTTATTGTCCGTGTAGTCATAAGTATTCCAAAAATGTAAGTTTGTACCATCTAGTGACACCCCCATTTGGTTTTTAGAGTTATTGGGTATAAATGGTTAAAAGTGCAAAACCAGGTCAATTTCCATTTTGAAATTTGACAAATTGGTAGCGTTCTTCAGAAAATGTATTTGATTGTTTACGGCTTTTCATCAAATAAAATATCATGGTCAATGGTATCAAATGCCAACTCAAGTTTCCCTGCAAAGGAGCTAGACGCCTTATTAGCATCCACGACTTGAAGGATTGAGCTTGAGAAGGCTTACTAGGATCATGGGTTCATGCTGTATTCCATGACGTGATGCGGCCTTCTAAATCAATTTGGTAAAGAATCTGATATTAGCAACTGGACTATAGCTCTTAAGTGCTTCACTATCCTGGCGATAATAGGAGTAAGCATTGCAAGTTCTGGTGATCATAGGTAGTAAAACAGTCGAAGTTTATTTAATGAGTCAGGACGAAGAGGTCCATAGTGCAGGCCAGGTTAACATTTGGCTATATCGTTAAATACATAACACACACTCTCCTAGCGTAACCTCCGCTGAATCGTTTGCTTCCTACAAAGACATCTAGCTCATGGTGACCCCACGTGTGACTGCCGTGGAAACGATCATCATCTCCGTTATTTTAATCCGAACTCAGCATTATATCTTATTAGGCTCCCTTTGATGTTCCCGCTTAAGTCGCCCGATATGGATAAGTCATGTAAATAAGGAAATAGAAGAAAGGAAGGCGATCATTTTTAGGGCGGACTTAGCAGGCGCGTGGCACAACCCAAGGGGAATCAAACTAAATGTCCTCGACGGTCCAGAACGGGGGAAAGTGCTCCTAGACTAACAACAACAAATACCGCTACCCCCCGTTTTTGTGGTGATCGTCCGTTTGCTAGTTCTGGGGAAATAAGGGATATCCTCAAAAACTGAGGATATTCGGCAATTCCCATTCATACTGTATTTTTTCAAACCCTTATTCAAGAAAGAAGTCAGGCGAAAATCCCATGCCATCTGCGTTTTAAGTATGGTAGCTTCTTAAAGTTTATATATATGTATTCATTCGGATGTCGCAAGGGGGGGCTCCGTTGAGCTTAAAGTTGTGTACACAAATTAATCGGATGTTTGTTGGTTTTAAAACAACGACATTGATCATCATATCTGTGATTTGGCCGGAAATCTTCCAAGAGGGCTAGGTAACAATTTCCAACAAAAACCAAACAGTTCATCTCGTTTTATCAAGTTTAAATTTCAGTGGAGGCAAGGGGACAATACACGAAAGAATAATCCACAACAGACCCCAGATAAGCTTGTGGCTATGATATTGAGGGTGTTTAAGGAAGGTGTATTGTTGTAATTCAAGCCGTGTCCATACTTCACTTACAAAGAGTTACTGCTATTGAAAGAAATACAATCTGGCTTTCCCATGTTGACATAAATTGAAAGAGGGTATTATGTTACTAATTACTATAGGGCCACATGTACGAACTACCGCAGTACCATGTTACAACTATTGATATATTATGTAACTGGTTATAAAGGCTTGAACTACAAACAACCACGTCCTTCAAAAGTAATTAACAAAGCTCTGTTATGGTCATGTTGGCTATTCTGTGTATTGATTGACTCCCCTGAATACAATTTTAGTAAAAATATGTTTTCTGCCAATGGGATGACTGTGATGGTATATGCAAAACCGTTTGCCTAAACCTTATGATGTACCTCCTGGGAGAATTTCTGACCAAACCACAGATGACTATCATAGTTTTTTTGTGTTTTGTTCCAAACAACAAAAATCCTATTGACTTTGTGTTACAAAACATTAAGCTCACGGAGGGACCGCCCTTGCCGACATCCGAATGAATTTTTATTTGGTAAAGGTTATTATTTTTACAAGTGGTACACACTTTAAGACTATGATCAAGAAAAATTGATTGCATGAGGGCATTTGTGTAAATATCTATTAAAAGGGATCAATCCCATCACAGGGAGAGATTAAAAATATAGACCTCTCCTTTCAAGAGGGTATATACTTTGAAATGATATATTTATTTGTGTGTGTGCGTGCGTGGTGTGTGTGTGTGTGTGTGTGTGTTTGTCGAGTCTTTTGTACGGAGTGAGCACATTAGCATGATTAAGGATAAGGACTAGGCCATGTGCATTCGACAGGATAATCAAACGCGACCGTATGGGTCAGTGGAGGCAGCACGAGAGCCGGATGCTCGATTGCTGCCTGCAATGACCCCACGGTCCAAGTGGCAATTATCCCTGTCGAAGGCACTGAGATGTGGTCGTATCCCGGTCTATATTACTTTGAGAAAAAACAATAGATAAAATCATTACATTAACATTAATAATTAAACGTAATTTAATCTCAATTTTGAGGGTAGTTTTTAAAATAAATTAAAAAACACTTCTATACTCCAACATGTCCAAAGTGACCACTCTATAAAAAGTGCCAAAAATACCTTGACGCAACTCATTGTGATAGTTGTTTTGAATGATCTGGAAGTGCGAGAAAATTATCAGACTCTCTAAGAGCTTAGAGTGGAATCCTTCTCGCACCTCCCTGGCAGTGTCAAAACAAACCCATTAGGGATGAAACGCGTCAATGAAATTGAAAGAAAGATAGACTTTTCGCACTGCCCTTACTTTTTTCCAAAAACAAACCATCAGTGACGATATCATATAAATGCTATGAATTTTCTTCTAAATAAACCAATTCCAGTGCCCACTGTATTAGATATTAAAGACAACGCCGACATGTATGTACAAACATGACTGTTTTCTTTCTGCATTGACAACGATTTTTTTGTGAATTTTTTGGGTTCTTGAAGTACACTTAATTCTCATGGGCCTACGGTTATAATAGCAACATGGATATAGTCCCTTTCTCTACCTCTCTACCCTCCTTGCAGTGAATGTATAACATTGAACGCAACTTGGTGCGCACGCTCAATGTATGCCATCTTGGCGCGAGTGTAAAAAGGCCGTCGCTTTAAGCCAGCGCGGGTGGTTTACTGGTGCGCCCATCGAAATCTCGCTTCTGACGTCACGGCAAGAGGTGGGTAAGTTCAGTATAGAGCAGCTAAACTTTTTCTCTTTCTGAAAGGCTTTCCAATTTGACAATTAAACATAAGGAATTATATTTTAAGAAGATAATATTTTATGTCAAACTTGTATCGTCCTTTTAGAGTACAAAAAAGCTCGTTCTCGTGAATTAAGATATACGCGATTCGGAAAGAAACAGTACAATCACATTATTTAGAATGGTCTGCGCATGTGAAATCAACTATACTTGTAAACGAGAACCAATATTTTTTTAAAAAAACACAATAATTTAAGTTAGACTGACACCATAGAGTGTAGATAACTAAGTTTGTAGAGGGTATATATACGAGGCGGTATGTTACTTTTGATAGGAGCAGTAAGTCGATATCCAAATGATGAACGTATTTCCTAAGGCAGCTAATAGGAGTTGTGCTTGTGGTGACCCGCGTGGCATTAATCTGACTGCGCCGTGCATATCGAACAGAGCCCAGTGCATTTCGTGAAACATAATGCCGTTGAAACATCATATAAATCTTAACACAGAAGTTAATGCGCGGAATGAGTTTAATTGTGCATGGTTTGGTGTAGGCGTGAATGCGTTTGTCACCAAGTGCCTCTTTGTGACTGTTTATAACATGACGTAAAGGCCATGCCGTAATGAGAATGATTCGCCGAGACTAACGACTGTTGCGGGATGAATTCAAATGAATACGAACAGATATCCTTCACATGCGCAAAGTATTCTTGCGTTAAAAAATCTTTCTTTCATTTACTTGTTTATTATTCACCTTTATATCCTAATGCGACCGCTTTTAATGTTTAAAGATACAACCCAACAAATTTGATTAATAACAACGTGAATCTAAATCTTAGATATTCCAAATTCCATTTTTAATTGAAAACACTCGCTGACTAACATTCAAGAAGTCCTAAAACTTTAGTATTATAGTCTTAGTCTTTCGTTCCATGAGCATTCCATTTTATGCCAAAGTCCCATATGCCCTGTGCCCTGCCCAATTCCCTTTTGTTACCAACACCCTTCCTACATCACTCAGTTCTTGATCGAACATTGGAAGTAATCAACACTAGGCAAAAGCAATTGTGTTTCAATAGACAATTTCTGCACAAACCTAGTTTTTTGCAACGGGTTTACTATATTATATTGTCCCGGTATTTAATTCCTACGCGATCTTCTTTTAAAACATGATTTGATTTGCTGTTCCCAGTTTGTGTGTCGTAGGCCGTATTTGCCCGGGGTGTACTCGGAGTGAGATTTGCTCCATTTTAACGGGGTGTAATCTCATTTCCCCTTGTTTGTGGAATGTTCTTATTGATCACTACTTTTATTTTAAAGTAACTGGTAATTTCGTTAAAGGTCACGAATAATATGTTTCAATTAGCAATTAGACTGAGCTTTTGGCATGATGGCACATTGTGCAGAGTATTATTTGACTTATATATTTCCTGTACTTGACCATATTTGACCATTTGTTTTGCTGTCATATCTAAAGAACGAACATTTTATCATGATTGATTTCTGTTTAAGAAGACTTCTGTCGTTTTTTCAACATTTTTGTTTTCTTTTAGCTCATTTGGGTTTTAAATTATTTCGTTATTTTAGTTGTATAATATCGTTTTCCTATTTTGTTCCCATTTTTCGCATTTCCTCCTTTGTCCTATAAGCGTATGAGATAGGGGTGTTTCTACTTCAATACGGGAAAACCTAACAAAATATTTGTTAGTCTTCATTGAATCCATGTAAAAACAGTACAATATGCAACTCAACATTCAAAGAGGAAAATATTCATAACGACGACGGTTAAAACAAGACAAACGTTTTCGACATGAAATAACTTTTCCCTCTACTAGGCATTCTAGGTAAAACATAAAAATAAAAAACCAAAACCCACACAGGTAGATGGTATGAGTATGTACTCACTCTTTTCAACAATCATATATATTCTAAAAAAAAAAACAAGAGAAACAATCGCAACCACCATAGGGAAACAGGAATAAACACAACTTACAGACTAACGCCACACACAACACGTTTCGGCTGAAAAAATCAGCCTTTTACAAGTGACTACAAAAACCACAACCCAAACCACCCAAGCAAAAACCAACCGAAACACTACTGGCAAATGCTATAACCCGACAGCAAAAATGCAAACAGCAAAATATAGCCAGCAAAAGACAAGGACTACATGAATCATTTTCAATCCCCATATCAAGTATGCTTCGCATGTAAATCTTATACATGAGCCCATGTGATCTCTAGTTAGTCTCTTTTCTTGCGGTTACAAGCTACGGCGGTCCGGTAAGTATTTCCCACGGTGTAGTCTGTGTCACAGATATTATCTAAATTGGTACTGCGCGAGAGATTAACGTTATCAGTCCGTCATAGCGAATGTGTGTAAATGAAACTGAATCTCAAATATCTCCGGAAACCGAAGGGGTTCTATGGAGGTTTTTGCATCAAAGGGTCCGTTACTATGTTTTGTTCTGAATATGTATCGTAATTGGGTCTGAACCTATTACCTAGCGAGAAAATTTAACGTTTTTGTCGGGTTCTTCGGTGCTCGCAGACACCGAAAAGTGAACACGCAATCGCTACGGTCGCAGCCATTTTTCCTTTCGGTGTTATTCCAGTCTTGAGAATTTTCCAACACTGGTTTCAATTTACGCCAACTTTTTTTTCAATTTTAGAAACATGATTACGTACTTACCGGACCGCCGTAGTTACAAGCGAGACAGAGTTCACAACCCCACGCCAACAACTCAGTGTGGCTCATAAGACGTGGCACATCCTCTCAATCTTACTGAAAGTCTCCTGTAATTACATCGAAGTCGATGAAGGGTCTTCTACCGCGATTTGGCCATGGAAGTCACCAGAAATTCGCACACAAATTCAAGAATTTAAAAGAAATATTTACTTTCAAATATTTTTGTATTTCCACATCCTTTTGATAACATTTTGAAAATATTCAGCAAGATCATTAGACCGAGTGCTTTTTCAATAAAGTTGAACTTAACGCATGGTCGGGCTAAACATGCTCAGAGTTGCATAGGTTTATACATGTTGACTAAGGTTTTACTCAACAGATAGGGGTGGTTCCCTTTTATAAGGCTTAAAATAACAGTTTCTCCTGATTCCAAAACCTAAATGTGAATTGACTTTTCTCGTTTATTTATACCTTAAGGGGAGTCAAAACAATTCAAAATTCTATTGCCTACTTCATTAGTTTGTGGAACACCACAGGTTAAATAACATTAACAAAAATCTTCTTCTTATCGTGTCCAAACACAGTGCTTCTCAAGTTTGATCTAGCCAGATATAGATACAACCTCTAGCTGCTTTACTGAATTCCGCAAGGTCCTTGCCTGTGCATTATTGCCTCAACTGTGGGCATACCAAGAGATATTCCATTGCCTGTGGGGCTGTTCCACAACCACAGGTAGTGTCCTGATTCGCTTCCAGGTAGCCCCCCCCCCCCATTTCTGCAAGGAAACCTTAGATCGGCCGATTCCGGTTATCAATCTGTTGACATCGCCAGCGAGGAGTGAGCTCCAGGTGGAAGATACTCACCAGGTTAAATACCAAAAGATGTTACTTGGTTTTAGCAAGTCTTTCTTTCCACAGGGTGACTATCTTAAACTCTTAAACTCCTTAGAGACTGTTTCAAGGGGTTGGACTTTGTTCAAGAAACTCTCACTGGATTTAAAGCGGTTAGCAGCAGGTCTCTGTCCAGACATAGGGTGCTTCACATTAGATACTTGGAAGCAACGTTCTTGCATATAGTCGCTACACTACGGCGGATGTCTGATGAAGTAATTCCTGCTAGGATGTATAACTTCTCAGTTGGAGTTGGGCGAAGAAATGTAGGAGGCATTTAACGCTGGATCAAGTTTATTGGCATGGGTTGATCTTTCCCATACAGACCAGGTATAATCTGACATGAGTAGCACAGGGCGAGTTCCGTTAATCTTTTAATATTATTTATTTATTTATTATATAAGCTATCCATGGTATAGTTATGCTAAGATTTTCATGGAATATTTTAAAAGCTGGTTCAATTTCATTTGGGCCACCCTATCAAAAAAAAAACATACCAATTTTCTTCCGCTTGGCCTGACCTATGTGTGTATGTGTGTGCGAGGTCCCAAATCCAAAATGAACCACACAATTTTATTTTACATGGTTTGAAAGCTGTTCTTAAGATGTTGTGAGAGAGAGGAGTACATGAAGAGCATGTATAATCATAATGACACATAATAAGAGCATTGCAAAGTGTCTTACGGGTGGATAAGTTTAAATTACTAGCTTGTCTATACAAGAACCTCAACCGTGAACCAGATTTCTGTATGATATCTTGGGCAATTGGCTCACCATCCAATGTTTCATCAAGGGTGACTCCCAAATATTTAGCAACATTGGAGGACTTTATTATTTAACCACCACAGTAAAAAGAATTCACCATATTGAGTCTTGTTTGTACCAAATAACATACACTCGGTCTTTCCTAGATGTAAGGAGAGTTTATTGTCTACAAACCACTCCCTATATGACTCAAGCTCATTACTAAGTGTCTGCAATGTGTTCTGGAACACTGACAATTTGCTTCCTATCAGGTGCGATGTAAACCAGTCAATGGAAACGCTCCCCCATAGCTCTGAGTTTCTTGCAGAGAATGACATGATCAACAGTATCAAATGCCTTCTGTAGTTCAGTTGTGACAAAGCCGGTGTAATTACCCATGGATATTTGACTCCTGATATATGCATGTGAATCAGTCAGGTTAAAATAAACTCCTGAACCCAGACTAGTACCCATACAAAATATTATTGTCCCTCAAGTAGGACTTAAACTGAGTATACACTGCCTTTTGCAAGTAATTTGGATATTACACACAAGATGCTCACTGGCATAGGCACATTAATTATGTGGGTCAACTGATCTTGCAACAACACTGGCCTCATCTCTGAAAACAATCCTTTGATGAGCTCAGTCAAGCGGGTGTCCTTGGTGAGTTCCAAAATCTTATGGAGTAAGCATCTGTGCCATAAATGGCTGATAGATTGACGAACACGACTCCGTTTACCATACCTTTCTCGAAACCATCCTCGATGTGTTGTTGATATGCCTGGCCGGAAACCTGCTTGTTCTGGTATGAGGTGTTCATCTATCACAGGTACGATAGGCTGAGCAGCATTCAAATAGATTGTAGGTATAGCTGAGGAGTGATATTGGTCGATAGCTCTTGTGATTAGACGGATCTTTACGCTTTAGGAGTGCCATAACATGTGCCTTCCTCCAGATCTTTGGGAACCTGTGGGAAATAAGGCAGCAATTATAGAGTTCAAGAAGGCACTTCTTGCAATTGTTTTGAAGTTTTTCAGCTGCTCAGTTGAGATGTTGTCAATGGCTACTGCTTTTCCTGGTTGAAGTTGAGCAAAACCGGTTTCCAGTTCGTCCATGTTGAAGGGGCGAGTGAAACCAGGGTTGCCATTATGCCTCTTACGTTGTAGCTTGATCTTCTAGGGCTTTTTGCTACACTTGCCATTTAAAAGCAGTTAGTTGCACTGTTAAAAATGTTCATTAAAATAACAGCGATTTGACTGGCAGCTGGGACTCACAACAGTTAAAACCACGTTTTTTTAACAGTCATTTGCACGTTTCGAGTCCCTTTTTACAGTTATTTGCACGTTTTGAGTCCCGGCTAACAGTCAAAACGCCGTTATTTTTAAGATCATTTTTAACAGTGTGGTGGGCAACTTGGTTGGGTGTAACATTTGGCTGATGTGGAGGTTCTGTTGGATCCCCTCGAAGCTTTCGGATGGTAGACCATGCTTCTTGCTGTCATGGGTCATATCGGTTGATTCAATTAAGGGGTGCCAGGTTTTGATCTCTTCCTGGGAGATCCTCACTTCCTCATCTTTAGCAGTTGTTTAGCTGAGAATGGACCAGCTTCAAACTTGGTGGTATACTATTGGTATTCTGTAGCACATTCCTTAGAAAGGCCTGGTAATCCTTCCTACAGCCTCTGAGTATGAATCTCCGGGCAGTCTTGTTCACTAGTTGTTCACCATTTGTCATATAGTTTCACGTTCTGCTCCAGGTCAACAGTGAATCCTTGCCAGTCTGCTTTGTAGTTAAAGCGGCGCTTTAAAGGTGCAACGAGAGATTTTGAGGCACCCAAATATTGTGTCATAATAGTAATTCATATAAAATAAATGCTCAATAGATTTCTTATCTTGCATTTGGCTACAGAAATGTCTTAAAAGAGAGAACAAAAGCTGATTTTAATTTGCTTATACTTCAATATAAAACATAAGGTGAATTTCGTATTTGCTTCTATACATACGAAATTAGAAATTTCACAATTTTTGTACCAAGAAACGTTTTGCAGCTTTCAGATGGGGATATTTTGATGGAAAGCTTTACATCAGGGACACTTGATATGTGAAATCTCTCGTTGCGTCTTTAAAGGCGCTTTCTTTGGTCTTACTGCAGCGTTGAATTGGATACTGGTCGATGTTGAGTTAGTAGAACAGGCTTCAGAACAATCTTGCTGCACAGGTTAGAAATGTTTTGCTCTCTTCAAACGGGCGCTATAAAATGATGACGGCAGCTTAGGTTCGTGAAGGAGAAGTAGATGTTGACTCTCTAACCATTCTTTGACAGCTTGTCCGTCTTTATTGGTTTCATTTTGAGTACTATAGCTGTGGAAATCACCAATGAAAAAAATGAGTTTCGGTGGTGCTCGAATTCTACCGATGGAGGTTTGTAGACTGATTTGACTATGAGACATCTGAGCTCAATGGTTAGGACTTCGATGTTGATGTCAGCAGACATTGAGGTTGCTTCAACAACGGTGCCCGTTTTCACATAGGACTTCCATACTAAAAACAATATTGTTAAATGTGATCTTTCTCATAAAAATAAAAAACAACAAAAACATGACTAAAGCGCGAATTACAGAATTTTTTTCAATAAATTTTTAAAATTTTCCTGGAGGAAACTTTATGAAATTTCCATAGGATGTATTAAAACACGTAGGCATTGTAGTACAGTGGTAAAAAAGTGCCCTCTATTCACAGGGGGACGCCTTTGTACAATGGCAGGGACACCTGATATGTGAAATCTCTCGTTGCGTCTTTAAAGGCGCTTTCTTTGGTCTTACTGCAGCGTTGACTTGGATACCGATTGGTTGATGTTGAGTTAGTAGAACAGGCTTCAGAACAATCTTGCTGCACAGGTTAGAGACATTTGCTAACAATAGGTCTCTGTTTTCACATAGGACTTCCATACTAAAAACAATATTGTTAAATGTGATCTTTCTCATAAAAATAAAGAACAACAAGAACATGACTAAAGTTTTTCAATAAAAGCAACGCCAGAACCTTCCAAAAGATGATCACTAAATACCTTCGTGTCTGGAGGTATAGATGATCCTATTTGTTTCCCGTACCCTGGATATAACTTTCATATCACCGTCAGCAAATGTAAAACGGATTGATCAGTACGACTTAGGCCGGGGACTTAGGCTAATTTTTTTCAACGTCTGCCACTGTCAGGGAAAATAACTAATTCTGTCATTTATCAACTGCCAACTTCTGTAAGGAGCATAGAAGTATCACCGAACTTGAATGAGTTATTTCCCCCGAGTACTATAGATTTCCTAGTGTTCGTGTTAATCGATTTTATCAGATAATCTCAATTTATGGCTGCGTCAAACAGATATTTCCCCCGTCCAGAATTCCTGAAATTTTATCGAATAATGGTTCTGATCTCCACAGGATTATTGAACCAAGATTCGTAAAGATCAACATCTTATTAAACGATTGGTTTGTCATGCCAGCCTTAATATATTATTGTGTGTCGTTTATTTTGGTTCACAAACCTTTCGTTACACTTTTATTACTACTCTTTGCCTCCCGAAAGAGAATTGGCCAAGAATCAGAGAGTTTAAAATGCACCTGATAATTTACGATCATTATTTGACAATTACTTTGGAACCACACTCCGATTTATGTCCAATAAAAAGCAAATAAAAATAAAATTCGGATCCTTGCGTTTGGCCTTGTGTTTTTTAACAAATTGTATAAAAGTCCTTTAGCTTAAGAGTGTATGTTGTGGTGCTATGTTTCCTAACCATGTTTCCCGTACCATTTACTATAAAATGGCAGATGCCAAATACAATGAGAAAAGTGGCGAAAAAAATATTTCAATTGGTCGCCAGTGTTTTTCCCTAGTGTGAGAACGCTGCATCTCTACTGAGTTCATATTTGACTTGATAAAGACATGTTTTTTGATTTGTTGTACGATGAATTGGTTTTTCTGTAGCTGTAGTTTTACTCACAAACAATATAATTGTTGAGACATTCATATTGCCTTGTTTTTTCTATTTCCATTCGTTTTGTATATCTCTTGTGGAGACGTATTATATTCGTACATATTCCCATTGGATATCGATAATTTTGCATGTTAGGAATATGATAAATTGACTATGGATCTGATCAATTCTATTTCTCTTCCAGTTTCTGCAATTTTGGTAAATCAGCTACTAATATAATAAGGAATCTTAAATGTAGATGCATAGCTTTTTCCTAAAATCAAGCATTTGTTCCAACTTAACGTTTGTTTTATATCGTATGTGTCTTGCAAATAATTACATTATTTTATAATCATTTTTGTTTAATTATTTTTCACTTTTTACTGTTTACGTATAGTCGTAGATTCTACGTAGTCAAAGTATAGGCTTAATGTTGTTTTTGTTTCGTATTTCATCTCTGTCCCAGCAATATAGCATCCTTTACTTATTCCGTTCAATGAAAAATTGTTTGGCACGTTTTTGTGAAAGTTTTGCTGACTCGTTTTTCTGGACCAGCCATGTTTGGGAATCTTTCCTTTCATACTCCACATTTTGGTTCTCGGCGCCTCTAGCAGCCACCCCCAAATATTAAATGGCCTACCGGAAAAAAAAAAAAAAATAATATTATGAATATTTAGCCACGTCCACACTTCTTTCAATACATTTACACATGAAGAGCGCCGCTAATTCCTCTCATTATGAATGTTACTCCATATTTGTGAACAGTTCTTTGGGAGATTGTTGGCAAATTTCCTGCATAATGTGTTCATGACGTTCGAGAGACTTTTTTAGACATCAGGTGGTCAAAATTTATGGCGCAATGATAATGGGAGAAAATCCGTATGGTTTCGGCTACGGACGCTGTGAAAAACAGAATTTAAATAAGACTTTCCGTTTGTTGAGTTTGGTATTGTTGTTAGTTAGTAAAGTTCGCCATAAGTCAATACCGGGGAAATTGGGGTTGAAAAAGTACTCCTAAATAATCGTAGATTAGGCGCGATATAATGTGGACTAGTGAGATGTTACTATCTGTCGGACCCCGGTATTACTTTAGATCATTCCTAAACCACAGTGTCATCATTGCGAAGGTGACATTTAGTTTAATAAGGTGTTACGATCTAGTTTGGTGTTACGATCAAACACCCAAACTAGAGAGAGGCAAGATGATATGCACAAGCACACAGAAGAAACCAATGAAGGAAGCACTCACAGCTTAAGGCTGTGGAATTCAACGAAAGTTGTCCAACAAAAGGTTTGAGGCTTACATTGGATTCATGCAAAGATTTCGACACACAACTGCGATGACCATCACTTCTGCAATTATGGAGATTGCGGTGGGTAGAAACTGGCAGAGATAAGTCAACAAGACCTGAAAAGCTTCTGTGGAAACGAAGAACCAACTGAGGAGAAAAAGACGGACAGATGAAGAGGGTGGAATGGATCCAAAAATGTAGAATACACTGAGACTGCAAGGACCATAGGCGACGTATGAAAGGAGGAAATTCATCATTATATGAGCAAGAACAGCTGAAAGCTTCTGCAAAAACAAACAAAGGACTTAATCAGCAAGACGGAAACAGTGTCTAGGAAGGAACAACATATTAGCCCTGAGGGAGGAAAATGGCACTCTAACTGAAGATATCGATAGGATGGTCAAAAAGATGTGAAGAGTTCTACACCACTCCCTTCCATCATGCCTTCGAAAAAGTAGTAAGAGATGCAGTAAAGATAACTAAAGAGAGAGATAAGCCCCTGGAGAGGATAGTATTACAGCAGGGGTTCTTTAAGAGGAGGTGAGCCCATTATGATACGGTACTGACAGCTATTCAACAGATGCCTTACAGAGGGATGAGTCCCCAGCAACTGGAGAATGATCTTGTAGTTGTTCTCCATAAGAAAGGAAGATCACATCTGACATTCAAAAACAACTACAGGCAATCAAGCATTTCTACCTGTTAATGTACAAGGTATTCTCACAGGTCTTCTGCTGAAACAGGAATTGCTGAACACTCTGGAACAAACCAATCAAAAGCCCAAGCTGGTTTTAGAACAGGATTTTCTACCACTGATCACATTCATGTTGTTAGCCAGCTACAGGAGAAAGCCAGAAATGGTATAAGATCCCGCTCCGCTGTGCTTTGTTGACTATGAGAAGGCGTGTGAATGTGTTGAATTAAAACCACTCTTCACAGCACTTGAAAAACCAAGAAGTTGACCAAGCCTACAATAATCTCTTACGTGACCTATACAGTGGTGCACTCTTCCACCCTAAAGCTCCACAAGGACAGGGACAAGATCAAGCTAGGAGAGGGGAAGCAAGACAGGGAGACAACATGTCACCCAAACTCTTCCCACCTCATGCTCAATATGCCATCATAAAGGGAGAGTAACTGGGAAGGAAGAAGACCAACCATTGATGTTGAAAATCTCTCTCACCCTGATCTTTGCCGACGAATTATTATCCTGATCGCCAAGCTCACCAGAGGAATTGGCAAGCATGCCTAACAAATGACATTCCACAGCACCAGCAAAACCTGTCGGGAATCAGCATGCATGGTGGGAAAACCCAGTGAGGTTTAATGAGCCCCACACCACCCGCCGAAATCCAAGATAACTGAGACGGGAAAGTCATTGAAGGAGGTCAACAGCTACATTCTACCTGGGGAAGACAGTGATGCTTGATAATGACTTACTGCCTGAGATCCGAAGGAGAATTGGACTGGATAGAGCATTTGCAAAAGGGGAAAAACATCATGAAAAATAAGAAGTACAAAGGATTGGAGGAGCTGAAAGAGAAAGGTGTGCACTGAATACATCTTCCTGTGTATGACATACGGCGTGAAACGTGGCTTGAATAACACCACGATGGAGATGTTGCAGGTTTGCACAGGGAAGATTGGAGCGAAAAAATGCTTGGCATCAGACTCCAGATAAAAGAGAAAAGAAATGCTGGATGCCGATCAAGACAGGAGTAATGAATTATCGACTGCATAGGGAGCGTGCCAAAACATAGATGGGTAGGCCATGTTGGCAAGACTGCAGGATAACAGGTGGACCACCAGAGTGACAGAGTAGACCCAGAGAATGGACCAGAAAGCCAGGACGTCCAAAAAACAGATGGGTAGGAGAGGACGAAATGACAAAACAACTTGGTTCAACTTGGACAAGAATGGCCCAAAGTAGAGATCTGTGGAAGCATTCTAGGGAAGGGGTTCCTCCATCGTGAGTGATCAAAGCCCTTGGATATGGATATGGATATGGAAATGGAAGGTGACAAGCAATATGCATGGCTATTTTCCGGCCGTGGGAGTGGAACCAAGTTGAACTGGGGAAATGCACAATTAGGAGTATTGAGTGCTGTCATAATTGATGCGCGGGACGTGTTTGTGGGCGCGGTCAAGCATGGTTTCGCATTTACAAGTACAAGGGACACCACAGATACTGCAGTCAATTGTGTGTATACTTAGGTCAGTCACCAGAATGTACTACACATGCGCGAATCGCATGTGACCAGCGTTGGGACTTGTCACTAGAATCTTCTATACAGGCGTTCAATAGAGCGCTTGTTTGTGTCTAGTGACACAAAATCCGGCTCGATGTAGATTATGTTAGTGAGGCATTGTAGGCAGTGTGTTGACCTCGAAGTGCACATACCGTTATTTTCATCGTAGTTTTGAGTATAGTTCCATGGTCTGTGATCTTTGATGGCACACGGACCAGAGGAAACTAGTTGGTACGGAAAATTTCGAGGTTTTTTAAATGAGTTGGATACGAATGTCGCTGTCGATTGTGATCTGTGGATAGTGCGAACTAAGCCATGTTGAAAACACGGTGAATGAAGCATTATACAGGTAATGATATTTTGTCCAGAAAATAACAAATATCAGAGTGTTTATAATGCAGTGGTGTTGTAAGGTTGTCTTTAACCCTGTTTGTCACGTAAAAGCGATTGTATGTAAGATTTTACACAAGTATTAAATGGTTAGACTAACACCTGGTCATACTATGCATAATGCTGAACAAGCTTACATTGAGTTAATGACTCCCAGTAGCATGTGTTAAATTGGCAATGACCTTTCAAGTTGTATACCAATAATGTCGTTCTGCCGAATAATGTTCTGGCTTTCTCATCTACACAGTGTGTGCAACCACCACTTGCAATAAGAACTAAGAGTATGGAAATGCAACACGCTCTAAAAAATGACAGCAGTGTTTGTGAGAAATCCATGAGTACCACATGATCTATGAGACTTATGGAGGAAAGCTTAATGAAGATGAGTACATTTCCAAAAAGTGCGCCTCATTTTTTTGTATTTTTTAGAATGCTTACCAATGTAATAAATCACACCTGAAGAAAATAACCCAAAACGCCGTCCTTTATGAGAAAAGGAATAACTTAAAGTGACAGGAAGGAGTTTTTTAGGATACGATTTCTCTACAAATTCACGGAACCGGAACGTTTCGAAGTTTATTTGGACAACAGGTGCAAAAGAAAACCGCAAACCCTTTTTGAACTTGTCTGCTATCGTAATCGTTTCCCCATAGAAAACCATGCTTTGGACTTCTGTCGTGCACGACAGAAAGTCCTAAAACATTAGCTTTATATATAAAGACGGCGTAGTCTGCTTTGCGCGTATTGGGCTTATTAACTTCAGGTGTTGTGATCTATTAATATTGATAAGCATTCCAATATGTAAAAAACCGGGGTTCGAGAAAAATTGGGGGCGGCGTTCTTTCTGGAAATCTTCCTCATGTCTCTTTAAGCAAAACACGTTCAAATGTTGTTTTTGGATTTTTTTATGTTTGTGTGTCCAAAACGCTCTCGGTTGGTGTCTAAACCAAGCAAGTGCAAATTGAGAAAAGAAAAGTAGTCTCCTCAAAAAAAAAATCCCCATCATGCACCCTTTAACTTCTAGTCATTGGCTAGCGCAGTTCTTATTTTATGTAATGTTGAATCAAAACATATGACAACGCACACGCGCCATACTACGCTTTCAAACATATGTCACGACCCGGGGGTTTGGCTTTCAAAAATAAAAGTCCGTTTTTTTTTTTCTGACTTGTGACCGAAAAATCGGACCCTGACATTCCGGGGACGCGTGGGTGGGAGCGTGCAATCAATTTGCACCAAAATTTAACTTTAAGAAATCACTCTCTAGAAACAAAGTAATCATTGACAAGAAAGTTTAAATTTGTTGTCAAAATTCTATCAATTGAATTAATTTCTCAAACAATTTACAATTTCCATTTATTGCACAGAATATTTCTTTTGAGATTTGAAACTTGCGTACCAATGTCTAATTAAATCCACTGGTCGAGGGGAGGCAGAGGAAAATGTCGCCAATGACGATTAAAATTAACAAAGGTACGCAAACACATTAATCAACACCTAACAGTGGGGCCCTCAATACAAATATAAAATATTTATGACACCATCAATCAACATTAAATATGAAGACAAACAATCACAAGACCAGGTTGGCAAATGTTTTCAAATCGCAATTTAACCCCCCCCCCACCCCCGAAAAGATTTCTTCCGTGACCAAAATCGGAAACCGACAGGACGGACAGTTAAACTAAAGTTATAATATAATCAGAACCGTTAAGCGGTAACTACATACGCAACATGCCATGGATTCGCTGCCAAAATCACTAGCAGACACTTCATACTGTGCCAGAAGAATTTCGAAAAATCTCCAAAATAAAGCCGCAATGAACTTGGACCAAATTACACTGACTAAAATGTTACAATTTTTCAGTGTCCTTAATACTGAACTTTCTCGCCCAGCAGGAATCGATCAGCTGACCCTTTTAGAAAGACACACCTAAACTATTTGCTAAACCTGAATGGTTGTTACAAGGACTACTTTCTGGACACTTAATAGAATGTTGTCAGTAGCCGTATGCCAACTGCAAAAGACCAAGTTGCACAGAAAGAGGAAGGCTTTCAAATAAAACCCAAACGTCCCTACTTTAAAAAACTGTCTGCACACCTGTGCCAAATTCACACAGCACAACAACAGACAAGGGCTCAGCTCAACATTTCATTTTGCTAACAATGTCAAGCCATCACATCAATTCAATGTAACAAATTCACTTAATATAATTCCTACACGAAATTTTACAGTGCTGAACTTGTCCGCGTTCTAAATTAAACCCCCCTTTTTAAAATTCCTACAAAACTAATACCTAATTACTAAATTACAAACAAGATTTGGCCAGGGAAGAAATATTAATTTAAGCCAAATTTGGAAAACTCTATGTAAAAAATACAAGGTGAAAATCAAATGCCAAACACTACTCACATACATCAAACTTAATCTTCACCTACGACATTCCATCACATTCACAAAGGTTGGAAAATTTGGCTCACACAGCAATCAGTACACACATCCTCGACAAGCTGACCATCGCAAGCACACTGACAAAATGTGACTCCACAATACAATACACAGCACAACACAAAAACAACAAAGAAAGGCATCCAATGTAAACAGAAGAAGAATGTATGGGACAGTGTTATTGTTGTAACATAGCAGAGAGTGGCCAGAGAGAACATAAAAGAAATGTTTGACCATCCAAACGGATTACAGTGGCCACAGGATACAGAAAAGGAGGATTAAAAGATCCAAAGCTAGAGGAAAAAGTGGTGACTACAAACTCAAATTTGTGACATTACTCCCCGCCCACACAAGATTCGTCCAGAATCGTACAAGACCCCATATCTAACATGTATATTTATGAAAGAAATTAAACTCCTTTATAATTATGCAAATGTTCACGTCCATGTCCCTCAGTATGAAAGACAGACGTCATGATCTGTAATAAAAGGATATAATAGCAAACATTTTTAAAAGATCGACGTCCATTAGAGTGGAAACGTCAAACATGCCAAAAGAGTCAGAGAACGAAGGATTCCTGAGCTGCAAATTGCAGTGAGCATAACCCTCTTCAGTGAGATACTGTTCATGAACATGACCTGGAACTGGTAGCTTGAAGTTGAAAATTCTGCTATATACCGAAGAGCATCACCTTTACCGGTTGTTCGAACAAGAGCTTTTTACACTATCAGCAAATTTCTACAAAGTGAAATGCAATAGGTGGAAACTCTGGGGATTTGTATTTGTTGACAGCCATAACAGCCAGTTCTGAAGATACATAACTTCATTGATGTCTATGGCAGAAGATTACAGAAAGAAAAAATGCTCCAAGTGGATAGCTGTGAGTTCAAAGTTCACTTGCTGCTTAATCTGCCAATTTCAAAACGTCCGGCAAATAAAGGTACATTGTATGGCAAAGTAACTGCAAAACAGGTGCATACTTTCAACTTGAATCATGTTCATAAATTAAATCCACCAATAAAATCTCTTGCTGCAGAGACGAAATCATAGGGTAACACTTGTAAACTGTTATGGATGCTCTGGCAGTAGAAAACAAAGTCCTCCTTTAAGGTCGACTGGCATTTAGAATTAGAGTAATCCACATTATGACGAGGATAACAGTTCATTTAATCAAATGGTGCTTCACAAACCTCGGTAATGACGCTGTGTGCAACTATTCCATAAGTGATGTCACATTTTATACTAGGCAGGCTTACAGTTCAAGAGTTCATGTGCTGCCATAACAATATTTTTAAACCGCACTCAAAAACATGAACATTTAATGTATGGAGAATTATTTAAATTTCAAAGTTAATTTTAAAATCAAAACTTAATGAAAAGTCCGTGCAACTGTGAAGGAACACAAGGATCCCACCGCTCCACCAAAAATATGTCACGGACCCGGGGTTGGATTCAAATAATAAAAGTCGACTTGTGACGAAATCGGACAATTCCCGGCCGTGGGTTAGCGTGGCGCACAAACTTGACCACAAAAATTTAACTTAAAGAAATCACTCTCTAGAAACAAAGTAATCATTGACAATGAAAAGTTTAATATTTGTATGTCAAAATTTCTATTCAATGCATTAATTTCTCAAACAATTTTTACTTCAATTGTCGATTTGCAAAGAATATTTCTTTTGAATTTGATTTCAAACGGGTGCGTACCAATGTCTAATTAAATCCACTGGCAGAGGAAAATGTCGCCAATGCCGATAAAATTAAACAAAGGTACGCAAACACACATTAATCAAACACATAAAAGTGGCCCCCCACAAACAAATTAAATATTATGCACACCATCAATCAAACATTTAAAATATTGAAGACAAACAATCACCAGACCGTTGGCAAATGTTTTCAAATCGCAAGTTAACCCCCCCCCCCGAAAAAAAGATTTCTTCCCGATGACCAAAATCGGAAACTACAGACGGACAGTAAACTAAATTTATATATAATCATCACAGCATGTAACTACATACGCAACATGCATGATTTCGCCTGCCAAAATCACTAGCAGACACTTCATTACTGTGCCAGAACAGAATTTCTAAAAATCTCCACAAATAAAGCCCAATGAACTTGGACCAATTACATGACTAAAATGTTACATAGTTGTCAGGTCCTAATACCGAACTTTCTAGCCAAGCAGAATCATCAGTGACCCTTTTAGAACAGACACACCTAAAGTTATTTGCTTATACCTGTAATGGTGTTACAAGGACTACTTCTGGACACTTAATAGAACTGTTTTTCATTGTATGTCCGAGATGCCAACTGCAAATGACCAAGTTGCACAGAAAGAGATTTCAAATAAAAAGCAAACGTCCTTACTTAAAAACTGTCTGCACACCTGTGCCAAATTCAACCACAGCACAAACAAACAGCCAAGGGCTCAGCTCAACATTTCATTTCTTAAAACAATGGCAATCCATCACAATATGTTCAATGTACAAATGCACTTACTTCCTACACTAAAATTTTACAGTTCTTACTCTGTCCGCGTGGCTAATTTATAACTTAATCCTGTACATACAACTGAATACCTAATTACTTAAATACAAACAAGATTTGGCCAGGAAGAGAAATATTAATTAAGCCTACATTTGGAAACTCTATGAAAAAACAACAAGGTGTGAATCAAAATAGCCAACAACACTAACTCACCATACATCAAACTTTCATCATTCACCTTACATTCCATCACATTCACAAAGGTTGGAAAAAAGTTTGGCTTCACACAGCAATCACGTACACAAATTCCTCACAAGCTGATCATCCCAAGCACACTGACCAAAAAATGTGACTCCACAATACAATACACAGCACAACACAAAACAATAAAGAAAGGTCACATACCAATGTCAACAGAAGACAGAATGTAGGGACAGGTGTAAAATAGCAGAGAGTGGGCCAGAGAGACATAAAAAGAAATGTTGTTGACCTAAAACGGATTACAGTGGCCACAAGGATTACAGAAAAGGAATTTAAAAGATCAAAGCTAGAGGAAAAAGTTGGTGACTACAACTCAAATTTTTTGACATTATGTATTTTAAACGAAAATGAACCCTTTTAATGTTCCTGTATTTAATATGCAACAAACGGATATTGAGTTACAATGGAAGCATTGTAACTAAAAACAAATGTCGGATTACTCGGTGTGTGACAAAAAAGATATTCTGAAGCAGAATGCAGCAGATAGATTGTGGTGTTGCTGACAATATGACCTACTATCAAACGTCTGACGTTAAAAATATCGGTGGGATACAATTACAAAATGATTATGTGGCTAGAGAATATCGTTTAAGGAAACCGATTGATATCTCATAAATACTATAATTTAATTAGCATTTATCATGTAAAGGCAATATCAGCTTAAGGTACAGTCACATAGAGACAGCTTTTGAACCCAACCTCTTCCCAACTACACCGCCCACATTTCTTTCAAAATCGGCTATAGTACTTGTTCAAACTTTGCAAAATTTACCATTTTCACATTCTCCAGTAGGGAACGCATCATAAAATCAAGCATGTTTAATCGGCGACGCCATTGTTCAGTCGCAGACCTTAACACGGCAGCAAAAGTTGTGACTGTGCGTAAGATTGCAAGTCGGTGGACTTATTTTCTGCGGACGCCGAGTGTAATCGCGGATTTAACATGTCTAGTTGGCTTGCATCTTCTCTCCCGCTTGGAGCAGAGTCGTTGCCGATCACTTTTCCAACTGCACACAACCATTCATGATGCGCGCCATGCGCCACCTCATCGGCTACCGCTTCCAAAACCCGCTCTTGTGTTCATGCCGACCTTCCCGATTTAAAAAAACGCCATGATTTTTTTAGTCTGCAAGAAAAAAATTGTGGCGTTTTTTTTCAAATTCACCACGTGTTCCCTTGCCAAAACTACACATGAAAAAAAATTCTCATAATTTTCGAAAAATGGCCAATCGGCACCAGACTTGAGCAGTCTAGAAGCAGTCTAGCAAATAATAGGTAAGACTGCAGAAGACTGTACAGGACAGTACCAGACCTTGCCAAAACTAAACATGAAAAAGAAAAAAACTGTTCACGATTTTCGAAAAATGGCTAATCGGCACCAGTCTTGAGCAGTCTGGAAGTGGTTTTCTAGCAAAACTCGGCTGTGTGACTGAGCCTTTCTCTATCTATAAACATCAGCAGCAAAAAATATCTCGATCTTGTCCTTTCAGTGTATTTTTTACAAATCCATTAAAAATATTCAACAATTAAACAAATAGAAATATGCCAAAAATGACGCCATGCCTCTAAAAGGTGATCCACAAAGCGAAACATACTACATTTATTTCCTATTGCGTAATCATGTTGCTGACGTACACTGCGAAAATGTTGGGCAAAAGCTTTACCCAACGTTGGTTTGGATATCAACAGTGTAAATTATTGGGCAAAATGTAACCAATGTTGGGTCAAATTTGCCAAACTTTCATTTTAGGGGGTGATGTGTTGTCCAGCGTTGAGTAACTTATTCCCCAACGTTTGCCCAATGCTGGGTCACATTGTCTAATCATTTACACTGTTGATATTTGAGCCAACGTTGGAAAAAACTTTGACCAACAACATTTGCAGTGTAGTGAGAAAAGAAGAAAGTTCTTGACCATATAATTGAAAGGTCATGTACTTCATGACCCTTCGAGACTGAAAGGATATAAATGTTCCTAATTTGCCCATCACTTTTTAAATTATAGAGAGCGTAAAATGTACCTCAGGGACAATTTTAATCAAGGCTTTTTTGGAAGTATTTCAAAGCAATGCACATGTTCTTGACCCTGACTTTGCAGCCTGGAGGGTCTATAAGCTATTACAGGCTCCTGAACTCGATGCCATGTTTACGCGAACGCAGCTCAGATCAGATATGTTTTTGGCAATATAAAGTTACATAATACTTACTTTACTCTCCATTAGTTTGAACGGCAAACTTAAACACAATCAAGAAAAATGTTCGCATGCGATAGGGCCAACCTTTTCAATAATACCATGTTTGATTCCTTCCTGGCATGTCTTGGCTGTGGACGAGTAGGAACAGAATTGGTGATCAGGAAGTTGAAGTCAATGTAATTAAATGATTAACGGCTTTAGTCGGCCTTAGTTGCATCGATGAGATTTTAAATAAAAGAGCAATTGCAAATCTCATTGGTGGAGCAGAAGTGACAACAGTCAAATCAGTACAGTGTAAGTATGGTTTTATTATTTAGTCCTTGTGCATCATGGTGGTCCGTTGCTTTAATTTCTGGTAACAGTACTTGCCGTGCCTGTCTTTTGCTTGCTCTGTTTGTCTTTTGGTGTCGTCTTTTTCCCGCGTTGTCTTACTTGACAAAGGGTGATTTTTCTGCCGACGTTGATGGCTTATTTGCTGTTTTTCAATTTCCTGTGGTCACTTCTGTACGGAAGCACTGAAGGGACATGACGAGGTTGACGACGTTGAACGAGTGTCGACTTAATTGATGAGATAAAAGATGACATAATTGACGACTTGATGAGTTAATGGACGAGATAAATGACGACTTACCTGACGAGTTGAAAAATTGTCGAGTTAATGGACGAGATAAATGACGACTACTGACGAGTTCGAAAAATGTTGCGTAATTGATGAGATAAAAGATGACATAATTGACGACTTGATGAGTTAATGGACGAGATAAATGACGACTTACTGACGAGTTCAAAAATTGTTGAGTTAATGGACGAGATAAATGACGACTTACCTGACGAGTTCGAAAATGTCGAGTTAATGGATGAGATAAAAGATGACATAATTGACGACTTGATGAGTTAATGGACGAGATAAATGACGACTTACTGACGAGTTCGAAAATTGTAGAGTTAATGGACGCAGATAAATGAAGACTTACCGGACGAGTTCGAAAATTGTGGAGTTAATGGACGAGATAATTTATGACTTACCTGACGAGTTCTAAAATTGTCGAGTTAATGGACGAGATAAATGACGCTTACCGGACGAGTTCGAAAATGTCGAGTTAATGGACGAGATAAAGGACGACTTACCTGACGAGTTCGAAATTGTCGAGTTAATGGACGGATAAATGAGGACTTACCTGACGAGTTCGAAATTGTCGAGTTAATGGCCGAGATAAATGACGACGTACCTGGGACGAGTTCAAAATTGTCGAGTTAATGGACGAGATATAAATGCGACTTACTGACGAGTTCGACAAATTGTCGAAGTTAAGACCAGATAAATGACGACTTACCTGACGAGTTCGAAATTGTCGAGTTAATGGACGAGATAAATGACGACTTACCTGACGAGTTCGAAATTGTCGAGTTAATGGCCGAGATAAATGACGACTTATTTGACGAGTTCGAATCGTCGAGTTAATGGACGAGTTAAATGACGACTTACCTGACGAGTTCGAGAAAATTGTGAGTTAATGGAGAGCTACAATGGACGACTACCTGACGAGTCGAAAATTGCGCGTAATGGGACGAGATAAATGACGACTTAACCTGACGAGTTCGAAAAATTGTCGACTTAATGATGAGATAAAAGTGACAGAAATGGGAGACTTGAGTTAATGGACGCAGATTAATGAGATTACCTGACGAGTCAAAAATTGTTGAGGTAATGGAAGAGATAAATGACGATTACCGACGAGTTCGAAAAATGTCGACTTAATTGAGCGATTAAAAGATGACATAATTGACGACTTGATGAGTTAATGGACGAGATAAATGACGCTCGAAAAACGACGAGTCGAAATTGTCGAGTTATGGACGAGATAAATGAGGACTTACCTGACGAGTTCGAAATTGTCGAGTTAATGGACGAGTAAATGACGACATACCTGACGAGTTCGAAAAATGTCGACTTCCATTGCTGAGATAAAAGGGATGACATAATGGCGACTTGTGGAGTTAATGGACGAGATACATGACGACATAACTGAGAGTTCGAAATTGTCGCGTTACGGGACGAGATAAATGGAGACTTACCTGACGCGTTCGAAAATTGCGCGTTAATGGACCGATAAATGACGACTTGTACCTGACGAGTTCGAAATTGTCGAGTTAATGGCGCATAATGGACGCTGACCTGCACGAGTTCGAAAATTGCGCGTAATGACGAGATAAATGACGACTTACCTGACGGAAGTTCGAAAATTGTCGAGCTAATGGACGAGATAAATGACGACTTACCTTACGAGTTCGAAAATGTCGAGTTAATGGCGAGATAAATGCAACGACTTACCTGCCGAGTTCGAAAATTGTCGAGTGAATGGACGAGATAAATGAAGAATTACCTGACGAGTTCGAAATTGTCGAGTTAATGGACGAGATAAATGGACGACTTCCTGAAGAGTTCAAAACACAAGGCTGACCACACTTCGTGATTTTGAATAATGGAAATGCTATCATGTCGGCCCTGAAGCAGATCGCGCTAATTATCAATGCTGTGGCAGATCATGATCGTACCGTATACCGGTTGAAGTACAGTTCAAACACCGGGGTTGAAACCAGACACTTTTAACTTTTAAGATGTGAAGTAGGGCAATTTTAAGATGGGCCGGGTGGGAAACGGCCCATAGAAGAGGTAAGTGGAGTCATAAAACTCTAATAGTTTGTGCAATGGTAGATTCATACTAAAAAAAGTATCCGGGCGGCAATCTACTTCAATAGAACGAAAGGTTCAAGATGGGGACGATTGCGTATAATGTAACTGTAAGGTGATTAGGTGTCCATGTAACGTAATATTTGAGTAGATTGCCCATGACACTAAACATGCCAGGTTTATTCAGTCGAGGCTGCCGAATTATTTGGTGGTGGCACTATACAAACAAAAATTCAAGTCAGACAATGTCACGATGTGGAGTGATGCAAAACGCGTTGAGTGAGGCCCCAGATCAGCCCAGCCCCATGCCCCAGTTCATGAGTTGTTTGTAATGTCTTGTTGACCAAAAACGTTGGTTGGCGTTGTAGGAGAAGCTGCGCATTCAAATTACATAGTGTGTGTAATGTTATTACATGTATGTCAATACGCAAATGATGCACGACTAATAGTAGCTATAGTCCCAATAGGTAACCATATACTTCATAAGGGTACCACAAACACTGCCATAGGAAGTCGATGTCAATGAAATTCCCATGTGAAGTGTGGATGGAGCAAAATTTGTCACCTATTTTTCTGAAATAATGCAATATTACTCACATATCCATGTTCTATAGTAAGCAGAACACATGCAAGGTAATTTTTGCAGTATAGAAGTACATTTGTGGTTTAAAATCTTTCATGAAAATGTCAATTTCGTGTACACTCAGCTGCAATGCAGATTGTGGACTCTTATTAGAAGGTCACTCGTTGGGACTATGAGCTGATTAGAATTTGGCAGCGGGGTGCAATAATCTTTTAAACAAGAGTTTACTGGTTAGTTAGCGGCCATAAAAAAAAAACCTATTTGAGGCTCCCGGACACCCTAGCTAAACTAGGGCCTACGGGTTTATCAATAGCTACCAAGGTCGCGTGACTGCTGGACATGCATCTTGAAATCGCCGTCTTTTGCGTTCCACAGTCATGCAGTTTAACTTTTAAGAGTTTAATTGTCACCAATCTGGCGCTTGGCATGGCATTCAACCTGAAGAATCGGTGGACTCTAAAGATTCACTTCAAACAGCAAAAGTATACATTTTTGGAAATAGAAGTTAGGAAGGTAACTGCATAGTTTCATAAATATATATAGGATGACCTGGGAAAGATAACAGGGGCGGAACAAAAAAAAAGCAGTTACAAAACATTGAAACTATTGCACAGAATATTACTTAGGCCTACTTGGTATATAAAAAATTGATGTTTAACAAGTATTGAACGTGTATAACTTACGCAGACAAGAACAAAAT